>CM042165.1:34519341-34564341 GCA_023376005.1 Doryteuthis pealeii | reverse complement strand
AGACCAAATATGAGATGGACCATTTACCAACTTTTGCAGAATTTAAAATAGCTATCAAACAAATTAATTCTGGTAGGGCACCAGGTTTAGATGGGCTTCCAGTAGAACTGTTGAAGCTAAAAAGTTTTACATACTTGTTGAATCGATTGTTTTTTTACATTTGCCCAGTAGTCATTCCTGAATCAAAGTGGTTTTAGGTCTGGCAGAGGAACAAACAACATGATATTTTTGGCTAGGCAAGTGCAGGAGATGTGTATTGAGCAATAGGTCCCCCTGTATCAGGTTTTTGTCAATTTGACAAAAGCTTTTATACAGTCAACAGAGATGAACTTTGGATGATATTGGGTAAAGTTGGGTGCCCACCAGTATTTGTGAATATACTCAAGTGGTTGCACAATGGTATGAAAGTGAGAATTGTCATGAGTGGTAGATTGTCGGATGAAATACCAATAGATAACGGGGTTAAGCAGTGAGATGTCTTGACCACAATACTATTTTCAATATTCTTTTCTGTAACATTAACTCATGCATTCCAGCATTGTGAGAAAGGCGTCCTCTTGGAATTCAGAACCACAGGAAGAGTTTTTGACTTGAGAAGATTTATCGTTGACTTTCTAGCTCACTCTGAGGATATCAAAAATATTGTGAACCTATTTGCTGCCTCATGCACTGGTTTTGGATTAAAAATTAGCTTGACAAAGACAAAGGTAATGTTCACCCCCATAAAAAGTGAACCATATATCAAACCAACTATAACCATTCATGGTACTTTTCTGGATGTTATTTGAATCTTTCACATATTTGGGAAGTACACTGACTTGTGATGGATCTTTAGATGCTGAGATTCATCTACGCATCCAGAAGGCATCTGTGGCCTATGGAAGGCTCGAAAAATGGTTATGGTCTAATACCAACATTACCCATAAAACAAAATTGAAGGTTTATAGGTCCTGCATGTTGAGTGTTCTACTGTACTCCTCGGAAACATGGACTTTGTTTCGAAGAATTTGAAAATTCTTGAACACTTTCATCAGAAATGTTTGAGATGCATTCTAAACATCAAGTGGAATTCCAACACACCTAACACAGAAGTCCTTACAAGGGCAGGATGCTCAAGCATTGAAACTCTTATCATAATGGCCTAAATGCGATGGGCAGGTCATGTTGTGCATATGAGTGTGCTAGAATGCATGCATTGAGAGCATAAGCCTTGGAAGAGATATAAGGATTGCTTAAAAAACAACCTTGTAAAAATAAAAATAAATCCTGACAACTGGGAAAAGCTGGCATTAAAGAGAACTGACTAGAGAATTCATGTGGATGATTTGAGGGTGAAAGAATTGAGCATGAAAACCTCAAGCGTCAACCTCGAAAGGGATACACCTATCATATTGGAGAGAACATGGAGGGTGGAAATGTCAGACATGTGGTCGAATTCTGCTTTTTAAGGCTGGATATGTCATCATAGGAAATCTCATCAGGGACAATTCATGCAAACTCCAAAACAAACAATGTTCTTGTGCAATCTGTACAAAGTCTGTAAGTCAGCTTCTGGTCTTAAGAGACATATGGTGGTGCATAAGCATCAAATTTTATCATCTGATACAACAGGAAGGACGTCCTTCCTATGTCATATTTGCATCAAACTTTGTGGATCTGCAGTGGGTTTGATGAGTCATTTGAAAGCTCATGAGAGGAAAGGTTCTGGTGGTGGAGTTATAGGATTGTGAGGGATGGCAATGATCTGTAAAGATTATGCTATTGCTATGTGCTATACTATGTACATGTGTATATATGTCGAGATGAAACTATGAAAATAAAACAATTAACAGCAAAGTAAATATATCTATATCTATCTATCTATATATATATATATATATATATATACACACACAAACACATGAGAGTAATCCTAAAGGTAAGGTCTCCAAAATATTTAGAAATCACAGAAACGTTTATTGTTTATTCTCAATGATGTTTACATCATTTTAAAGTTTGAACATGTATCTATTCAGAGGCAGATTCAAAAGTTTGAATGTTTGCTTGATGCCTCTACACAATACATACAGTGGTACACCAGTTGCCACATGCTGCCCAACCATGCTAGAGAGCAGAGTCAGTAGACAACTACAAGGGTCAAAACTCAGTTCAGATTTGTAAGCACTGCATGTTAATTTCAATATTGTTAGACCCTAAATTTTCTATTTGAAATTTACCTTGATTCTATTTCCAAACTTTTGGGAAATTCTGTTTTTATTTCTCTGAATTTTTTAGATGAAGCTTGATTATTAGGATTATTCAGACTATTGTCCTCATCTTTATTGTTATCTGTATGTTTCGACTGATGTGCCCTCCAGCCTTCTTCGGGTATTTCTTGTCAAACTCGGAAACCTTATCAAACTTGGGAATCTTCTTTTGAACTTGGGGGCAATTCACTTTTGAGAAATTCAATTTTTTTTCATTTTTCATAGTATTTTATGAGAAAATAAGCAATTATTAAAACTGAAAGTTTTATTCCCTATAAATAGCAAATATCTGATTTTTTTTTATGTTGAAAAAAATCCAACTCCATGTGAAAACAATGAACTATGTTACTATGGTTACTGGTGAGTTGTTGATTTACCTTTCCATATTGCTGACACAGCTAAAACTGTTAAATAAATTGGTTTAATAAATTAGGTCTTATCTGTGAAATACATATTTGGGTTTAATCTTGTTTTTTCAATTTGAAGCATAGCCAAAAAAATAGTGTGTTTTCACACACACACACACACACACACACACACACATACACACATATATATATATATATATATATATATATATATATATATATATACACACACACACAGGTAATCCTAAAAGTAAGGCCTCCAAAATATTTAGAAAATCACAGAAACGTTTATTGTTTATTGTCAATGATGTTTACAACATTTTAAAGTTTCAACATGTATCTATTTGAAAGCAAGGACTTAATTGAAAGTTTTATTCCATATAAATAGCAAATATCTGCATTTTTTAATGTTAATAAAAAAGTCCATAACTATGAAGACAATGAACTATGTTACTATGGTTTGCTGGTGAGTTCTTGATTTACCTTTTTATATTGCTACACATTTAAAACTGCTAAATAAATTGGTTAAATAAATTAGGTTTTATTTGTGAAATACATATTTGTGTTTTCAATTTGAAGCAGATCCAAAAAATACTATGTTCTTTGCATGTGTACATGAGGGAAGTGCTAGGGATCCCTTGTGAGGCCAAGGGGGTGCTAGCCTGAAAAAGTTTTGGAACCACTGCTTTAAATGAACAAAAAGTAATTAATCAACAAACAAAATTAAAAAAATAATAAATGAAAATAATTTATGAGGTTAATTTATAAATTTGTGAGAAAGTTCTGATGATATGAAGAAAAATATTGTAACAGTTGGGAAGAATTACCACGTTGACTGTTAAGAGAATTGGTAGAATATATTACAATGTACATTCTCTAGAGAATTCTTACTATACATCGCAAACAAATGGGATATGTCTCCCCACAATGAGCAGAAAATGGATAAAGAATAATCCCATGAGGTCAGAAAAGAGTGGAGAACCATCTCACTAGAATTGGTCAGCTGTGTCAGCAATGACATAAATCACAGACTATGATTGTAAAACAATTGAACGGAACCAATATTTAGAAAATATTACACTACATGTGATTCCTTTGTTTATGAGCCCAAATTAACAGTTTGAAAATGAAGAATGTCTGTTAATTTTTTCTACATATATTTTTATTCAACATATGTTGAATAAAATGTAATATATATCTTTTATATATGAATAGAATGCTTATGTTTTTATTCAACTACTGGATAAAGAATAATAGTATGCTGTCAGTAAAGAGTAGAGAACCATCTCACTAGAATTGGTAAACTGTGTCAGCAATGGTATAAATCACAGATTATGATTGTAAAACAATTGAACGGAACCAATATTTAGAAAATATTACAGTACGTAGGATTCCTTTGTTTATGAGAGGCAACAAACAGTTTAAAAATGAAGAATGTCTGTTATTTTCGACTGGATATTGTAGAATGTTGTCCCATTTATCATTCAGTCTCTTAACATTGTCATCTGGTCAATTGTTTCAAATCATACATCATTGAATTAACATTTCCTTTCTGGGGTCATAAATATTGACTAAAAATTATGTATACAAGAAGAATTATTATGATGAGGCTGGATTTTCATTTGTCATTCTCTCAGGGAGGCGCGTGGTGTATTGGTTAGAGTCGTAGGAAATGGATTCATTGACCTGAGTTCGAATCCTTGACGAAGCCACAGTTCACATAGTGCTAATACCCTTGGGAAAGGTATGAATCCAACTATTCTCCCTCCAGATATGGGTAAGGCAGACTGGGGTCTTTAACCTTGGTTAGGCAATCTCTGCTTGGGGTGGTCACTACTAGAATAGGCTCAGTGTATGAGTAGCACAGGGATCTGTGTGGTAAAGGAGCTGATGGTAGGTTTGATGCTCCACTTCAGATACCAAAAACAATCTTCTTGGTCTAGATTTTACTTTTTTACTTTTACCATCCTTGTAGAAGAACAGTAGTGGTAGTATTTAAACCATAGCTGGAAGTATTAGGGGGTTCATAACTTTTCCTAGGGTATTAATCCAAAAATTAACTCGATTGGACTTTGAACAGGCTTATTACATTGTCGCAGTCTACTATGTTAGCCATGGTATCCCCACCCACCCCCGTACATATGAAATTAATGAAATAAATTAATGGTTGAGCACTTTTTTTTTGTTGTTTTAATGGCATTTCAACCATCAAAGGTTATTTAATGCCAAAGCCATCCTCATAGAAGAATAGTAGTGGTAGTATTTATACCATAGCTGGTAGTATGAGGGGGCTCATAGCTTTTCTAAAGGTATTAGTCCAAAAGTGAATATAAATATCATGATTGGAGTTTGAACTAGCTTATTACAATGCTGCAGTCCAGTACGTTAGCAACTACACCATGAGTACTTCCCCTTTAAAAGTGGTTAAGGTATTTATAATCTGACTTTATTTTGTAACCTTGAGTCAAATTTTTCCACAATTTGATCCACTCATGGAAATCTTAAAATTCTTTCGTGGCCTTTATCAAGCTTCTCACTTTGTGGAAATCTTTGAAGGAAGGGACTCGTAAATTCAATAACACAAAATTATCTGAAAGAAACTCCGAGGAGTGGAAATTCTCCAAGGCAACTCCTTAATTTAATTGGCAAATTCTTAAAAGAATTCCTTTTCGAAATAATCAACAATACAAGCAAAATTGAGAAATAGAAAAAAAAGGCTGAGATAAAAAAATTTTTTTAGATATTTTATTAATTATTTGCTTTAAATATTTAATTAATTATTTGCTATCATAATTATTTGTTATTTTGCGTAACAAACGGAGAATCCTGACACAACAAATAATTCATTAAAAAAAATCTTTTATCAAAATGAAGAGAAACTCTTTAACATGAGTCTTATTTTAAAGTTTGTTTTTTTGCAGCATAAAAATTCCTTTTGTTTAAAAGCCCTTAATATTTAAACTACTAAATTAACTACCTTGATTAGAACAAACATGTTTGTCATTGTTTTAATAAGAAAATCCTTTAAAACTAGTATTATCTGTGTTATTTGGACTATTGTCCCCATCTTCATTGTTATTTGTACAACGTTTCGGCCGATACACCCTCCGGCCTTCTTCAGGTATTTCTTCTCGGACTCGGGAACTTTCTTGTCGTATTCAGGAGCCATCACGGAACTTTGAACCTAACCCTTTATTTATTCGACGGGAGTATCCTGTTCTCATTCCGCTAACCAAAGCTGGGATAGGAGTTGTGTTAATTAATTATTTTTCTAACTGCTTTCACTCAGGATTGAACTTGGGTTCCAGAGATAACTGTCACTTAGAACTGTCTTAACCTAACTGCCTTATCCACTCGGCCAGGTGTCCAATTGGACAATTGAGTGTGAATTTTGGGAACTTATAAACCTAATGTCTTGATTTGGCTAGAATATCTACCTATTTTACTTATGTATGATTTTTTACCTAGACTCATATTGTTTTTTTGTTTTTTTTTGAATAAATAAACCAGACAACGAGGGAGTTTATCTCCTTTTCATTAGCACTAGATCAAGGAGATTGTTTTTATCAGCTAAATAGTGAGGGAGTCTACCCCCTTATCACAAGCACTAAACCAGGAAGATTTTTTACATCTGTGGTAGAGCTCATATCAAACCTGTAATCTTGTGGTTCCTAAGTAATGCTCTATGGACTGAGCTAAACTGATAGCAAAAATGGCATATGGTAACAAGGTTTTTGCTAGCACAAAAGCATTAAAATGATATAATAAAGTTATCAATTTATGAATGATAATCTGGGGTCTTAATAATTATTTGAATACTTAAAACCTAGAATAAGTTTATAGTTTTCTACTTGCCAAGGTATATAAACATTTTTCTTAACAGCTTAATGGAAATGTATTACACTATAGATACTAGCTGAAAACCCAACAATATGCAAGATCTTAAGCTAGTACTTGCCGAAGGCCTAAGTGGGGAATTTGGTCACATTAAAAGACTATAAATTTGAATTATTTGTCAAATTAAACTTTATTTGAAAATCATCCAGAGGAATTACCCAAAACATTTCAATTATGTTTTTTTAAAAGGAATTAAAAGTATATTAAATTTTAAAATTTTAAAAGTATATTAAATATCAAATGGTGGCAGCATGTTTCAAACAGGACCATCCTGGAGAGAATTGGACTCCCTGGCATGCACAACATACTTGTCCAGTGCAACCTGAGATGGGCTGGTCACTTAAACAGACTTGGGGATGACAGACTGTCAAAGCAGATTCTGTACTCACAACTGAGAAAGAGATTACGTGGAATCAATAGGCCAAAGATCAGGTACAAAGACAACATCAAAAGAAACCTGGAGGACTTGAACATCCCCATAGGAAGTCGGCAACACACAACCAGAAATCGAAGGCGAAAACAGATTGGCATGGTGTCACCATCCAATATGATGGACAGCAAATATATATATTATATAAATATATTTATAGTCATCCACAGACACGTGTTTCGACTTATCAAGACTCTTCAGTGTGGCTAGACATTTGTAGGCTACCTACAGCCAAGATAGAAACCGGATTGATTCAGCTGCAGTCAGACAGCGTAACTGCACGGCTATCATCACCCACAGAATGCAAACTGGATTTTAACTGTTTTAATTATACACATTTGTATGTATGTAAAGGCTGCCATAGAGTGCTCAACCCTTTTACATATGTTGATAAAAGTCATTGAGAGGATAACCTCATCCAATGGCCATTGCTAATAGTGACTGCCACTTATTCACAGAAGGCAATTTCTACAAGGAGCTTGATTGTGAGCTCACAAATGGCTCAGAAATCCAGATTTATTTTTACATGTCCTGACATGAAAATGACACGTGAGAACCCTGGCTTCCACCCATGCACACACGTTTTTCATGTGATTGGCTTTCACCATGCAACTGCACATGACTGAGAAGACCAGCCTTCAACAGGCAACCCCTGCCACATACACTACACTACATACATGGTCAGGCTTAAATGTTGGAAATGTGTCCAGGATGTCCGACATGTGCCACTTCTGCCTTGTACCCCAAAACATTTTAACTAAGTTTTAAACAGAATTACAGATATTTATCCACCCCTCCACACAAATAGGATATGGCACAAGGTCAATTTCTTAAGTAGAGTTTAACAGGTTTGAATTCTGAGTTTTCCTTCTCCTAGACTGGTTACCTAGCCAAGGTTAAAGAGCCCAGTCGTCCTACTATTTACCTATAGCTGGAGGGAGAATATTTAAATGCATACTTTTCCCAAGGGTATTAACGCTATGTGAAATGGGTTGATGAGTCCATTTCATACAACTCTAACCATTACACCACATACCTCCACAATTTTATTAAATTTTATTTAATTATGGAATTTATGGAGGTGCATGGTGTAATGGTTAGCGTCATAGGAAATGGACTTGTCAACCTGAGTTCAAATCCTGGACGTGGCTGTTTACATTTTACACAGAGCTAATACCCTTGGGAAAGATATGAATCCACATACACACCCTCCAGCTATGGGTAAATAGTAGGGCAGACTGAACTCTTTAACCTCGGCTGGGTAACCAGTCTAGGAGAAGGAAAACTCTGAATTCAAACTTGTTAAACTCCGCTTAAGAATTTGACCTTGCATCACATCCTGCCCATGTTGAGGGGTTGGTAAATATATATATAAAAGTAATTATAAGTTAATACATGTCATAGAGAGGATAATGATTATAACCCCACCCCATGGCTATTGCTCAAACAACAACAAATGTAAACACAATAACATTATTTTGACAAGTTTTGACAAATTCTGAGTGCACATATTTCTTTTGACTATCACTTGTTTTTACTCCATCCAATATTCCTTCTCTAACCAGAAATTCTAACAAGTTCTGGATATTGAAATATTCCTTAAAGAATTTATTTAATCAAAAGTGAAATCATTCTTTTATGATTTAATACATAATTTTGAGAAAGGTGGTGTCATAGAAGGTCAAAAAAATATTTAGTTATAGTATGAAAATATATGAATAAAAAATACTAGCTGAAAACCTATCCTACTAGCAAGATTGGACCATATGACTTTTAGGCACCCCTTTTTTATCTCGATTAAGAAAGGACATGTTTTTCATTTTTTTTTTAATTATAAAACTAACCCCAATCCTAACCCAACCCTAACCCCTAACAAACAACTGGATATTGACAGTGTAAATTAAAAACATGTCCTTTCTTAATTGAGATCAAAAAGGGGTGCCTAAAGGTAATATATGGTCCTCAAGATTTTATGTAAGTGACCATGAATTTACCTATCCCACATTTTATTGCATCAATAAACATAGGCATAAAACCAAATGTACATATTTACCAACCCCTCTACACGAGCAGGATGTGACAAAAGGTCAATTTTTTTAGGCGGAGTTTAACAGGTTTGAATTCTGAGTTTTCCTTCTCCTAAACTGGTTTTCTAACCAAGGTTAAAGAGCCCAGTCTGCTCTACTATTCACCTATAGCTGGAGAGAGAGCTGGTGGATGCATACCTTTCTGAAGGGTATTATCACTATGTGAAATGTAGACAGCTTCATCTAGGATTTGAACTCGGGTCGACGGGTCATTTCCTACAACTCCAGCCATTACATCACGTGCCTCCAAAAGACCAAATGTATGTTGTTGTTTTTTGAGGACTTAAATGCTAATAAATATTGTCAAGGGGTTAATGACTATCGCTTGTACTGTCAATATAAACATATGATTTTTTACAGTTGTGATTTTCTAATGACTGGAAAACTGATCATAAAAAACAAAGGCACACCTTTAGTTTCAGGTGCAGAAACTTTCATTTAGATGGCTACTTTATACGGTTAGATACAGCATTATTTTTCTCATTCTCCTCGACCCTTCTCTCTTTGTTCCTTTGAGCTAAATTGTTCTTTTATGATTTAATACATAATTTGACTAAAATGTGGTGTCATTGAAGATCAGGAAACAATACTTTGTGACTGAATAATGATTGTATGAAATTATATGAATAAAAAACACTAACTGAAAGTAAGATTTTAAATTATGTAACCAATCATGAATTTATTCATCCCACTTTTATTGCAGCAATAAACACAGTCATAAGACAAAATATGTCTTTCGAGGACTTAAATGCTAATAAACATTGTCAATAGGTTAATGTTTATGAATATTATCTGGACATTGCTTGTACTATCAAAGTAAACACAATAATATAATTTTTTACAGTAACTGGAAAACAGATGATAGAAAACAAAAGCACACCTTTGGACACAGGTGCAGAAATTTTCATCTTGACGGCTACTTTATATGGTTAAATAAAAAACAGCATTATTTTTCTCATTCTCCCCACCCTTCTCTCTTTGTTCCTTTGAGCTAAATTGTTCTTTTATGATTTAATACATAATTTGACTAAAATGTGGTGTCATTGAAGATCAGAAAACAATACTTTGTGACTGAATAATGATAATATGAAATTATATGAATAAAAAATCACTAACTGAAAACCCATCCTACAAGCAAGATTTTATGTAACTGAACATATATTTATCTATCCTACTTTTTATTGCATCAATAAACACAGTCATAAGACCAAATTTATGTTGTTTTTTGTGGGGGTGGGGTTTATGACATAAATGATGATGAAAAATGGATTTATTACAGGAATCAAAAAATAAAGAAAATCTTTGCTCAATCCAAAACAGTTTTTAGCATCTCAAGCTAAAAAGAAATCTATTGAGGAAGAAGGTTCTTTTTTTTGTGCTTGGTGGGATTCAAAGAGAATTCTTTATTATAAATTGATGGAATTTTGACAAATTGGCATGTTTGAATGATACATTGAAAGAGAAAAGACCTTTTTTTCTGAGCAAGGTGATTTTGTTGCACAACAATATCTGTCTGTATTACTATAAATGTAATGTTGCAAATGATCATGGAACAAGGATGGGAACTTTTCCCACAGACATTTTATTCCCCCAGAATGACCATTTCTATAAATTAAGTAAATTAGAAAAGAGATAAAAAGATTACAGTAACAACTTCGACATTTTTAATTAAGAATTTTCCCCAACAAAATTATTTTGTTATTACATGTAAAATAAACAATGGTTTTTGACATAAAAACATCTACATGGGTCATGCATTATTTAGAATCATTTACTGGACTTTGGAAATAACTAAGTTGCATTTAGTCATAAAGAGTTTGTTGTTTTAATCAGAAATAAAATAGAATAAAATAAAAGCTATATCAAAGAAGATTGTGGCTAATATTCTGCAACAATTATTTTTTTTTAAGGTCTTCATTTTCTGGTGACTTGAAAATGTTATAGGAAAAAGATCAAAAACTTTGGTTTCTGACAATTAAATATTCAGTTTAGCTAACCTGATAGGCACAAAGTAAGAACATGCCACACTCCACTTTGGTCCTTACTTAGGCTAGATGGGTGGTCGGAGAGCCCCCCCCCCAATCAATCAGCTAGTCACATCAAGCCCAGCACCTATTAAGATTGTCCCAACACTATTGCCGTTATGGCAACCCACCCAACCCTTTTTATCATATGGGTGCTAGAAGGTGGTGGTTATGGATCTTAATGTCCTGGGAATGATGTTAAACTCTATCTGATGGTGAAGTTCCAGTTCTGGAGATCTAGGGAATGTGGAGCACCCCTTCATCACCATTGCTCCCTGGTCCACTCTGACCCAGATTGGTAGTACCTGTTAGAGTCCCATCTATGAGTTAAATAGTAAAATGTGTTAACAAAAAAAAATTGAGTCTCCATTAAGAATGGATTAATTTCAAAACTTTGTCAGCATTAAATGATATGCCGTAAAACAAACTAATCCAATGCAACAAAGTAAGAGTCCGGTTTAGCATTACATAAATCAAATAAGTCAGAAAAGTTTTGTAATTTTCAAAAACTAACATACTAAAATCATGCTCCAGATTCCCCTTAGTAACAGCAGAAAACTTGTGGCCATAGCTCTAACCATCCTTCAATTGTGCATTGATAAGTACATTTAGCAAAGTGGTTAATTGTTGGTATCAGCCAGACACCAAGGGAGTCTATTCCTTTTTCGCTAGTGCTAGACCAAGGAGATTGTTTTGCTGAGGTGGAGCATCAAACCTATCATTAGCTCCCCATTTTACTGCTCAGTTAATATTATCCAAATTGTGCTACTCGTGCACTGAGTTGGTGGGACAAACAAACAAGAAAGACTGCTACCAGCAGGTCTTCAAGTGCCAGGAAAATATAAATATATAAGGTGTGTCAAAAAAGTATCAAGATTTTTTTGTACTTTTTGACAGACTTTGTATTCTGAAAAAAATAACATTCCATTCATTCTTCATTTCTATCTTGGTAAATATAGCTTTAAACTTGGTACTTTTTTGACACACCTTGTATTCTGAAAAAATTAACATTCTATTCATTCTTCATTTCTATCTTAGTAAATAGCTTCCATCTCGATACTTTTTTTGACACCTTGTATAAATAGTCCCAGATAGTATTGGATGATACTTGAGTTAGACATTAGAAAGAGAAAGATGAGAGGGGAGAGGAGCACTCGAGGTAGTTTTGACAAATGAGAAGAGAGTTCCCTTGGTTTAAATTCAGAGTCTTCCTTTTCCTAAACCAGTTGCCATACCAAGGTTTAAAAGCCTAGTCTGTTCTACAATTTACCCATAACTGGAGGAAGAATAGTTGGATTTGTACCTTTTCTAAGGGCAATATACAACCTTAATCACTCAACGCCAATTCTTATCTATACATTAACCACATTCTTGATTCACCAACAATCTGAAGATTTCCAAGCTCATAACTGCCAAAGTGTAGACTGTCCAGAGTTTATATAGGCAGGTCTCATGCAATGATTGGCTGGTTCTTTGGCCAATCAGAAGCAGACTCTCATGAGAAAAGCCAAACCCAGAATGACTGTTCTCTTTTCTCATCTCACTTCCAGTACCATCTTGTCTTTTATGTCAAAAAATGCATGCTCTATGAGGTAACTTTTCACAATAGAATTCAACTAAGATAAGAAATTGTTAGAAAAAAAGGACCGACTCAGATGTTTTTCTCTTCATGTGTTGAACTTTGGTAATGAACTATTCATTGTAAAAAAAAAAAAAGACCAAAGACTTTATTTTCTATGCAGGTCACCTTAAGTGGAATAAAGTAACAAGTTAACTGCTTTCCATATTGATAAGTTTAAGGAACAGTAAATTAACTGCTGAATGTCTTTTTTTTTTCTTTTTTTTTTTTTGCAATGAATTGCATTAATTATACCTTACAGTTCATTTGGATTTCTTTTAGTTACAGGGTGACTTGATGCTATTTGCACTTATGAAGAATGTGTTGACTTCACAAAAAAGACGATAACAATCTCATTAGTTGTCAGGTTCAAATAAGAAGTTCATATTGATTAGATCTTTCCATTAAGTAATTCTTTCAGGATAATTTCTGCTCTACTCAATAAACAGTATCAAATTTAAACCAACCTTCTTCGGGCAACGATTATACTAAGTTAATATTCATGCAAAGATTCGGATTTAATTAGGTTCATTTTATTTTATACATTTTTTCATAGTTTTCTTTCAATCTATTATTCTTTTTAATCTAGTATGCGTTCTCAATTTAATCAAAGGAAGAGACCACTAAACAAAGATGGTAAGTTTGGTTTGGTTATTTTGTTTAATGGCATGTCAACTGCTGTGGGTTATCTAATGCCAAACCTTGTATATATATATATATATATATATATATATATATATATATATGGGAGAATATGTGCTTAATTAAAGTCGTACATAATTTTGAAAATTAATTAATTAATTAGGCGGGCATACCTATTCAAATGTAAGGCTAAACAAATCAAGAAAAATCAATTTCTGTATGTACATGTCGGCCTATTAGGCCTCATCAGCAGAGCTATAGATAGGAAGACCGCCTTGTGCGTGATTCGAACCCTGACTGTCAAGCTGACAGGCGAGGACCGTAACCCCTACACCAACCAGACTTTCCTAGATTTTTTGTTTTGTTTAGAAGTAGGTTATATTCCTCTTATAGTGACTTTTACTACACGACAGTATGAGAAGTAAATAAACAAACAATGTGGTTTGATATGGCTTTTTTTAGCAGACAATATTTGATTGAAGTCGTACCTAATTTTGAAAATTAATTAATTAATAATTAATTTGGGGTTAATTTGGCGGTTAAACAAAATGAAAAATCTAGGAAAGTCCGGTTGGTGTAGGGGTTACAGTCCTCGCCTGTCAGCTTGACAGTCAGGGTTCAAATCACGCACAAGGCGGTCTTCCTATCTATAGCTCTGCTGATGAGGCCTAATAGGCTGAAATGTACATACAGAGATTGATTTTTCTCGATTTGTTTAGCCTTGCATTTGAATAGGTATGCCCGCCTAATTAATTAATTATTAATTAATTAACTTTCAAAATTAGGTACTGCTTAATAGCAGATATTCTCTCAAATATTGTCGGCTAAAAAAAGCCATATCAAAACACATCGTTTGTTTATTTACTTCTCATATATATATATATATTATATATATATTATATATAATGCACACAATAACAAGCAAGATATGACATAAGATCAATTTATTAAGGAGGGTTTAATAGGTTTAAATTCAGTTTCCCTTCTCTAAGATTGGTATACCAAGGTTAAAGAGCCCAGTCTCTCCTATTTACCCATAGTTGGAGGGAGAATAATTGGATGCACACCTTTCTCAATGATATCAAGTGCTATGTGATATGCAAACAGCCTCATTCAGAATTTGAACTCAGGTTTTTTTGTTTGTAGGTAAATATTTTTGTTTGGTTTTATAAAATGTTAGAAATAATTTCCAATAACTACATGTGAATTAATAAAGTAGTGGTTGATCCTCAGCTGAGATAAAAAGAGTAAGGGATGATTTTGAATGTTGGGAACCGATTAACTGTTTTTTTTTTTTTTAATTAATTTTGTAGCTGAGAATATAAATAAAACACAATCCAGTAAGTAAAAAGTAGATGTGAAGAATATCAAAGTCATTATCCAAAAGGAAACCCTGAAATCAGGCATGATGGAGCATATATGGAAAATAAGAAAGTACATAATGCTCTTTGACAATGAAGATAAGTGTTTGGTTTGTTTTGTTTTACAGCATAGCAACCTCAGTGGGTCATTTAATGCCAATAAAGTTTTGAAATAAATCAATTCTTAATGGATAATACAATTTTTTTATAAATACATTTTTCTATTTAACCCATAGATGGGACCCTAACAGGTACTACCATTCCAGGTCAGAGTGGACCAGGGAGCAATGGTGATAAAGGGGTGCTCCACATTCCCCAAACCTCCAGAACTGGAACCTCACCATCAGATAGAGTTTAACGTCATTCCCAGGACATGTAGACCCGCAGCCACCGCCTTCTAGAACCCATATGATAAAAAGGGCTGGGACTTGCCATAAGGGCAATAGGGTTGGGAAAATCATATAGATGCTAGGACTTGATGTGACCAGCTGATTGATCAGAGGGAGCCTCTCCGACCACCCGTCTAGCCCAAGATAGGGCCAAAGTGGAGTATTGCATGTCATGAACTGCTCATCCACTTGGGCTCTATCCTTAAGCATCACGGGTCGCTACCCACGGCCAACAGGTGGCCCCATTGGGGGAGTCTTACCCCTCTGCAGAGGTGCAGTCGGTGCATTCTAATGCCCCAGCCAACTGGGCGGAAGATAAGTGTGGATATTATGGGGAAGGCAAACAGTAAATAGTAGGCTGCAAATCCTCTGTCTTTATTGTTTCCATGGACAGCTACTTTAAGTAGGCACCCACACAGCAGCACCCCATGCAAATGAGATTGCCTCAGTCAATCATTGGCCTGTGCTCCAGGGCACCTCCTATGCAAATAAGCAACTCTTGCACCAATCAATCATCCCCAAAGAGTCATTAATAAGCCAGATACCCTGGGTTCTGGGTAGTTCCCTCAAGTACACTAGCTCTTGAAGGTTCCATCTGGTTGCTGTGGAAGATCCTGTCCATGTGACCGCAAGGTTTAGATGGCATGCAGATTCACAAAAAAAAATCTCCTTTTTCATCCATGTCTCTCATAACCTTTCTTTTACGTCCCTTTTTTTAATCTTTCCTGCTAGCATGTTGCTAGATAAAGTTCACCAAAACGAATCTGTTAACTTTTAGATTTGATTTGATTTTATCTTTTCTTTCTCCATTCCATAATGCTTCTTAAATCCAATTTACTGTGACATCTCTCTATAAATCACTTATCAGCACCACCATTTCTTCTCCCACCACACAGTAAGTGACATTCCCTTTTTTTCTTCTTCCTTTCATTCAAACCACAAATATCATAAACCTTGATTCCTCCAGTGTTCAAGCTGTGATAATAATTGATATCCATAAAATTGACAACTGCACATTGTTTGGAAAATCACTTAGTGACTTATAAAGTAAATAGCTTCTGGAAAATCCAATAAAATTGCTGACACTAACATTACAAATAATAAAAGCTTCTGAATACTGTCACAGGTTTACTTCAAGGCTTTAAAACTACTATTGCTTTACTATTGTGATAAGCTGATAGGATTGGTTTAGCTCAGTCGTAGAGCGTCTGCCTATGAACCACAAGGTTCTTGGCTCGATACTGTCCCTCACCAACTCAGTGTATGAGTAGCATAGGATCTATGTGGCAAAGTAAGGAGCTGATGGTAGTGTGCCCCCCCCCTCTCAGATGCAAAAGTAATCACCTTGGTCTAGCATTAGTGAAAAGGGGATAGACTCCCTCGCTGTCTAGCTGATACCAACTTTGAGTCACCCCGACAACTTTACTTATTGTGATAAGCTAAAGTGATATAATAATGTATTTCTTTTTAAAAACTGTTTTAAGTAAAGAAAAGTATTTTGTTCTATATCTAAGCTATTTTATTGCAATTAAAGCTTCAAAGACAATACAAACTAAAGTAGAGATAATATTATTTGTATTATTCGGACTATTGTCCTCATCTTCATTGTTATCTGTACAACACTCCAGCCTTCTTCAGGTATTTTTGTCAGACTCGGGAACCTTCTTGTTGTAATTGGGAGCCATCAGGGAACTTTGAACCTAACCCCCACCCAGTCCACAGGAGTATCCCATTCTCATTCCGCTAACCATAGCTGGGGTAGAGGGGTTAAGCTGTGTTAATCATTATTCTATGTTACTGCAGTCCAGAGATAACTGTAACTTAGAACTGTCTTAACCTAACTCCTTTATCCACTCGGCTATGTGTCCAATTGGCAGAATGAGAATGGGATATCCCCATGGACTAGGTGGAGAGTTAGGTTCAAAGTTCCAAGAAGGTTCCTGAGTCTGAGATGGTTCCCAAGTTTAAAAAGAAAGTTTCCAAGTCCAACAAGAAATACCTGAAGAAGCCAAAAAGCACATCAGCTGAGCATTGTACAGATAACGATGAAGATGAGGACAATAGTCCGAATTATACAAATAATACTAATTATCAAGCCTCATCTCAAAATTTCAGAGAGATAAAGTAGAGATATTTCTAATTAACTTTCTAGTTTAATTTGGTAAAATATATTGTATGAGGGTACTCCCAAAAGTAAGGTCTCCAAAGCCTGAAGACCCTGGGAAACTGTATGTGTGGTTATTGGCAACTGTTGTGCATGTTGTGCATGTGCCTGCACATGCCTCACTGCCACACTCAGTCTTGGCTTGGCAGTCATGTATTAAGCCACCGCCTTCTAGCACATATATGATAAAAGGGTAATAGGATTGGGATAATCATATAGGTGCTAGGGCTTGACAGGAGCGGGCCTCTTTGACTGCTTGTCTAGCCTAAGTAAGGGCCTAAGTGGAGTGTTGCATGTCATGGACTGCTCATCCACTAGGATTCCGTCCTTAAGCATCATGGGTTGCCACCTACAGTCAACAGGTGGCCCCATTGAGGGTGTCTGACCCTCTGCAGAGGTGCAGTCAGTGTATTCTAAAGCCCCAGCCAACAGGGCTAACAGTGGAGCAATCAACTTTGTAGGTTTATGATATTTTGTGGTTTGAATGAAAGGAAGAAGAAAAAAACAATAAAATGTTGTTTACCAAGAGATGAGAGAAGAAGTGGCACATTGTTACATCAATTTTGCAGAAACAAATCTCTTGACTTCAAGATTCAGTTTAGATTTGATCTTTTCTTTCTTTATTCCTACAATGTTTCTTACTTCCGGTTTCCTGTGATATCTGTCTATAAAAGAAATCACTTAACAGTGCCACTTCTCCTTTCACAAGGAAAATATACTTACCTTGGTGTCTTACTTGCCTTTCGTAGAAGGGAGGATCAAAGTGTAGTATCTATGCTTTGAGACTTACCTTCTATACCCGGCCTCGGCTGGGGGTCCAGTGTGCTTCAGCCTCTGGACCGGTAAAGTACAATTAATAGCGTCGATCCAGGGGGATGGTCCCCCTGGATCGACGCAATTTTTATGCGCCCACGTAAAAACGAGACCTTGTGTCCAGCCCTCATAAGTGGGATGAGCAGGCAAATACCCTTTCACAAGGAAAATGACATACCATTTTTTCTTCTTCCTTTCATTCAAACCACAGTTGCTTTGTACAGACCAGAAGAAAATATTAACCAAAAAAATGCAGAATTTAAAAAGCTTCAAATTCCTTGCCAGAAAAAGTCATGTGACTTTGTTGTTTCAAAATCAAATCTGATCTTGAGAAACAAGTGGATGAATATTATTAAATGGCCTCATGAATAAAGTAATTAACTGTGAGCATTTCAGTTGTCAGGGAAGAAATCAAGTGGCTTTTCCAGATTTTAAGTCCGCAATTGATTATTCAAATTTATTATTGCATTAGAATACGACTCTATGATAACAATAAAATGGATGTAATAGTTTATATTTCATGTCACACAATATCATCTTATATAAATATTTTTGTTATCACATGTCCAAGAACATATCTGGATGAATAAATGAAGTTGATATTGATTGATAATTGTAAATATTCAATATTTAATCAATTAGATGTGATCAGAGAAAATGATGTTTGCTTTCTGTGCAAGTGCATGATTTTTTCGACCTTGGCAGCCATTTTGATTTTGAAATGGAGAAAGTAGAAAGTAGAATTATATTTCCTAATTGCTGAACAGAGTATAAAGCCAATTTTTTTCTGAATGTTTTTATTTAATAAAAAAAAAAAAAAAAAAAACCCTCTTTGGAATTGTCCATTATCAAAGGCCGTCCTGTCAGCTGGGGATGTAAAATACACGGACTGCACCAATCAATCAGCTTGTCACATCAAGTTCTAGCACCTATATGATTGTCCTGACCCTATTGCCCTTATGGCAAACCATCATATATGTGCTAAAAGGTGGTGACTGAGGGTCTTAGTGTCTTGGGTATGATGTTAAACTGTATCTAGTGGTGAGGTTCTGCCAATCATATAGGTGCTAGGGCCTGAGAGATAAAGTAGTGATATTTCTAATTAACTTTCTAGTTTAATCTGGTAAAATATATTGTATGAGGGTAATCCCAAAAGTCAGGTCTCCAAAGCACTGAGACCCTGGGAAACTGTATGTGTGGTTATTGGCAACACTGTTGTGCATGTTGTGCATGTGCCTGCACATGCCTCACTGCCACACTCAGTCTTGGCTTGGCAGTCACATATTAAGCCACCACCTTCTAGCACATATATGATAAAAGGGTAATAGGATTAGGACAATCATATGGGTGCTAGGGCTCGACATGACCAACCAATTGATTGGAGCGGGCCTCTTTGACTGCTTGTCTAGCCCAAGTAAGGACCTAAGTGGAGTGTTGCATGTCTCAGACTGCTCAGCCACTAGGGTTCTGTCCTTTAGGATCCCGGGTTGCCACCCACAGTTGGTATATTCTAAAGCCCCAGCCAACTGGGACGATGATAACTGATATACCACGAGCACACTCCTAACCACTGAATGTATGTTGGGATTGTTTTTATCAGAAAATGTGTAATCGTTGCCCAAAAGAAAAGTAAGTCAACTATTTATTTAGAGTATTTATTGGGACGTTTTATGATAACAATCTATGGCAACACATTCATTCAGTGTTCTCAGGAGACATGATAGAAACAAGTCAGCTGACCAATGCAATCAGCACAGATAGACTTGTTCTGATTATTCCTTAATATAGATTATCTGACATTTTATTGGGGATTAAGAGCTAAATCTACAAGGGTCATTCAATACATAAGGTACATCTATTTATCTACAAGGTTCATTCAATATATAGGAGAATCTATGAGGATCATTTGATAAATTTATCTATCTATTTATCTATCTTCTTGAAGATAGATAAATAGATTCAATAAAGGGAATCTATTTATGAGTCATTCAATAAATAAGGGCAGCTTATTTATCTAAGAGGGTCATTCAATAAATAAGGTGAATCTATCAATGAGGGGTATTCAATAAATGAGGTGAATCTATTCATCTACAAGGCTCATTCAATAAAGGTAATTTTTTAGGAGTCATTCAATAAATAAGGGGAATTTATCTATCTACTAGGGTCATTCAATGAATAAGAATTTATCTAAGAGGGTCATTCAATAAATAAGGGGAATTTATCTATCTAAGAGGGTCATTCAATAAATA
Source organism: Doryteuthis pealeii (assembly GCA_023376005.1). Taxonomy (NCBI): domain Eukaryota; kingdom Metazoa; phylum Mollusca; class Cephalopoda; order Myopsida; family Loliginidae; genus Doryteuthis; species Doryteuthis pealeii. The sequence goes on along the minus strand of CM042165.1, from coordinate 34,544,053 downwards.
AGAATTTATCTATCTAAGAGGGTCATTCAATAAATAAGAATTTATCTATCTAAGAGGGTCATTCAATAAATAAGAATTTATCTATCTAAGAGGGTCATTCAATAAATAAGGGGAATTTATCTATCTAAGAGGGTCATTCAATGAATAAGAATTTATCTAAGAGGGTCATTCAATAAATAAGGGGAACTTATCTCAGAGGGTCATTCAATAAATAAGGGGAACTTATCTCAGAGGGACATTCAATAAATAAGGGGAACTTATCTCAGAGGGTCATTCAATAAATAAGGGGAACTTATCTCAGAGGGACATTCAATAAATAAGGGGAACTTATCTATCTAAGAGGGTCATTCAATGAATAAGAATTTATCTATCTAAGAGGGTCATTCAATAAATAAGAGGAATCTATCTATGAGGTCATTCAATAAAGGAGGAATTATTAACTGATACTACCACTCAGGGTCAGATTGGACCTGGGAGAAATGGCAGATCTCCAAAACTGGAGGTCAGCATTAGATGCAGTTTAGTGTCATATCCAAGTCAATTAGTAAATGGGGTCAAAATATAAACTAGAATTATTCCTGGTTTTATATTAATTTTGAATCTTTTATGTATTGACCAGAATATCATTTAATGTAACTTATCAATCATTTTCCAAATATGTAAAAAATGAATATTAATGAGATGAGGGAACATATATATAAAAAAAAGCACACAACAGATTAGAAATTAGAATTTGATATGAAATATATATAAACACAGTGAGTGCTTCAATACTGTTTTTTTTTTATTATGAAGAAGGTAAAAAAATAAAGTAGGCTGAATGGCCTATTGTTTGTATAAGCTGAACAACAAGAGAGTCAATCCTCTTTTCACTAGCATTAGACCAGGGAGATTTTTTTTGGTATCTGAGGTGCAGCACCACACCTTCTATCAGCTGCCCACTTTACCGCACAAATTCAAGCTGAGCTACTAATGCACTGAGTTGGTGAGTGTCAGTATCAAACCTGGAACATCATAGTTCCTAGGTGGATGATCTACCTACTGAGCTAAACCGCTCAAAAATAAAGACAGTAAGTCTAAAACTGAGAAGAATTATTTTAACAAGAGAAATTTAACTCATTAAAATTGAAACATAATAGAAGGGGAGAGTCAGGAAGGTAACAGTGATGTGTAAATTAGAATGGAAAAATTTAAGGATGAATCATTATAATGCCACATGGCATTTTTTCAATTGGTTGAGAAGTGTCACATGGTAAAGGGGAGGGAGAGAGGTGAGAGTGTGGAGTGAATCTGGTATGATACATTGAGAGAGCGAGACATGGGCTCTTGGTCACTTGGTTTGGGGGAAAATAAAAATCCCATGAGAAAAAGAAGTGGCCTTGTGTTATTACAAAAAACTCTAAATGGCACAAGGCAAGATGTCCTCAGCACCCAAAGTAGTTTGTTTCCAGAATCCAAACACCCAGGAATTTTCAGTCAACTCCAGCATTAACTCAGCAACAAAGATTCAAGCCTCTCCAATGTAGTAACGGTCCAGAGATAAATATACAACTATTATTTATATCAACACATTATCACTACATTCCAAAATGAGAGTGTAACACAACAAAATAATTATGGCCCTGACGGCAGGAGAAAAATGTTGTTATATTCTCTCAGTGTCTGAAGCTGTTGACCAGAATCGGAAGTCATGTGGTGACGTGGAACGACAAAGAAAAATACCGGTCTCTTTTTGCTTTCCGAGGCCTAGGGAACAGACGGGTCTCTGGTCCCTAGTATGGGATCACAGTAATTCATCAGTGTCCTCTCTCTCTTTCTCTCTGCCTTTCCTCCTCTCCGACACAACCCACGAGACGAGCCTAGCCTGGAAATAAAAGCTAAGCAGCTTTTGACGATATATTTCTCGTGTTGTACTTTTTTTTATCGACAAGATCACCGCCATATGCCGAACACCTTCTTAGTGTTGTGAATTTGGAGTCACATTGACACCATCCGCTATACAATATATATCACTATTCGAATGTTACACATATCCGTTTTGGTACCGTGAATATACCGCTACGTTACATAGGTATAGAGTTATAACAAATTTTCACAGTGCTTGCCCCTTTTTTGCAGATATAATACGATACCCTTCAATATTTTTATAGCATTTATTTGGGGAGGGGTGAGATGCTTGGATTGGTTTGGTTGTTTCTGTTTATGGCACATCAACTCTTTTTGGGTCATTTAAATCCAAATAAAGTAATTTTTATAAACAAAGAACTTAGGTTGCTTACAGTACCTGCTTTTGCTGAAGTTACCCAATTTAGCATTGAACAGGCTCATCACTGCTTAACTTCGGTGATTAGATGTTTGAAGGATATTAGTAAGAAATTTCATGATTGATTTTAATGACATTTCAACATGTCTATGGTTATTTTATGCCTACAGGTTAGAGAATTGCATTCATTTTTGCATTCTTTGTGTATCTGTTTCTTCAGAGGTTTTTCTTTTGCAAATAGTCATATAAAATATGAAAAACTTTTAAACAGATCTATTTGACCTATAAATGAGACACTAACAGATACTACTACTCTAGGTCAGTGGGGACAGGGGAAAAGAGGTACTCCACACACCCCAGAGCTCCAGAACTGGAGCCTCACCATCAAATGAAGTTTAGTGTCATACCCAGGACACCCCTTGGTGGGGGTTACAATCAACTAACAGGTTAGTCTAAAATTACTACACTAACTTTAACTTCTCTGCTCACATGTATTTCTAGTTTGAAAACAATGTTCATTAACCTTTACTACATGTTGGCCTAGACACAAAACAGAATTTGACTATTTAAATCTTTTTTTTTTTTTAAATAATTTATGTACTTACCAACCCCTCCGCATGAGCTAGATGTGACACAAGGCCAATTATATTAGCAGAGTTTAACAGGTTTGAATTCAGAGTTTTCCTTTTTCTAGACCAGTTGCCATACCAAGATTAAAGAGCTCAGTCTGCCCTATTATTTACCTATAGCTGGAGTAGACAAGTCAGATTCATACCTTTCCCCAAGGATATTAGCACTATGGGAAATGCAATCAGTATTAGCAAAGGATTTGAACTTGTGTTTTTTTTTTTAATGATATATCCTCAATAGACGGTCAATTAAAATGGAATCTCCTATCTCAAGTATTGCTTTGGTGCTAAGCTACAAAAATAAGTAATACTAGCAGGACCTGTGGATATACAACAGTATGATAATCTAATTATTACAACATGTGATATGTTTGCTTAAGAGCTATTGATAAATTTTTCAATATGTAAAAAGTATAATAATCTTGATTTAACTCTCCCTCACCCTTTTTTCCTTTCTTTTCATTATATTCAATTGAAACGGATTAGTGTTAACGCCCCTTCTCTCTATCTTTCTTTCTTATTTCTTTCTCATTATATTTTTTCCGTGTAGAATGTCCCTTTTCTTCCCGTTCTTTCTTTATGATAAAAACGGAATGGTCCATTATTTAATTGCAGTGACAACACACATAAGAAATAAGAATTCTGCAATTTACAGTTTTGCATTTCCTTGTGGTTGATTTGGACGGTCTCATTTTTAACCAGAGGGTGTTGCAAGATGATAATGGTTGGAAAATTAAAGAACAAGTGTAATAATATATAGATATTCAGCTCATCTTTTCTTTCTTTAACAAGACAAAATAGCACCTGAAGGGATCAACTTGTAAATTTTTCTTGGCTTAGAATACAAATATTTATAACATTTTAGAAAAAATAATAAATTCCCAGCGTGTCCGTTTTGTCACGATGAATAATTCATATAGGACATTGACGGACATATAAAAAAAAAAGTCAGAGATATTTCAGATGATGATTAATTGTTTTTGACAAAAAATGGCACTCAACTTTTTTTTTAGCCCTGTCGGCTGGGGCTTTAGAATACACTGACTGCACCTCAGCAGAGGGATAAGATTCCCCCAATAGGTCACCTGTTGGCCGTCGGTGGCGACCTGTGATGCTTAAGGACGGAATTCTGGTGGATGAGCTGTCTATGATATGCAACACTTCATTTAGACTCTTACTTAGGCTAGACAGGCAGTCAAGGAGGCTCCCTCTGATTAATCAGCTGGTCACGTCAAGCTCTAGTACGTATATGATTGCCCCGACCCTACTGTCCTTATGGCAAGCCCCAACCCTTTTTATCATATATGTGCTAGATGGCAGTGGCTGAGGGTCTTCATGTCCTGGGAATGACATTAAACTCTATCTGATAGTGAGATTACAGTTCTGGGGTCTGGGGAATGTGGAACACCCCTTCATCACCATTACTCCTATGTCCACTCTGACCCAGAGTGGTAGTACCTGTTAGGGTCCCATCTATGGATTAAATAGAAAAACATGAGTTTATAAAAAAAATTGAGTATTGATTAAAAATGAATTTATTTCAAAACTTTGTTGGCATTAAATAACCCACCAAGGTTGATATGCCATAAAACAAACCAAACCATCATTTTTTCTATTGACATTATTGATTAAAAACTATCCTGAGAGATAATCTCCCAAATACACATCAGCTGGGGCTGAAGAGTATGCCGACTGCACCTCTGCTGTAAGGGGTAAGATCCCCCAATAGGACCTGTTGGCCATGGGTGGTGACCTGTGATGTTTAAGGTCAGAATTTTGGTGGATGACCACCCAGTCGACTGTAGAATATGCCAACTGCACCTCTGCATATGTGAGAAAAATAAGATTTAAATTAACACAATTTAGGGTGGCACAAAAAGTCGATTTCTTTTTCTTCTTCACAGCCTCTATACGGCTGCTGCTGTCTCTAACACATAACACACACTTTTTTGCTCTATCCTTTGTTTCTTCTGGTTTATTTATCCTTGTGCTTATAGCCTTCATACAGGCATCTGGGTTTAACATACGGAAACTTGAGATAACTCAATCTTCAGTGCTATGCTCAAGTGTCGCCTTTTCATATTCAGGACGTGGGTTCAATCTTAGATTAAAGTCAGACACACCAAACAAAGCCTAACAGTGTGTTAGGCTTTCAAGAATACTGTACGTCCACATTTCTGCCACTCGACTCGTGTTCTCTGTCATCAGTGTGTAAGACCACTATCCCAACGGGGCTATCTGTTGGTCATGAGTAGTGACCCATGATGATTAAGGATGGAATCCTAGTGGCTAAGCAGTTCATAACATGTAACACTTTACTTTGGCCTTACTTAGGCTAGATGGGTGGTCAGAAAGACCTCTCCCATCCAATCAATTGGCTGATCACAAGCCCTAGCACCTATGTGGCTCTTTAGCCTTGGTATGGCAACTTGTATAGGAGAAGGAAAACTCTGAATTCAAACCAAAAGGGCCCTCTTCTCCACATCCTCCTCCTCCTCCTTCTCCTGAATTTGATGTAATGACAAAATCATAATAAACTTTTTGTTCAACTCAATACAAAAATTAGATATGAGATTATTCTACTTACAAAATGCTTTCTAGCTCATTTCAATATGGTTAGAATTGGCAACCAGTGCTTTTTGTCTCACAGTTAACAAAATGGGAAAAACTGTCTTAATAAGTCTGAGATAGGATTATCAAAAAGCAAAATGAAGAAAGTAATTACAAAAAAATGATCAAAGTTTTCTATTTGACATTAATAAGTGAAACCAATTGTTTACAAAGTCTTATACAATCTGGTCTCAATCCTCAGGGGATGCTGCATATTTGTGATGTTGTTTCCCATCTATTCATGGCAAACAGATTGTGTAAATACCTACAATCTTGTCTCTATATGAAAGTTGGTATAAAATAGTAAAATAATTGGTAGGACTAAAACATGATTAGTTGGTGATGTTTGTTACCAATTTATCTGAAACTCTAAAAGAACTGCAAACTTTAGTGGCTAAGGAAGGAAAATAGTTGTACCATTTGAAGAATAATGTATGGAATCAAGTTAAAAAAAAAAGAATCGCTAAAATATAAATGCAACTGTCTTTTGTAAAAATCATTGACCAAGTAGAATTTGTGGCAAAAATGCATTGAAAGTTCAAATGAAACCAAAGAATTATTTAGCCAAAAATTCAAAAAGCTATATGAAGTTGGAATATTGCCAGATTCCACCAACCAGTAAGCCAAGTAGCAGAGATCTTTGATGCTTTCAGGTGTGTTTCTCTTTCTCTATGCCTGGAACAATGGATGATGTCATTTACTGCCAAATTCTTGAGGCAAATCTCTTAAAATCAACGAAGAAAGTCAACTTGGCTAACAATTCTTCCTTCCAGTAGAATAATGGCTGCAAATCTACAGCCAAAACTCAAGTCAAGGATGATAGAAATTGGAGGAATTCTAAGTTTTGGACTGGCCAAGTGAAAACCAAGATTTGAATCCCATTGAATTTCTTTAGGTGAAAGTTTCATCACAGATCAATAGGAAACTTGGCAATGGATCATTCCCAGAAGATGAAAATAAAAATACTTTCTGTTTGGTGTTAAAAAAAAATCTATCTCCCTATTATGACTTCAAGTAATCACTGATGCAAATGGATCTTTGACTAAATATCAATAAAAAGACAAGCAAATGCATGCAGAGTGTTTTTAAGGTTAAGCCTTTATATAAACCAGCTTTATAAAAAGGTAACTGTGAGTTCTTTAAGCAAGAATAAAACAAGTCAACTCTCTCTGATAACAGGATAACAACTGAATTTTATTTCCAAAAATTTGGCAACTGTCGGTGTATGTATGTGTGTGCAGATGTCAAATATTTGTGTGTGCTGATGACCGGAGATAAGTCAGCTTTATGTATGAGGTCACAACAAGTGTGTGTATATTTCAAAGCCATTTTAGAATAGAATAAATTTCTAAGAATAAAATCAATATGGCATTCAGCCTTTTTGCTATTGTTAGAACAGTTAAGTTTCTTTGTTTAATCAACTTTCATGGGTTATTTAATTTCAAAGCCACCCTTGTAGAAGATAAATAGCTGTACTATTTAACCCATAGGTGGGAATAAGAGGGAGTTCATACCTTTCCCAAGTGTATTAGTCTGAAAGTGAACATGATAACTCTACTGGAGTTCAAACTCACTTACTATGATGTCACAGTTCAACATATTAGCCAGTACACCACAAGGAATTTCCCACCCCCTGTTACAACGTTTTAGATCCAAAGTATATGATTTGATCAGAACTCTATTCAATTGAGTAATTTATTTTATCAGAGAGACATAGAATTTTATATTCAACTCCAAACGTGGAGAAGTAGAAATGTGATCCACAGAGGACCAGCTTTATTTTGATGTATGATACATGTTCCTGTGCTGGTAATTATATCTGTCATAAACAAAATATATATTATTATATCATAATTTTGTATATCATTAAAAAATATTTTTCAAATGTATAAAGTGCTGCTTCAAATAACACAAATGTGTGTGTGTGTGTGTGTGTGTGTGTGTGTGTGTGTGTGTGTGTGTATTTGAGAAATATTTTTTAATAATATACAAATTTATAAGTTTTCCTCAGTAAGGATAGGTACTTTAATTTTCTTTGCATAAAAGTCTAAAATGCACAAAATATTTTGTTGTATTTCCAGAAAAATAAATCTTGGCCTTGGTTAGATTTTCTTTAAAAAAACAAAAATTCAAGTTTAAGATTCTATTTCAAAACCAAATTATAATTTTCCATTAAAGTATTAATGATAAATGACTTTGACCTTAGGGTTAAATTAAAGTATATTGCCTTCTAATATGAAGAAGGGTCTATTTCTTTGGGTTTTTTTTCTTTTATCAATTACTTCTATTTAAAAGGCCTAGAAGCAGCTATATTAATCAATTAAAAATCCATAATGCTCAAATGAACTTTGTTACCAGTTATTAGGGTGCTTACTGGTAATGGTTGGTGCTAGGGAGAATATTTAGTCATGTACCAACTTACCAAGGTCCAATATTAGTATTAACATATCACTTTATATACTAACACTGAATAAACGGAAGAAAAGACACCAGTAGCTCATATGACATTTAAGTTGTATATATAAAACATATAAGAAATATTACTGGAATAGACAAATGTGTCCCAATCAGATAAAATGTGCACATTGTTTCATGATAAGCAATACATATTGTTGATGAGAAGATTCCTTACCTCCAAGAATGAAGCATGTCCGTATATGTCTGGCCTGTGTGAGGGGGGAGTGTAGCGGTGACTAAAGAGACTGAATTCACAACCTCCTGATCGTGAGTTGTGGCTCGAAGTCAGTCTACTCACCCTCGTTGACGCATATATAAATTTCACACAGGTCGGGCAGGGCTAAGCGTAATTGGCCCGGATATAAGATCTTGATGAGTGCAGTTACTTATTATTTAAGGCATACCTTCCCACACCGTGGTACAGTTGTGTCTTGGTCTTCTTAATGAGAACAGAGATGTGCGCTGGACAATAAATGAGTGAACTTTGGCAAATTGATCGAAGACTGCTGTAATATTGTTGCAGGCAGAAAGACTTTGTCAGTGGACTTTTGCGGTTGGGAAAGTGATTACTGTGGTTGCTTTCAGTCGTCAATTCACACAAAAAATTTCACATATAAAAAGGTGGTAAAAATGGTAAACAGTCTTACTTGTCTTTGGTTGTTTAACCATTTGGCTTTACATGATATTAACCAGAAGATGAGACCAAATCTGTTCCAAAGAACAGTAAGAAAAAGAGAATGGGAAGGTTCTTTTTGGTTTGGTTTATTTGCATATCAACCCTTGTGGGTTATTCAATGCCAAATCTTGTTTTTGTTTTAAAATGATTAGGTTAAGAAATAATTTTTCCTAGTTCGATACCGGCCTTCGCCAACTCAGCGTATGAGTAGTTCAGGGATCTGTGTGGTAAAGTAAGGAGCTGATGGTAGGTGTGATGCTCCACCTCAGACGCCAAAACAATCTCCTTGGTCTAGCACTAGTGAAAAGGAGATAGACACCCTCGCTGAATCCGACGACTCATGTGTACTAATAAATTGGTAGAAATAATTTTCATTAACTTCATGTGTATCAATAAATTAGTAAACAATCATATAGTTGCTAGGGTTTGACATGACTAGCCGACTGACCAGATGGGGCCTTTCCAACAACCCATTAAGGGCTGAACTGGACTGTTGTATGTCACAAGACCACTTAGTACTTGGATCACAAACCACTCATCTACCACAATCCTATTCACAGGAATTACAGGTCACTACCCATGGTTAACAGATGACTCCATGGATGGGGGGAGGGTCTTACTTCTCTGCAGAGGTGCAGTTAACATATTCTACAGGCCCAGTCAACAGGGCAGAGGAGGGTTCTGAATTCTCATGTGACCCATGACGTCCAAAGAATAACCCCCAAATCCAAAGGAAGACAAATCTATTGTCTCCCAACACAATCATATCTTATTATTATAATGGAGATTGTGTGTTTGTCTGTCTGTAACTGAAACTATATTACTACTTAAGTCACAATTCCCTTAATTATTTACGTCACATTCTCCATGATTTTATCTTATTTAAACATCAATTATTAATAAAATTGCTTCACATCATTAATACTGTTGACTATATCTACATACAAATAACAAGCATTAGTATTTATACAATAAAATAGCATTTTACAGTGTGAACAGGAAGGCTAATTTGCATATTGATATTAAAGATTTGATTTTAATAAATATGTGCTTAGTATTATAGATTTTAAATTGTTTGGTTTTATCTTAATGAACATGAGCAAAAATCTCAGCAATAAATCTTAAAAGAAATCCATTAACAAGAAGAAATAACTGTGATTTTATTCTTTACTTCCTATTTTAACTATTTAGCAATGAAAGACAGGAGTGAAGGAAGTGTAAGTTTCAAGTTTTTTATTTTTCGATTCTACCCTCCCCCACTGTTTAAAACTTATTTAGTTTCATTAGCCTTTCTAATTTTATATAATATTTTATTACATTAAAACTTAAATACTTGCACCCGGCGGAGGGTGCATATATTTGCTAGTGTCTTTTAATAAAGCAAATTGTACTTCTAAGTATTATAATCTGAACTTGTTTTTAAAACTTTATATTTTATTTGACAATTTTTTTGTTACTTTGATTTACACATTTAGATTCTCGGATTTATTTTCAAATTTAGAATTAGATAGACACTCACAAATATGTCCACAATAATAGCAGTTTTTGACTCTTGCATAATAAATCAAGAAAAACTGTGTTGATTGTCAATTATTTTACAGACATTGAATTTGAATTTTCATTTCCTTGGTAAGAGGAAACAATAAATTCATCCCAAGTTTATTTCCTTTGTTATTTTAAACAAAACAAAAAAACTATCATTTACGGAAAGGTTTTCAATAAAAATGGCAGACAATCTTAAAAGAAATACTTCAACAAAGCAAATTTTGTAAATTATTACTTAATCTTTCAAATAAAGATTTTCTCAACTTTTTACTAAAAATAGAAACAAAAACATTGTGCTGAAAATGTTGAAACATTGGATAGAAACAAAATATAATGAGTTAATAATTTGTCTCTGAATATTTATTTTCTTCAAATTAGTCCTTCTGAAATTTAAATATAGAAAATAAAAGCTTTAAAATCACTTACTTTAAAATGAATAGAGGAAGGAGACATCTCCACACTCAATGGTAAACTCCTAAACAGTAAAACAATTCACGTACCCAGGTAGTAATAACTCATCAACAGAAAGTGTAGAATAATACTAAGTCCAATTACCGTCGAATTGGCAAGACAAGACAGCAAGCAGCCGTAAATGAAATACGATTCTGGTTTGCAGCAAAGACTACTGCAAAATGGCAGGATTTATGGAGCCTCAGAGGATCATACAAACCAAGCAGCCTATCAGGACTCAGGGAATGGAATCACCCAAATGCATGAGTGGACTGTTCTGAATTCCCATAAGTACCAGTTGTCTTGACACTGGTTCAGTTGTGCTTGGCCAGTCATATTGTTCAAACCAATAGTAGACTGACTGACTGACTGACTGACTTCAATAGAAAGCAACGTTAATGCACGCTAGAAAGGCATGATCTGCTTTAAACAGATTGTCAGTGATATGGAAATCCGATCTTACTGATAAGTTAAAGCAACAGTTCTTCCAAGCCATAGTTGTATCAGCGCTACTGTATGGCTGCATTACTTGGACCCTAACAGAGTGCCTGGAGAATAAGCTAGATGGGAGCTGCACAAGAATTCTGCATGCAATCTTAAACAAGACGTGGAAACATCATCCCACAAGAAAATAACTGTACGTCCACTTGCCCCATATCACACTAATCATCCATGTGAGGCAATCGAGACATGCTGGGCACTGCTGGTGAAGCAAGGATGAACTCATAAGTGACATTCTTCTGTGGAAGTCCATCACATGGTCACACCAGTGTGGGCTACCCAATATAGACATACATTGACCAGCTGTGCAGAGGACTCCCAGTGGCAATGAATGATAGGGATGGTTGGTGAGAGATTGTCATGGATATCCATGCTGCTATCACAACATGATGATGATGATGAGACTGGAAATGAGGAGGATTGCGGAAACATGATCACAGTGACAAAGGAAAGAGTTAATTGAGATCACAGAGAAACAGAACAAACTTAGAGAGAGAGAGAGAGAGAGAGAGAGAGAAAGAGAGAGAGAGAAATAAAAAAGCTGTCAGAGAAAGAAAGAAGGACAAAACTGATGGTGAGAAAATTTTTTGTGAGCTCTAGTTTAAGACAACAATAATTCAAGTCTTCCAAATTTTATTTACAAGATACAAATTCTTATTGCAATTTTCTCAGATAAATTAAAAAAAAGGATTGAAATATTCTGTTTGTATTATTTTAATATTTCGAGCTGTTGTCCTCATCTTTATTGTGAAATATACATATTTCAGATGTACCCTCCTGCCTTATTCAGGTATTCTTTGGATTGCTCTTATCACATTCCCTCAATCAATTTTATCATATATGTGCTATAAGGTAGTGACTGAGGGTCTTAGTATCCTGGGTATGATTTTAAACTGCATCTAATGAGGAAGTTCCAATTTTGGAGCTTTGGAGAGTGTGGAGTACCCCCCTACACTGCAATTACTCCCAGCTCTATACTGACCCCAAGTGGTAGTACCTATTAGGGTCCCATCTAAGGGTTAAATAGATAAAAATTGAATTTGGAAAAAAATTGAATACCCAAAATGAATGCATAAAACAAAACGTGTTTGGCATAAAATAACCCTACAAGAGTTGACATGCTGTAAAATCCAACCAACCAATTAACCAAAAACAATTTAAAAAAAGAATTAAAAAAACATTCCACGTTTTTTTCCGACTTTTTCTCCAATATAAAAGTAAAGTCAGCAGAGTGGACTATTATTGGTATCAGACGGACAGAGAGGGAGTCTATCACCTTTTCACTAGTGCTAGACCTGGGAGATTGTTTTTGTGTCTGAGATCGAATGCCACACCTACTGTCAGCTCCCCATTTTATCACACAGATCCAAGTTGAGTTGGCAAGTTACAGTATTGAACCCAGAACCGGATGGTCTACTGACTGAGCTAAACCAGCTCTATACTCAACAGCAATAGTGACATAATGTGTCTCCTTAAATCCTTTCCACTCAAAAATCTTCATTATGTTGTAATAATGGCATATCAAAAATCAAGTATTTGGTGTATTGACAGGAATTGAATGGATTGATTCAAAAGAAAGAGGAATGTCACGATGTCTTTGTCATTCTGATATTTAGAGTGTCTGTTTGGTTTCCTTGTTCTTTATTATCTCTATACACCGCAATATATATATATATATATATATATATATATATATATATATATATGTACACTCAGAGAGTGAGTGATAGAGTTTTAAAAAATATATCTTGCTGACAAATCCTCTAAGTGTATTATTGTTATACCCTTTCCAGCTGTCCACAAATCAAGTTAACATCATCAAATACAACTTTTTTGTGCTGTCAAATATATTGTAATTTGTTTGATTTTTAAATTTATCTTGGATTTTTTGTTGATAAAACATTATGCTTGTTATCTAATCTTATTATAATGGAGATTGTGTGTTTGTGTATTACTATTCAAGTCACAATTCCCTTTGTTATTTACATCACATTCTCCATGATTTTACTTATATTTAAACCTCAATTATTAATAAAATTGTTTTACATTACTTACACTGTTGACCATATCTACATACTAATCACATGCAATTGTATTTATATATACAACAAAATAGAGGTTTACAGTATGAATGGGAAGGCTAATTTGCATATTGATCTTAAAAAATTGATTTTAATAAATATATGCTTAGTATTATTGATTTCTAATTGTTTGGTTTAATCTTATTGAATATGAGCAAAAATCTCTTCAATAAATCTTAAAAGAAATCCCTTAACAAGAAGAAATAACTGTAATATTATTCTTTACTTCCTATTTTAACTAAACAGTTTAATTAGGAAAATTTACCAATGAAAGACGGGAGTAACAGAAAATGATGGAAGAGTTAGTTTCAAAGTTGTTCTATTTTTCAATCATACCCCCTCTGTTCAAAATCTTTTCATCTACATTCTTATTCAGTTTCATTAGCCTTTCTAATTTAATATGATATTTTATCATAAAATTTAACTAAAATACTTGCACCCGGAGGGTGCATATATTTGCTAGTGTATATAATTTAGGATGTATTTTAAAGTTGTTTTTTTTTTTCAATGAATATATTGCATGAAATCAAACATATCTTGCCATTGAGGAATAATTTTGTGGGCTGTATTGTTTTGTATCATCATCATCATCATGTTGCACTGTCAGCACAGTTTTGTATGAATTTCTCTCACCCCCCATCCCAATTGGTCATTGTTCCTGGCAGGTCCTACTCACAACATCCAGTATCTACACAACTATTCCTTGCTATTCTATGTAAGTCTTTGTTGATTGCTCTACTCTGGTATGTCCATATGTAGTGCCTATGAGAGAATGTTACTTATGAGTTCATCCTTACTTCTCCTGCCGTATCCATCATGTCTTGTCTTCATTAAATGATTTGTGCAATAAGAGGTAAGTGTCCTTACAGCTGTCAACCCTGTTGGCTAGAGATTTAGAAATATACCTCTGCAGAGGAGTAAGACCTGCATCACAATGGGGCCATCTGTTGGCCATAGGTGGCGACCCATGATGTTTAAGGATGTGGAACCCTGGTGACTGAGCAGTCCATGACATGCAATACTCCACTTTGACCTTTGGCAGTCAGAGGCTGGTCAAAATCAAGCCCTAACACCTATATGCCTGTATGGCAAACTAATTCTTTTTATCATATGTGCTAGAAGGTGGTGTCTGAGGGTCTTAATCTTACATAGGATGTTAAACTCTATCTTATGGTGAAGTTGCAATTCTGGGATGGGAGTAGACTGTTCTTATTCTGTTGTGCATGCATTGGGAGTATTTCAGATCAACTACTTTTTGTCATTTTGAAACCGGGATCAGAGATTGAACTCACAACCTCCAGGTGGTAGTCTGCTAGGATATTTGATTTGAAGTCTTAACTTTTGTAGTTATGTGTCCATGTGAACCAATTCAAGCTGATGCGTGTAGGGACTTATAAACCCAAAGTCTCAATTTCCACCTGTTGTGCTTTTAGCTCCACCTGAAAGCACCTGAAGAAGAGAGTACAGCAACCAAAACATTGGGAGTATAGTAATCCACAATGTGTAGAGAATAATAATAGTATTTCTATGAATTTTTGAGATGAGGCTTAATGTGTATTATTTGGTATTCAGACTGTTATCCTCATCTTTATTGTGGTATGTAAAAACATATGTATTGAAGTCAGTCAGTCAGTCTACTGTTGGTTTGAACAACAGCAACTGGCTAAGCACAACTGAAGTAGTGTCCAAGACAGTTGGTATTTATGGGAATCAAGAATAGTCCATTTATGTATTTGGGTGATTCCATTCCTTGAGTTCTGATTGGCTGCTTGGTTTCTATGATGTTGTGGAGTTTCATAAATACCCTGTCATTCTGCAGTAGAGAGCAGCAAGATAGGATCGTATTCAGTTATGATTACTTGTTGCCGTGTCTTACAATTCAACAATAATTGGAACTTAGCTTGATTATTCTACCGTTTCAGTCACTGTATCCTCCGGCCTTATTCAGATGTTCCCTGTCTATCCGAGTATAGTAATGATCCAACCTTGGAAATCATTTTGAATAGTTTGTCTGTTGATCAAACAGGCATCAAAACACTTTTGAAGATCTTATTCAAATAATGACATCTGTAGCAGTTCCCTGGTAATATTTTCTGGTGATGTATTGATGACACGAAGACGACTGATGTTGAACATAGAATATTTTATTTACTTCCAAACACCGTGAAATACTGAAATAAAATGGGGTATAAAACAATTACTAAATTTACAAAAGGGGTCTTTAACAAATGCCAGCAATTTCACGGGAAAATTGGAAAGAAACATACCTGTGCGCCGTACCAGTACCGAGAACTAACTAAAAGACTAAAATTCTAATTTTAGGACGATATTATCCACACAACCTTTTTGCTGCATCAGCCTGGCGGAAGTCCCTATTTTGCCCTAAGGAAACCTGTTGACCTTTCCATAATGCTATTCAGGCCCTGTGATCACTCGATTATCAGACCCTAACAGAGTTGTTTCCCTTACACTGTTCAAATTTAAGTGTATATTTTTAGGGTAAAAATAAATATATCTAACTATTAGGCGCACTCAAAGGTGAAGCTACAACATCATTGATTTTACACACCTATCTATCTGAGATGCCTTGTTTGATCAACAAAACTATTCAAAATGATTTTCCAGGCTGGGTCAGTGTTATGCACAGATAGACAGGGAACACCCAAAGAAGATCGGAGGATACAGCAGCTGAAACATTGTACTTTTACATACCACAATAAAGATGTGGAAAACAGTCTGAAATTTGTCCACTTGAACAGATCTATTCGAGCATGCTCTGGTCACAGGTAAAAGAAGTTTCTTTAAAGAAATAATGTGAACGGGTTTGAGTTGTTTGTATCCCAACAAAGAACTAAGAACAGTGAGAAAAGCAACAACAAACCAGAATAAAATGGCGGAGTGAGTGAGGAGATGAGTGTTGGGTGATAAACAAGATAGCATAAGCAACAAGAAGATAAATACAAACTAAAGAAGAGTATGTAACAGCTATTGGGATTTGATGTTATGATGGCCAATCATAAGGGAAGAGTCACATAAAAATGTAACCATACAGTAGTACTTATATGGCTAATGCTAATCAATATTGAGTATTCTGTATATTGATTAATTCAATCTTGAATTTTATTGTCATTATAATATGGTAAATATGGAGTGGGCTTTTTAAAGATTTGATCTTTAAAAGAATTATTTTTGATATCTTAAAAAGTCATTCATCTGCCATAATTGAGTTAAAAGTCTATGCTTATAATTAAGATTTTTTTCCTCTTCATTAAAAAAACGTCCATATTTTATTTTCATCTCCCCTCTTCATAAACATATTCAGAGTGAATTTGCAATTATTTTAGGCTGTTTCCTAAAATTTTTGGTATTTATTTGTCTGAATTTTATTTGAATAAGATTTTTGTAAGTTCTTCAGTGCCTTGTTTACTCAACAGACAAAATATTCAAAATAATTTCCCAGGTTGAATCATTGCTATGCTTGGATGATCAAGGTACACCTGAAGAAAGCCAGAGGGTACAATGGCTGAAACATTGTGTTTCTATATATCATGATAAAATGAGGACAAAAGTCCGAAAAATCAAAATAATTTTTGGTATTTATTTTAGACTTTGTGAGTTTTTACGCCATTAGGGTTTGAGTGACAGCAAGTCATCTCAGTTGTGAAAGATTTGTCTCAATATTTTATCTGATCAAAGAAGTACAGAAATATATGTGGTTCCAATTTTTCCCCAGATCTTTAGCTCTTCCAATCTCTTCTTCAAATCTTTTGGATTGTTTAATGTCCTTGTCAATTTAATGTTCTATAGTTTTAGTTTAGTTCTCTGGCAAGGTCATGGTTCCCTTATTTTTCACCTCTTGTCTGTTGCAACAGCAAACTTCATTAGCTGGTAAATTATTTTCTTCTTTTTAACTGTAAGATGTTCTGGTCTTTTGGATGGGATTGGGTGATCAGTTTTTATCTCAAAATCCTGAAGAATTGATTGTGTCTAATATTTCAGAGATCATTCTGTTTAGTTCATATACAATCTTGCCCATGATGGCATCCCACCATGGTGTAAGAATTAGCAAGTTAGTCTTGCAGATCCATTACTACTGAAAAGCGAGTTTGATCCCACTGGATGCCCCATACTTGTGACCTTGTGCTAAATTTCACCTGTGATGAACTGATTGGATAAATGATATACTATCTTATCCTTGAAGACATTCAAATGCAAATATTAAAAGATGTCCTTATAAAAAGCAATTAAATAGTAAGAACTGATTTCCATTTGTTTCAATCAGATTAAATTTTGGTAATTTATGAGTAAGTTCGTCCCGGTCTCCTGCCTCAAGAGTTGCTGCCCGGTGACTATTAAAATAACAACCCAGCTCAGTCTATTCAAAACTATCCATCTATCTATCTATCTCAATTTGTTCATATTTATCTATATTACTTTAAATACTAAGATTTTTTTTATTCATGTTTGTTTAATGTTTGTTTTTAGTTTAAATAAACAAGAATTACGACAAAAAAAAGAAGCGACCCCCCCCCCTAAATACATTTACTTGTCAAAAATATCTATCTCCATTTGTTTGTATCTATCTATATTATTTTGTTTGTTTATCTATCTATCTATCTATCTATCTATCTCAGTCTCTTCAAAACTATATATCCATCTTCATATCTAAACAAGAATTACGACAAATTACGATAAATAAACAAGAATTACGATGAGCTGGGGTTGTTATTTTGATAGTCACCGAGCAGCAATTTTTGAGGCAGGAGACCGGGATGCACTTCCTCATAAATTACCTAAATTTTCATTTACTTTATCATCAAGATAATCAACTCTTTAAAAAATAAAACAAAAATATCTGTGCCCAATTTAACTGTCATGGCTCTTTATAGATTTTGTATAACAACAAATGCATCCATGTTGTCTATGGAGAAACCACTCCTACAATCATCTGTATTTTTGTATTTGCTTGGTTATCAGATCAGACTGTTTCTTTGTTTAAAAACACAATAGATGATTTAATGAAAGTAAAAATACACAAGTTTTAAGTTTAATAATAACTAAATACAATTAAGTTACAAGGGTTTTTTTTTTGTCTTCATTTTTTCATTTGTTCCTAAAATAAAGGGATAATTATCTAAAACAGAATTAAAACTGGGGAAAAAAGAAACCAAGAATTTATTTCTTAATTATGTTCAGTTATATGGAAATCATTTGAAAAAAAAAGACAACTCCTTCTTTCAAATAAATGAGGTTTGTTATTTATAAGTGCATCATTGGTGGGATCATAACCAAAACTCTGATTTACAGAATTGCCCACACATTAGACAGATAATTTCATTATCCACTGTTACAAGGTGGGTATGTGCCTGTAGCTTCTACCTGTACAGGCTATGCAACTAGTGGGCTTGCTGTAATTGAGATTGAATATAAAAAATAAAATATCAGAAACGACAGAGGTAGAAATTGATACAGTAGTATTATTGTATAGCTGCACCAGCTGGACTTTAACAAAACGATAGAACTACTCAAGGATGCTGTATGCTGTTTCAAACAAATCTTGGAAGTAGCACTCAGCAAAAGAGCAGCTGTGTAGCCACTTGCCTCCCATCACACAAACTATCCTGGTAGGATGAACAATACATGCTGAAGAAGTGGGGATGAACTCATTAGTAATGTTTAACTATGGACTCCTACACACAGATGCATCAGTTTTGACTGACCTGTAAAAACTTACATTGGCCATCACTTACTGTGTAGAGGACCTACCAAAAGTGATGGTTGATAGGGACAGATGGTGAGAGAGAGTCAAGGGAATCCATGCTGTCAGCATGACCTGATGATGATGATGATGCAAGACGTCAATATAATTATAAAACAAATAGCAATAAAAAAAATGGTTCAATCAGGAGCCGTCACGGAACTTTGAACAAACCCTTATTTAATCCATTAGGATAGATTGTCTCATTCTTTTAACCTGACCAGGGGTGAAAATAACATAGAATACTTAATATAATTTAACATTTGTGTCCAGTTATGGTTAATGGAATGAGAACAATCTATCCCAATAGACATGCCTGTTTTCATTTCACATAGCACTAATACCCTTTGGAAAGGTATGAATCTAACTATTCTCCTTCTAGCTATGGGTAAATATTTTTTAAAGTATAATAATCTGGATTTTTTTTTTTTAATTAAAATGTTTTGTTATTTTCTTGTTTTTTTTTTTACTGTGAAATGATTTTTCAACAAATAGACATATCAAGAGATAGAAACTCACAGCTTTTTGGTTAGGGTTCATAGACCGCAGAAACTAGTGCTCTGCACCAAATGATGTTAACTCTTAAACTACCATAAATTTAATACTCTTGGTAGTAGTTAATTTATACAAACAAAAATATTCATACAAAAATAAAACATAATTAAACTGGTCAGTTTTTAGTGGCAGCTACACCACATTTTGGCATTTCCTGGCCTGTCAATTGAAAAAAATCAAGGGTAGTATGTTTAATAGTCTACAGATTCAAGAAGTTATCAAAGATGAACATTTCATCAGGATAATGTCAGAAATTGAAAAGAATGCTTAGTTCATGACAAATCTTTTACCTTATCAAGAATTTTCTTGGAAATACAGGAGCAAAGAATTTTCTACTTGAGCACCGCACAACCTTTTTTGTAGGGTTGTTATGACCGCACTAACAATTTTCTAATTGGACTTCACACTTCCTTTTTTTCATAGGATTGTATAAATTGAGGTAGATCAATGAAAAAAGAAATCAATTTCAAGCGTTTATCTCCATGTATATTTGGAGTTAAACTTTTATAAATGTGTGTCATCAAGTTTAGTTGACATTTATGAACTAAAGACATAAAAAAATCAATCTTTAATCTTCTTACAGATGTAAGAAAAAATATCATTATACACTGATTTATTTAAAATTGTCTCTTCATCTTTGTTCCTATTGTAACAATACACAGAATCACCCCTGATAATTTTTTTATAGAAAATTATTTTTCTTCTAAACCAAAGATTCCAGGATTTTATTATTTCTTGTGGAAGATTATACAATGAAAATGAATATTATTAGGTATTATTTATAACTAAACTCCACAGCATTGAAAGTAGGTATCAAAAATATGAATATGTATAAGTCTAAAAATAAGTACACCCCTTATATATATTTATACTATTTTATTTTTGGATACAGAAGTGTTACAATTTTTCTTGGATACAGAATTTCAATGCTATAGAGTGTGATACTAAATGATACCTAATAATATGTTTTGATTGCATAATGTTCCACAAGAAATAGTAAAATTCTGCTATCTTTGATTTAGAAGAAAATTTATCTTTTTATGAAAAATTGTGTACTTATTTACGGGTGATTACTATAAACACTCCCTAGTTTAGCACAAGGCCATTTATTCATGAGTGATACTGTGTCTCAATCTTTTTTCCTTTTGCATTGGTGCCTCTTGTCATATGAACTGTTTACATTACACCATTCATGCTTAAAAATATCTACCATCAGTTAATTCAGTTGTTCACAACCATTTTTCACCTATGGACCCTTTAATTCCTATTATACTCAGGTGGACCCCCATCGCCATTCAATGTTTAAAAAATCCTATTGTATTTATAATATTTTGTGCATTGTAAAAATATATCTAATTTGTTGCACATAAACTTTAACAACTAAATTCTATGGGAAATGAACATTCACTTGTAAAATGTCATAAATATATAAGCAATTACATATTATTTGGACTCCCAACTTAATATTTTGTTTTACATGGAACCCCAAAAATCTGATGTGGACCCCAAGGGACCATATGGATCCTGGTTGAGAACCATTGAGTAAATTCATGTTTTTCTAAAGGTCATTCCACTAAACCAGACAACAGTAATCCCTTGATTAGTGCGGATTTGAACAATGTGGTTAGGATTACTGCACAAAAATTGTGACCTGTAGTGATTAAAATAAAACTCAAATAAAATTCAAATAAAAAAATAACAAACTCCCATGAGCCTTCACTGGAAGAACCCTATAAGCATGTGTGGGAAAAAAGGACCCACTTCTGACCCCCAAGAGAATCTCTCGGCCATTCTGACTTAGGCCTTAACTGTGTCTAGACACTACTACTGTCCAGGGAGAAAATTTCCTTGGCTATGACCTGAGAATAAAGCCTAAATCCAAAAACTACCTTTTATCTTTGTCTTTTCCTTTTTCTCTTCCCTTGAATTCCTTTTTCAGAATGACCACTAAATAAGATGGGGACACGCACCAGGAATAACCAACTACCTTTTAAACCAAAAAAGTCAAACATCTTGCAACCCTACAGATCCAATTTTGCTATGTGTAGTATAAGATTTTAATAATGCGTGTTCAAAGGTGTGACATATTAAACTGTAATACTGATACTAATTCATATGTATCATCTTCTGTGAATGTTTTCATTTCTTGTTGCATAGTAACCTGCCAATTCTCTGAATTTCCTATTATTTTTAAGAGGCTGTTTGCATTGAATAACAATAATTAGTTCTGTAGTCTTTAAAAATTTCAACAACAAAATTGTCTGGCTTTTTTCTTTCTCTAGTAGAGTATAATAAATTTGTAGCCTCCTCATTTTTGTCAATTTCTGTTATTGCTATTTTTTTTTCTGGAGAATCAATTTGAAAGACTGCAGGCCATAACATTTCAACTTCCTCAGGCATTAATGATGAACTGTCAATTCTTTAACCATTATTTTTTACTGTGCCTGTAAATTTTACACATCATACTTTTTTAATTGTTGCATTTTTTTAAATAGATATATTGAATAATCTGGACTGCTCTTATCACCTATATACATATATAGAATAAAGTTTTTGTATATCTGTATGTTTGTACAATGACTGAGCGCACATCTTTTCACAACGGAAAATTGGTGGAGATTAGCAAAGATCCAACTTTAATAAAATCCACTCACTATTTTTGTCCGAGAGGGGGTTAAAACTTTTTACCCTTCATTTTCCATAAAAAGGCTAAATAAAAATATGAGGGTATAAATCAATGATATATCAAAAAACTAATTAAAAAAATGATTGAAAAATAAAGCAAATTAATAAAGGATAAAACAATAAAAACCAAATAAAAGAGAAAAAATATAAACAAGAAGAATGATGAAAATAAACAACTTAAAAAAAAGAATATATATGAATAAAAGATAATAAAGCTAATATATAGAAAAATAATTTTTATAAAGCTAAATTTTTAGATATAGATAAGAGATTCATTTTTAACTTTGTAAATCCTGGTCAATCCCGGGTAGCTTTGTTAGTAGCCTATAAATATACCTTGGCTCCTCCAGGTGTCTAATTTTTTGTTTTCATAATAACAAAATCTTTCTGGCTTAAATTACTTCTCTAAGTATCAAATAAATTATGATTTTTTTTTTTTCAGGATTCATTATAATAATTACCATTTATTTTTAGGTTTGATTAGTGCATTTTTTATATATACAGAGACCAGGAGATTGTAATTAGCTGCACTAATCAAGTGATTCCTGTATATGGATTTTAGTGGGAGAGTCAAGGACTAAACTCATGACCATCACCATCTTACTATAATGGAGATTCAGTGTCTGTCTGTAACCAAAACTACATAACTGCTTACATCACAATACTCTCAGTAATTGCGTAAATATTTAATTTATTGTCAAAATCATTAATACATAAAATCTTATTTATCAATGATGTCTAAGAAAATCTGAATTAGATTTTCCTCAAAACATCCCATGTTATTAGTGTGTTTAAAATCATGGTTCAACACTTCCTCAACAACATGGTGGTGAACTGGTATGACATGGGCATACAAAAGCTACCACAATGCCTACAAAAAATGCCTCAACCGAAATGGTGATTATGTAGAAAAATAGATACATGTTGAAACTTTAAAA
This sequence comes from Doryteuthis pealeii, assembly GCA_023376005.1. Classification (NCBI taxonomy): domain Eukaryota; kingdom Metazoa; phylum Mollusca; class Cephalopoda; order Myopsida; family Loliginidae; genus Doryteuthis; species Doryteuthis pealeii. Next base: position 34,520,905 of record CM042165.1, on the reverse strand, counting down.
TGATGTGAACATTATTGACAATAAACAAAAAACGTTTCTATGATTTCTAAATATTGTGGAGACCTTACTTTTATGATTACCCTCACAATAGTTTAGTTGTATCAATTATTGGAGAGGTAGTGTAGATAATTTTAAAAGATTTGTTCTAAGCGGAAACTGTTAATATTGATTGGTGATGATTTAAGAACTTGGCTACCTTAGACTTGGTAGTATTTTTGTTTTTCTGTACTATCATTTATTTGAAAATGATGACTGGAAGAAGACCATTTTACATAGAGATGAAATCAGATATAGCTGATCATATATGACTGGAAAAGGTAGTGTATAAGCAACCCATGTGGAATAAATTCAGAATAAAAGCTAAAGAAAAACACTAGAGAATAAGTGTTACATACCGTCACTGGACCAGACAAAGAACACAGAACACGTGTATATATAAAGATATAAAGTTATATTTTTTATTCTTTGTTGTGTGTAGACTGAGAGTTGTCAGTAGAGAATGCACATACACAGGAGCCTTCAGACGGTGAACAATCTGCTCAACCCAAAGTTCTAAGAGTTTATATAACTCATCAACTCAACATGGCCATGCCTCTTTGATCGTGACACCTACACAGTTTTCCTGTAGACACACCTCCTCACCCACCGCAGCTTGTTTTTATTGGCTAGGGGCTACACCCACACATTTCCTGTGCCTATGCATTGTCACTTACACCTGTCTTCTGGCTACCGAAGTTTGGTTCAAACAGTTCAAGGCAATATCCTATTTTTGTTTTCAGCCCCATATTGACACCCACACATTTCCTGTGCCTACACAACTTGTTCATCAGGCAATATATTACATGAGAAGATTGAGATAATCAGTGTACAAGTTCAGCTGTTCTAATATCTTCTTTATCGATCAGTGTATATATAGTGTAGACAAATAAAGGAGGGGTACTGAATCCCTTCTGACCTTTGCGGTCACATGGACGGAATCTTTCACAACAACCGGGCTATTGAATGTACTTTCAAATACAACGAGATGGGATTGGCCTTCAACAACAACAGGATGAGGCCTTCAACAGCTTGTGTACCAGATGGCTAGCAAACTACCCAGAACACTGGCAATCCACCTTATAACAACTCTTTGGGACAGCTAATAGGTGTGAGAGATGCCCATTTGTATAGGAGATGCTCTGGAGGGCAGGCCAACAATTGACTGAGTCAGGATAATTTGTATCCAGTGCTGCTGCATGGGCACCTTCTTAACATTGTTGCCCATGGCAACAAAAAAGGCAGGCAATTCACTGCCATTTTCCTACTTTTTCCCGTTCACCTTCCCTATGATAACATATGTATTAACTCAATTGCTTAGTTACATCCATAAAACCAGTCGCATTTTCTTTTAATCCAAGGATTAAAAAGAATACATAATGATTTTCACAAGAAAAGAAAATCAGTCTTGAAAATGTCATAGAATCAAATTACAAGTGGATCTTATTGTTGTCTTCTTATCAAATAATTATCAATTATTGATCAACAAAAGATGAAAAGTCATAAACAGTGTAATATTGAGATTCGA
>CM042165.1:34471354-34514241 GCA_023376005.1 Doryteuthis pealeii | reverse complement strand
ACTACAGTGCTAGACCAGGGAGATTGTTTTTGTGTCTGAGTTAGATCACCAATCACCTACCATCATTCCTGCCCCATTTTCTGCGACTAAGTCCAAGACTGTGCTACTACTGTCACGAGAGGTAATAGGGAAGCAAGGTTAAGGTCTAATCAAGATCATCTGGAGCGACAGCTAAGGTTCATTGGTTGGCATCGCTCTACACTGACTGATGCTATACGCTGTAGTGTTCTTAAGAGGTTTCTCTATTTCTTATTTTTTTTTATGCATATACAACCTTACCAATACAAATCCATTATTAAACAGTTTATTTGACTGATAAATACGACTCTAACAAGGAACTACTACTGTAATGTTATGACTGGCATGTCGGAATGGAGTGATATGTGTTCATATAAGAAATAATTTCGTAATACTTATCTGGTACTACTTTGAGAGGCTCGTAGTCTAGCTTGCTGGGTCGATGCTGAGTGACTGGCAATTAGACTGTCATGGGAATGGAGTGCAATGATGCTGTCAATAGAATAATTTGTATATACTATCTGGTACACTTTGAGAGGCTCGAATCTGGTTGCGTGATGGTCGATGTGATAAGAGTTGACGGGCAATTTCTGTGATGTTTGAATCTGAGACCAACTTGGAATGCTGCGGGACATCATTGCCTCTGTACCATTATCACTAGTCATTTTAGTAATAGCACACAGCTCATCTTTCACATGAGATTTTTATTTCCCTCAAGCCACGATTGCCCAGAGCAAGGCTTTATTCCAAACTCACCTAACATTCTCACCTCTTTACTCTTACCTCTCTCCACTTCACCAACATGACACCTCTCAACCGAGAGAAAAAATGCCGAGGACATGTTAGTGCACTTATAGCTAATCAATCCTTAAAAACTTTCCATGCGCTAATCTTTCTCTCTCATCTCCATCTTTACATTACACCAACACCAGTTCCAGATGCACGTCCTGGAAAGTAATGAAAAGAACAAAGAAATACTCATCACACCTGCCAACACCACAGTGCAGTTTAAGTTCCTAGTCAGGAACCTCTTGTTCTTGCAGGGAGATAAAGTCCTGCATATTCTGACATAACCAAGGAGCATTAGTTGGATCAGGTTCAGGAATATAGTAATATATAATTTACCCCAACTTTCACGCATGGAGCAGGATATGACACAAGTCAGTTTCTTAAGCCCGGAGTTTAAACAGGTGAATTCAGAGTTTTCTCTCCTAGACTGGTTACCTAACCATGGTTCAAAGAGCCCAGACTGCCTTACATTGCCATAGCTGGAGGAGAATATATGGATTCATGCTTTCCCAAAAAGACAGCTGATATACTTCCTTTATATTAGCATCTGATTAGGCATCATTCCAAGACCCAGATTGCCCTATAATGTATAAGTAAGTAAGTAACAGGTTAGTGGAGTGGCTTATTGTCAATATCAGTTGGCACACGAGGGAGTCTCTCTTCTGTTTCTACGCTAGATCAGGGAGATTGTTTTGCTGGAGTGGAGACCACACTTACTATTCAGGCTCCCCACTTATACCGCTTAGTGGACCCAGTTTGTTTGCGTGAGGTGTCTTAGTTGAGGAGTTATGGGTCCACATCTTATATGTTATCAAGACTAGTTTCCATAGAAAACAAAAGAAGACAGAAATTGATAAAGGAAACTCAAAACTTTATATACCATAATTTACAATTGGTATATTCAAATTTTCTTTCCAGGGTGTGTTGCAGGACTGTATGTGTCTGTACATAGTTGTGTTGCAAGCTGTGACATATATTGTTTATATTTGTGCCGATTGTACAGTTTTGTCTGTGATTTGAAATTTTTTTTTGTTGAGCGAGATAGAGAAGAAAAAAAAAAAAAAAAATAGAACCGACCTGTTGAGTCCGTATTACTATGCTTTGGACAGTGGTATTCTCCCCATTGTGTCGAGTTCGGAGCAATCAGCTCCAAACTCTGTCGAGTCGGAAGAGGTAAGCTCCCACTGTCTCTCTGTTGTTTTTCAGCTCTATGGCCTTTTATATTTCTTTATGTCATTGTCTATTGTGATCATTAAGCTAAAATATACAGATCAGATTATCCAATGTGTCTCTTATGCCGCTTGAGTTGGCCATAACCCGTGTGATTCTACTGGGTCGTCTACCGAACTGAGCTAGTAAATATTCAAACCTGAAATAAAAAGATCTATTAATAGCAAGGAGTTTAATCAATGTATAACATAGATCTCACTTTGAAAAAGATAAATGAATATACCATTTATCATTTCTATTGGCTTGTGACCACTATTTACCTTAACCTTAAATGATATAATGAATACTCACACAATGAAATGTTCAAAATGCGTCAAGGATATTACAATGTTATTTAATTGTCTCTAATATCAATGTATCTATATTGCTTCCTCTGATATTTAGTGATTTCTTTTGTGTTTTCTCTTTGCTTTATTGTCATTTTATTGGTTGGAGTCAATTTTATCCTAGGAAGCAATAGACTATCTCTGATTCAGAAATTTAGAATTTCTTGCTCCTTCATAAAAGTAATTTGGAGATTTAATGATCACATTAATCCTTTTGTATTCAGAAAATATCGTACTTTAAGTATGCTACCGCAGGCAAAAAATCAGGGATTAGCACACTTAGAGGAGAGTTACTTTGTTTTGTTTTTTTATAAATTTTCATTTAGCAGTAAATAAACTAATAAACAGATAAGACACAAAACATTTCTTTAATAAGCTGAAGATTATGTGCTTTCATAAAAACACTATCCTGAACAAAAACATTAAATTATTAGCAGAAATAAACTAATAACCACATAAGATGCAAAACTTTTTTTCTCATAATAGCTATTAGTCCAAGTATTTAATTTAATGTGACTAAAAACTATATATATCAAATTATCACTCCTGTCTTCATTGCCCTAAATTTTCCTAATTTTAACTATTAGTTAAAATAAGAAAAGTAAGAATAAAATTACAGTTTTTTCTTCTTGTTTAATGGGCAGTCTTTTAAGACTTATAACCTCAAGATTTTGCTCCATCATTATTAAGATAAAACCAAAACAATTAGAAATCAATAATACCAAGAAAAAAATTATTAAATCAAATTTTTAATACACGAATATGCACAATTAGCCTTCCCGCTTCTCTGTTGTATATAGAAATACAAATTGCCACGTTATTAGTATGTAAGATAAGGCGCATAACAGTATCTAATAATTTAAACAATTTTATAATAATTGAGTTTTTAAATAAAAATAAAATCCAGGCAGAATGTGATGTAAATAACTAAGGAATTGTGACTTAAGTAGTGATAAGTTTCGTAGTTTACAGACAAACACACATTACTAATAAGAGAAATTATTTTGCAAGCTGTACATGTAAATATTAAAAAGTATCCACATTTTACATAATTCAATAGATAGCTTAGTGAATTATGTAAGTACCTGCTAGCCTAGATATATTTGAATTGAATCGTTATAGATTCAAAATCTGAGCGGTTGAAATGCCGAAAATACCTTGATCATTACCATTATTGCACTTTACCGTTAACCCCTTCCAGAAATGCACCAATAGGACATGTGACAGACATAGTTTTTTAGTTTTAGTTAGTTGTGGCCAAGAAACTCAGTGTGAATAATGAAGAACGTCAGTTCTCAAACCAGATGTTGCTTCTCACTGCACGGTTTATGGGCTGGGGCTGTTTAATAAAAGCTATAAGAAACAAACCAAGGTCTTCTTGTTAAAAAAAACAAAAAAGCACGGATACCAGCCCTGAACAAAAGAAATCCAACCCCTGAGAAGGATGGCATCCGAGAGCTAGACAAGCAACAGAAGTAAGAACCAAATTATCATACCTCATCATCTCATAATCTTGTCTCCTCTCACCTTATATACACCCCGTTATAAGGAGCTCTGTTTGGCTAGGGCTTTGAATACACTGACTGCCAACCTCTGAAAGATGCGTAAGAACCCCCTCCACCCCAATGCAGGCCACCTATGGCTGTTCGTGGCGACCTAGTTATGCTTAAGGGATGGAATCCTGGTGGCCTGAGCAGTCCATGAACATGCAACTCACTCACTTAGACCCTTACTTAGGCGAGATGGGCAGTTGGACGAGGCTCCTCTGATCTAATCGGCTGCGTCTGTCAGCTCTAGCATCCTATATGATTGCCCCCAACCCATATTCCCTTATGGCAAGCCCCAACCCTTTTTATCCATACTGGTGCTAGAAGGTCTTGACATGAAGGGTCTCTCACGTCTTGGGAATACGTTACTCTATCTGCATAGTGAGGTTTCAAGTTCTGCGAGATCTGGGCGAAAGTGGAGCACCCATCAATTCACCATTGACTCCCTGGTCCACTTGACCCGGAATATACTTATCTGTAGGGTCCATTCTATGAATTAAATAGAAAAATGTGTTATAAAAAAAATTGAATATCCAGTAAGAATGAATTTATTTCAAACACATTTATCAGCATTAAATAACCCACTGAGGTTGTATATGCCATAAAACAAAACAAAAACAAGCTCAACGTTAAAGGGTACATAACACAATGTTGAATACAAATTATGGAATGATGTTGTAATTTTAATTTTAAAACAAGTATCAGCCAGAAGCTAGATATGAAAATCTTTCAACAGTTAAAAGATATTTTTTTTTAGACCCAACAAGTGGTTGAGCGTGAAAGGAAAACATGTCTCTGACAAAAAAACTAAAAAAAACTGTTCATTGAAAGCAGAACAATTGTGGTCTTAGCTGGTTCTCCAAAATTTGATGTAAATAATAAAAGAAATGGAATGGTTAAAAACAGGAAAAATTCTGCAGACTGAAAGACATCAAAGCATTAGAATACAAAAACGCAAACAATTAGGGGAGGCTCTGTGGTGCGCGTGGCTAATGTGCTAGACTGGATCGGCTAATAGCTACATTGAATTGAACTCCAGTCAGCATTACATTTCACTTTAGGACTAACACCCTTGGGAAGGTTATAGATTCACCTTCTTCCTCCCAACTATGGTTTAAATAGCACCACTACTGTCCTTCTACAAGGATGCCTTAGCATAAATAACCATGGAATAATGATGTGCCATTAAACAAAGAAACCAACCAAACCAAAACCCTCTGAGCAAACATATATGATTTATTATTATTATTAGACGGTTGATATGATACGGAGAGTATTATATATCCTCCCACTAAGAGTTAATAGTACCACTACTTAGATCAGTTCAATAGGTATGTGCCTGATACCACAAAGTTTCTAGGTTTGATACTGGCCCTGCCAACTTATCGAATGAGTAGTACAGCTGAAGTTCTTTTATATACCTTACCTATGAACATTAATGGGTATGTCCCATCCTCATAAATACAGAGAGTATTATACTGACTGAGAGTCATGATACCACTAGAAATTTTTTTTGACCTTCTTCACGCCGCGGCAAGTATATTGTATTTTGTTAATGTTATAAAGATTCCAGTTTCCATTTCCAAAAACCTCCGCTTTGGCGTTATTTTTATTTTAGACCTTTGTAGGTTTACAAAAAAAAAATCTCTCGGTAAAGTGTGAAGCTATCATAGTGTGGTGGCTCCCACTCAACACAAAACAATCTCCTGGTTTGTAGTGCTATGACAATGGGATAGGACTCCCTCACTGTCTGGCCTGATACTAACAGGCAAAACTCCACTTACTTACTACTACTGTGCCAAAGAAACCAAAACCAAACCAGATGTTCTTTCTACAAGATGGCTTTGTCATTGAAAACCCATGAATGTGATATGCCATTAAGCAAAGAACCAAACCAAACTCTGAGCAAACAAATTATATTTCCACTCCATATCAATTTTTCTCACCTGCTGTAGCCGGTGCTTCACTGGAGCTGAACGACAGCAAGTCTCCTCAGGTCTCCAGGACTCTTCTGAGTATTCCCACCATCTCAACAATGCCTGTAGTCTGGATGGTCTCGATTCTTCCTCAATTTCCAATGTCATCCAGACTCTTTCCCCAGACCCTAGGGACATGTCCAAGGCCCCAATTACAATTGTATGACCTTCACCCTCATGTTCCACAGTTTTCTCAAGTTCTCTGGTAAGGTCCAAGTTTTGTGCGATCTTTGCTTTTTTTCATTTTCACTCAGTGATCGGCCGAATGGCGAGAAATCCATGAGATGACAAGTCTTCCTCTTCTTGTCATCAAAACTAGGTCTGTCTCCTGGCCGCGGATTAGGTGATCTGTCTGTACCTCAAAATCCTACGAGAAATTGTGTATGTCTCATCTCCAGGACAGATTCAGGCTTGTGCATATACCATTGTTAGTTGAATGGTGAAAACTGAATTTCTTGCACAATTCCCAGTGAACCACCTGTCCCACCTCAGCCATGTCTAGTCTTTACCTCTTGTGGCGAGTTACTGCATTCGCTTATTATGTTGATTGACAGCTCCTTTTTACCCCACAACATCCTATACTTGCTATCTGTTGTGTCTATCATTTGATTTTATATAATTATTATTATTATTATCTCATTATTAGAGGTATTTGGATAAAACGAGAGTAATATATCTCGTAGATATGGGTTGAATTAGTACTACTTGCTTTAGCTCAGTCGGTAGAGCGTTTCGGCTCAGGAATCCCAAGGTTTCTTGGTTCGATACTGGCCCTCGCCAACTCAGGCGTATGAGTAGCACTCAAGGATCTGGCTACGGTAAGGTGAGGAGCCTGATGGTAGGTGTGGCGCCCACCCCAGACGCTAAAATAATCTCCTTTTATTGAAAAGGGGATAGACTCCCCTCGCCTGGAAACTGGCTGAATACCGACTTTAGGCCACCCCAAGCGACTTTATTTTTACCTTTTACTACTATTTTAAGAAACCAAACCAAACAAAATGCGAGCTAATTGAAATTTAGAATCATTGCGTCATTAATAAATTTTGAAAAAAAATGGTCAAAAGTTTAATGTTTAAAAAAAGCCAAAATTTACTCCATCATTCTGTCATTGTATGATGGTGATTCTATACACCAAATTAAATGCATTTTTAAAAATGATTTGCACTTTTAATCAAAAGAAAAATTGACATAGAAAGAAGAAAGAAGAAAGAAAAAATGACATGAAAAAACTGAAAAGATTAAAATTTTCATGAGTGCAAGTAATAATAAAAATTGCATATCTTTTTGATTAAAAGATAAAACATTTTTAAAAAGCATTTTAATTTTGTATAGATCACACATCATACAAGACAGAATGATGGAGTAAATTTTGGTTTTTAAACATTAAACTTGACCATTTTTTTCAAAAATTTATTAATGACATTGATTCTAAAATTCATTTACTCGCCATTTTGTTTGGTTTTGGTTTCCTTAAAGAATAGTAGTTTAAAGTAAAAATAAAGTTCGTTGGGGTGGCCTAAAAGTCCGGTACAGCCATCAGCGAGGGAGTCTACCCCTTTTCAATAAAAGGAGATATTTAGCGTCTGGGGTGGGGCGCCACACCTACCATCCAGCCCTCACACATTCCGTACAGATCCTGTGCTACTCATACAGCTGAGTTGGCGAGGGGCCAGTACGAACCAGAAAAACCTTTCGGATTCCTAGCCGAACGCTCTACCGACTGAGCTAAACCAAGTAGTAACCTATCAACCCATCATCTACGAATATAACTCTCCTATCAAATAACCTCTAATTAATGATGATAATAATAAATAATAATGTATATAAAATCAAAAATAGATAAGACACAACAGAAATAGCAATAATAGGATGTGCTGGGGAAAAAGGAAACTAATGTCAATCACATAAATGAAAGCGATATGCAGTAAACTCGCACAAAAAGAGTACAAGGACTAGACTGGTGGTGGGAAATTGTGGTGCACTGGGAATTGTGCAAGAAATTCAGTTTCACCATTCAACTAAATGGATATGCACAGCCTGAATCGTCCTGGCAGAATGAGACATTAACAAAATTCTCTAGGGATTCTTGGTTAAGACAATCACCTAAGCCCGGCAGGAGACCACGACCTATTTTGATTGACAAGAAGAAGGAAGACTTGTGCATCTCAGGGCATTTGCCATTCGGCCGATCACTGAGTGAAAATGAAAAAAAATCCAAAAAGATCGAACAAATACTGGACCTTACCAGGAACTGAGGAAAAACTGTGGAACAATGAGGTGGAAGTCAACCAAGTTGTAATTGGGGCCCTTGAATGATCCCTAGGGGTCTGGAAAAGAGTCTGGATAATTGGAAATTAGAGAAGAATCGAGACCATCCAGGACTACAGCATTGTTGAGATCGGTTGGAATACTCAGAAAGAGTCCTGGACACCTGAGGAGACTTGCTGTCGTTCAGGCCTCCAGTGAAGCACGGCTACAGCAGGTGAGAAAAATTCGAATGGAGTTGAAATAATAATTTGTTTGCTCAGAGCTGGTGTTTGGTTTTCTTTGCTTAATGCATATCAACATTCATGGGTTATTCAATGCCAAAGCCATCCTTGTAGAAACATTGGTTTGTTGGTTTTCTTTGCACAATAGTAGTAAAAGTAAGTGGAGTGGCCTGGTTAGATCAGCCAGACAGTGAGGAGTCTATCCCCTTGTCACTAGCACTACACCAGGAGATTGTTTTGTGTCTGAAGTGGAGCACCACACCTATGATCAGCTCCCCCACTTTACCGCAAGATTTGTTGTAACCACAAAGGTACTAAATAAAAAAACCAAACGGAGGTTGGAAATGAAATGGAATCTTTATAACATTAACAAAATACAATACTGCCGGCGGCGTGAAGAAGGTAAAAAAACATTTCTAGTGGTATCAGACTACTCAGTCAGTATAATACTCCTGTATTTATGAGGATTGGACATACCCATTAATGTTCATAGGTAAGGTATATAACAAGAACTCAGCTGTACTACTCATTCGATAAGTTGGCAGGGGCCAGTATCAAACCTAGAAACTGTGGTATCAAGGCAAATACCCTATTGACTGATCTAAGTAGTGGTACTATTTAACTCTTAGCTGGAGATATATATACTCTCCGATCATATCACCTCTAATAATAATAATAATAATAATATGTTTGCTCAGAGGGTTTGGTTTGGTTTGGGTTTCTTTGTTTAATGGCACATCAATATTCATGGGTTATTTAATGCCAAGGCCATCCTTGTAGAAGGACAGTAGTGGTGCTATTTAAACCATAGTTGGAGGGAGAAGGTGAATCATACCTTTCCCAAGGTGTTAGTCCTAAAGTGAATGTAATAGCATGACTGGAGTTCAAATTCATGTACTATTATGCCACAGTCTAGCACATTAGCCACGCCACCACAGAGCCTCCCCTAAATGCTTTGCGTTTTTTGTATCCTAATGCTTTGATGTCTTCAGTCTGCCAGAATTTTTTCCTGTTTTTAACCATTCCATTTCTTTTATATTTACATCAAATTTTGGAGACAGCTAAAGAACCACCAATATGTGCTGCCTTTCAATTGACAGTTTTTTTTAGTTTTTTTGTCAGAGACATGTTTCCTTTCAACGCTCAAACCACTTGTTGGGATCTAAAAAAAATATCTTTTAACTGTTGAAAGATTTTCATATCTAGGCTTCTGCTGATACTTGTTTTAAAAAATTAAAATTACAACATCATTCCATAATTTGTATTCAACATTGTGTTATGTACCCCTTACTTGAGCTGTTTGTTTTGTTTTATGGCATATCAACCTCAGTGGGTTATTTAATGCTGATAAAGTTTTGAAAATAAATTCATTCTTACTGGATACTTCAATTTTTTTATAAACACATTTTTCTATTTAATTCATAGATGGACCCTAACAGATACTACTATTCCGGGTCAAAGTGGACCAGGGAGCAATGGTGATGAATGGGTGCTCCACTTTCCCCAGATCTCCAGAACTGAAACCTCACTATCAGATAGAGAGTAACGTCATTCCCAAGACGTGAAGACCCTCAGTCAAGACCTTTCTAGCACCCATATGATAAAAAAGGGTTGGGGCTTGCCATAAGGCAATAGGGTTGGGGCAATCATATAGATGCTAAGAGCTTGACATGACCAGCCGATTGATCAGAGGAGCCTCTCCAACTTGCCCCATCTAGCCTAAGTAAGGGTCTAAGTGTAGTGTTGCATGTCATGGACTGCTCAGCCACCCAGGATTCCATCCTTAAGATCACAGGTCGCACGAAACAGCCAATAGGTGGCCTCATTGGGGGAGGGGGTTCTTACCACTCTTCAGAGGTGCAGTCAGTGTATTCTAAAGCCCTAGCCAACAGAGCTCCTTATACCGGGTGTAATATAAGGGTGAGAGAGACAGATTATGAGATGATGAGGTATGATTAATTTGTTCTTACTTCTGTTCTGCTTGTCTAGCTCATCGGATGCCATCTTCTCAGGTTGATTTCTTTTTTGTTCAGGCTGGGTATCCGTGCATTTTTGTTTTTTTAACAAAGCAAGACCTTGTTGTTTTCTTTATAGCTTTTATTAAAACAGCCCCAGCCCAAAACCGTGCAGTGAGAAGCAAACATCTGGTGAGACTGACTTCTTCATCTATTCACACTGACTTTCTTGGCCACAACTAACTAAACTAAAAACATGTCTCACATGTCCATTGGTGCATTTCTGGAAGGGTTAAGTAAAGGTGCCAATAATGGAATGATCAGGTAATTTTCCATTCAACCCCCTCAGATTTTGAATCTATAACGATTCAATTCAAATATATCTAGCTACAGTACTTACATAATTCATAAGCTATCCATGAATTATGTAACAATTGGATACTTTTATAATATTTTTACACTGTACAGCTTAAAAATAATTATCTCTTATTATAATGTGTGTTTGTCTGTAACCGAAAACATATCACTACTTAAGTCACAATTCCTTAGTTATTTACATCACATTCTCCATGATTTTATTTTTATTTAAACCTCAATTATTAATAAAATTGTTTTAAATTATTAATACTGTTGGCCTATCTACATACTAATAACGTGCAATTGTATTTATATATACAACAGAGAAGCGGGAAGGCTAATTTGCATATTGGTATAAAATTTGATTTTAATAATTTTTTTCTTGGTATTATTGATTTCTAATTGTTTGGTTTATCTTAATAAATAGAGCAAAAATCTTGAGGATAAATCTTTAAAAGAACTCCATTAACAAGAAGAAAAAAACTGTAATTTTTTTCTTACTTTCTATTTAACTAAATAGTTAATTAGGAAAATTTAGCAATGAAAGACAGGAGTGATAATTTGATATAATATTTTATCACCATTAAAACTTAAATACTTGCACTAATAGCTATTAGAGAAAAAGTTTTGCATCTTATGTGTTATTAGTTTATTTACTGCTAAAAATTTAATGTATTTTGTTCAAGGATGTTTTATGAACCATAATATTCAAGCTATTAAAGAAAATGTTTTTGTGTCTTATCTTTATTAGTTTATTTACTGCTAAATAAAATTTATAAAAAAAAACAAAAACAAAGTAAAACCTCCTCTAAGTGTGCTAACTCCCTGATTTTTGCCTGCGGTAGCATACTTAAAGTAAGATATTTTCTGAATACAAAAAGAATTAATTGAATTCATTAAATTCTCCAAATTAACTTTATGAAGAGCAAGCAAATCTAAATTTCTGAAATCAGAGATAGTCTATTGCTTCCTCAAGATAAAATTGACTCTCAACCAATAAAATGACAATAAGCAAAGAGAAAAAAACAAAAGAAATCAACTAAAATATCAGAGAAGCAATATAATACATTGACTATTAGAGACAATTAAATAAACATTAATATCCCTTAAGCATTTGAACATTTCATTGTGTGAGTATTCATTATATCATTTAAGGTTAAGTAAATAGTGTCACAAAGCCAATAAAGAAATGATACATAGTATATCATTTATCTTTTTCAAGTAGAGATCTAATGTTATACATTGATTAAACCCTCCTTGCTATATAATAGATCTTTTTATTCAGGTTGAATATTTTACTAGCTCAGTCGGTAGACGACCCAGTAGGAATCACAGGGTTACTGCCAACTCAGCGCATAAGTAGCACACATTGGATAATCTGATCTGTATATTTTAGCTTAATGATCACATAGACAATGACAAAAAGAAAAATTATTAAAAAGGCCCATAGAGCTGAAAAACAACAGAGAGACAGTGGGAGCTTTACAACTCTTCCCGACTCGACAGAGTTGGAGCTGATGCTCCCAACTCGACACAATGGGGAGAATACCACTGTCCAAAAAGCATTATAATACGACTCAACAGGTCGGTCTATTTTTTTTATTTTTTCTCTCTATCGTCGCTCAACAAAAAAACAAATTTCAATCACAGACAAAACTGCTACAATCGCACAAATATAAACAAATATGTCACCACTTGTCACACACAACTATGTACAGACACATACAGTCTGCAAACACACTGAAAGAACAATTGAATATACCAATTGTAAATTAATGTATATAAAGTTTGTTTCCTTTATCAATTTTGTCTTCTTTTGCTTTTTCTATGGAAACTAGTCTTATACATATAAATTGTGGGGACCCATAACTCCTCAACTAAACACTCACCAAAACAAACTGGGTCCCTACAGCGTAAAGTGGGGAGCTGATAGTAAGTGTGGTACTCCACCTCAGCAAAACAATCTCCCTGATCTAGCGCTAGAAAAAAAGAAGAGAGACTCCCTCGCTGTCCAACTGATATTGACAATAAGCCACTCCACTAACTTTACTTACTTACTATTACATTATAGGGCCAAAATCTGGGTCTTGGAATGATCCTATCAGATGCTAATAATAAAGAGTATATCACCTGTCTTTTGGGAAAAGGCGATGAATCCATATATTTCTCCCTCCAGCTATGGGCAAATAGTAAGGCAGTCTGGCTCTTTAACCATGGTTAGTAACCAGTCTAGGAGAAAGAAAACTCTGAATTCAAACCTGTTAAACTCCGCTTAAGAAAACTGACCTGTGTCATATCCTGCTCATGCGGAGAAGTGGTAAATAATATATACATATATCCTGAACATAATCCAACTAATGCTCTGTTAGTTCAGAATATGCAGACTTATCTCCCTGCAAAGAAAAGAGGTTTCTGACTAGGACACTAAACTGCACCTGATGGTGTTGGCAGGTGTGAGAGTATTTCTTTTTCTTTTCATTACTTCCAGGGACCACTCTGAACTGTGTGGTGTAATGTAAGAGAGAGAGAGAGAAAGTTAGCATGGAAAGTTTTAAGGATTAATCAGCATAGTGCCACATGGCATTTTTTTACTGGTTGAGAGTGTTTTCATGTGGTGAAGTGGGAGAGAGGAAGAGTAAGAGGTGAGAATGTTAGGTGAGTTTGGAACTAAGCCTCTTGCTCTGGGCAATCGTGGCTTGAGGGAAAATAAAAATCTCATGTGAAAAAGAAGCTGTGTGCTATTACTAAAAAACTATAAATGGTACAAGGCAAGATGTCCCCAGCATTCCAAGTTTGGTCTCAGACTTCAAACATCACAGAATTGCCAGTCAACTCAGCATCGACCCAGCAACCAGATTCGAGCCTCTCAAAGTAGTACCAGATAAGTATATACAAATTATTTCTATATGACACATCATCACTCCATTCCAACATGACAGTCATAAAATTGCCAGTCAACTCAGCATCGACCCAGCAAAACTAGACTCGAGCCTCTCAAAGTAGTAGCAGTACCAGATAAGTATATACAAATTATTTCTATATGACACATCATCACTCCATTCCGACATGCCAGTCATAACATTACAGTAGTAGTCCTTGTTAGAGTCGTATTTATCAGTCAAATAAACCTGTTTAATAATGATTTGTATTGGTAAGTTGTATGCAAAAAAATAGAAAACCTCTTAAGAAACAACTACAACTTAGCTCAGTCAGTAGAGCATCCACCAAGGAACCTTAAGGTTCCAGGTTTGATACCTACCCTTCCCTACTCAGTACATAAGTAGCACAGCTTGGATTCGTGCAGAAAAATGGGGAGCTGATGGTAGGTGTGGTGATCTAACTCAGACACCAAAAACAATCTCCCTGGTCTAGCACTAGTGAAAAGGGGTAAAACTCCCTCACTGTCCGGCTGTAACTGACCATAAAGCCACTTTGCTGACATTACTTTTTACACAAAAATTGTATAAAGCTCAATGTTTGTTTTTTTTTTAAGTGGAGTAAAGCTGGTTGAATTGAGAGATTTCCTTATCCTAGAATGGTTGGGGGGTATAATCCACCCAATGGCGAACACCTGTTGACTGTAGGTGTATGACCCATGATGCTTAAGGAAGGAATCCTGGTGGCTGAGCAATCCATGACATACAACACTTTCATTTTGACCCTTACTTAGGTTAGATGTGCGGCCAGAAGAGGCCCTCTCTGATCAATCAGTAAGTCATATAAAGCCCTACCACCTACATGATTGTCCCACTCCTATTGCTCTTATGGCCAAACCTGCAAACTCTTTTTATCAATATGTGCTTAGAAAGCAGTGACTGAAGGTCTTAGTTGTCCTGGGTATGATGTTAAACTGCATCTAGTGGTGACATTCCAATTAATAATAATTGATGCTAATAATTGTTTGCTCACAGTTAGGGTTTGATTTGGTTTCTTCATTTTCATAACATACCAACCTTTATGGTTATTTAATGCCAAAGCCATCCTTGTTAGTAAGGACAGTAGTAGTAGTATTTAAACCATAGTTCGGATAACCAATGGACTTACTCAGGTAGATAAGTAAATGAAAAGAGACACAAATTACTAAACAGCATGCATGAATTTTTTTTTTATTGAAAGCAAAAAGAATTTTATAAAGAGATATTCATGCAACTCTTTTTTTTTTCTTCACCTAGATAGTCTATATAGAATTTTGACTTTTTCATAGTAGCATTAAAAGAAACCAACAATATAAAAACAGTCAAAAGTTTTGTTTTTTTGCTCTTCTTTTTTTTGGGGGAGGGGGGGAGATCTATCAGGCGACAGACATCTTCTTTCTCATTTTTTTTTTTACCAAAGATCTATTTGATCTGCAGTTAAAAGTATTTTTTTTAATTAAATTTCTTTTTGGATTTATAACTTGAGATATGTAAACAGATCTACGTTTAGTTATTCTGTATTTTTGGTCCCATATAGAAATACTCTTTATTGTCATCATCTCATGCTAACACGGATTCCCATGACTCTCTCTCACCACTCACCCTATCAGTCATCACTCCTAACAAGTTCTCCTTATGACATCCAGTACCCACACAGAACTGATCAATGTCTTTTTGCTGATCAGCATACTCTGGTGTGTCCATGTGTAGATGTCCACAGGAAACGTCACTGATGAGTTCATCCTTAATTCTCGGCAAATGTCTTGTTTGTCTTGGATGGTTTGTATGATAGGAGTAAGTAGCCATACAGCTGGGGGTTTTGTGGAGTTTTGCTTTCAGGATTTGTTCCAGACAGCAAGCAGCATCTTTGTATAGTTCCTGTTCAGCTTTTTACCCAAGTATTTTTTAACGTACAAGTAGTGCAGCCATACACTCAATGGTTGTGTGAATATACAAAATGGAATTAAAATCTGACAATTTGAGGAGAAGATAAAAAGAAAAAACAATTGTATAGATTGTGCTGACAAGCGCCCATTTTGATTTTAATAATGTTTATACAATGTAATCCCAAATGAAATCATTTTTAAAAATAAAATAAAGACAATAGTAGAAGCATTGTATAAAGCATCCATTTTCTTCCAAGCAACATTATATGTATTGATGAAAGGGAAATTAACGGACTGACATGGGAAGTCCAACTAATGCTCACATTCTGGACTGGAATGTCATGTAAAAAATCCATATAAAAACGTATTTTAGTAAAAATAATGTACATTTATTTTTTAACTATAACGTCTCAAACCACGATGAAGAAAACTCATCAAAGTTTGAAAATTAAAGATATATAAAAGTTATTAAAAAACAATCCAGCTACAAATGTAAATATGAGGGCCACAATAAATTCAAAAGAAATATGATGCGATCAAGGAAATAATATATGGTGAATAAATCCTTGGGGTCTGGTTTTCACCATTCAAAATGACTCTCCAGTGATGAAATGTTAATCCAAGTTTTTAAATTATTGATTGATGGGTTGTAATCAATATTTTCTTTAATGCTGTTGTTTATAAAATATCCTTATTTGAAGTTGAAAAATTTTTGTTTTTCTGTAGACAGTATGTGAGTATACAAAATGGAAAAAATAACACTCAATGTGTCATTGAAATATTTAAATGTGTCTTGCAATTCTGGTTTGATATTGTATTTAAGTATATAAGTATAATATATATAATATATATATATATATATACACCAACCCCTCTACAGAAGTAGTGTGTGACACAAGGTCAATTTCTTAAGTGGAGTTTAACAGGTTGAATTAAGCATTTTTATTCTCTTAAAAGTATAGTATATCATATGCATAAAAATTCCCATACTGTAGGAGTTTAATTATAGATTGCTCAATATAGAGAATAAAGACTTACAAGTTTTTATTCGTTCCACTCATAACTCAATTTCCTCATATATCAAATCAATTTTCCCCTTTGAAATAAAATGAAATTCAATTAATCCATTTCAGCCGAGCCAAAAAAAAAACACCCTATTTTTTTTTAATATAAAAATTGTACTGTATTGAATAAAAAACCTTATTAAATTAGAATATAATAAATCAGGTGCTGTAATATGTTCTAATGTTTATTTTTTCATAGATAATATTTTTCTTTGGTAATAAATTTTGAGACTTAAATTTGTTAGTGAACTTATTAACATAAGCATGTCTGAAGCTCGCTCATACAAATTTTAGCTCTTGACACAAAGCAAAAAAATCAACTAAGTAAACTTATACGTTGGGGGCACTCATAAGTCAGGGTACCATTGTACAGTTTGGTTTGGTTTGGTTTGGTTTGGTTTGGTTTGTTTTATGGCATATCAACCTTAGCAAGTCATTTAATGCTGACTAAGTTTTAGATTCATAGCGATATTTTGGTAGAAAACAAATGTATATATATATAGATTTTAACTATTGTTCAATTACTCATATTTTTAAGTACAATCCCACTTCTTTTAGGAAATGTAAAATACTGAATGGTCTTATTTTCGTGAAAAGTTTTTTCAAATTACTTACTGGGTAATATTTTGTTTGCACTAGATCAAACTCTACACACTCTAGCTGTATATGTTTCACTGTAAATCTCTCTTGGCATGTAGTGCATATTGGGGATTCTGTGCCCTCTAATAAATGATGATGGGTGATGTAAAAAAAAAGTTATAGTACCAGATAAACATTAATTTTGCAAAGAAAATTTTATACTTCTCAGATCCTCCACCTGACCACATTTTTTTTAATAGCAAATGATTTTTATAGCAATATGAAAGGTTTTTATGATCCTGTCATTTGATTGTTAATAATGATTACTTTAATAATGATCATACAGTCATTAATTATCAAGATATTTATACGAGTGCAAGTAAAGCTTAAAGATAAGCAACCAACAGTAAAAGAGTTCATTTTGTAGGATTAGAAAAAAAGAAGAAGAAAAATGTATTAAAAAGCATTTCTTCTTCTCCTTCTCCTTCTCCTTTCTAGGAAAAAAAATCCTTTTGATCAAACTTGGTCAATTTGGCCATGATATCTTTGAAGAATCTTTTAGTCTCACTCTTTTTCTATTCAATATTCAATATTTTTCCAGTCTTTGACAAAGAGGGAAAAATGCATTTACAAAAATGAATGGTGGTGGAGATATGCAAATCAAAATTTTTCACCATTAAAATCAACAAGAAAGAAAGAGTATAAAAATGTACACAGCACAATATTCAAGCCGAGTGACTGATAAATGTATTCATTCCTTGTTGGTTATTCATCTGTTTTATTACGACTAGCTTTTCTATTTAACATCCAAGATCTAAGCTTATTTTATGAACTAAATTGTGCCAGCCCACTATGAAGACTTTCACTTTTCACCTTTTAAAGAAAGGTTAAACTGTTTAAAAAAATCAAACAATTAAAAAAAAAACATTTATATGAAAGTGAAAGTAGGAGAGAAAAGTTATATCTAACGAATGAGAATGAGATTATAAAGAGAAAGAACAAAAGAAAAAAAATTGATTTAGTTTCTTTTTTTTGGGGGGGGGGGGTCTTTCATTGGAATGTTGACCTGATTTTGTAGATTTGTTCAATTTGTTTGTGTTGATGATGAGATTGTTTGATTACAAAAGAACAAAACTCTCAGAAAATTTTAGAATGGCACAAAAAATAAAAGAATAACAAAAAAGAAGAACTAGACTTTCAGTGCCATATAAAAAAAAATATTTTCTTTCAATGAAATCTATAAAATGTTGAAAGACTTTGGAGTCTTTAAACATTGAAAATTTGTGGAGAGAAAAATGGAGATTTTTTTAGGTTTTATTTGTCTTCGGTATGAATACAATTTATTTTCAAAAAGGAACAAAGATATATTCAGGAAATCTACTGATTCAATTATTTCCTTCTAAATTCAGAGATTTTACAGACATCTCTTCGTGTTACTGCATTGTTTAATCAAAAAGAAAAAAATAAGTCAGTGTTTGGAAAAGGAAAACATAAGTATTCATAAATCTATTTGATGCAAAACATTTTTCATTAGAGAATTCTTTTACCTTTAAAGATTTTGAGATACATTGCAAAAAAAAAAAACATCAACCAAAATCCAGGAGAGACAGTATTTGAAATAGAAACCAGACAACCTGTTGGGTCCTGTTGAAACAATGCTGTCCATGATGATATTGATGCTTTCATCAGGAAGGATGAAGGATGCCCAATTAGTATTTCATAGTTACCAGTTATCCATGATGATATGATGCTCTATTTAGAAGCGTGAAGGATTCTAATAGCATTTCAAGTTACCATTATCTATGATCATATTGATGATTCTATTTAGGAAGGCGTGAAGGATTCTAATTAGTATTTCATAGTTAACAGCTGTCCATGATAATGTTGATGCTTCTATTCAGGAAAAGAGTGAAGGATTCTAATTAGCATCATAGTACCACTTATCCATGATGATACTGATGCTTCTATTTAGAAGGTGTGAAGGATTCTAATTAGCATTTCATAGTTACCAGTTATCCATGATGATATGATGCTCTAATTTAAGGTGTGAAGGATTCTAATTAGCATTTCATAGTTAACAGCTGTCCATGATGATTTGATGCTTCAATTTTAGGAAGATAAGTTAAACAATTTTCATTAAATTTTTTTAGTTGCGCTTCTTTATGAACAAGTTGAGAAATTTGACTGTTTCTATATATGCTAATTTTAACAGTGTCTTGTGTGACAATGAAATGCTAAAAAGATTTATAAAGAAGAAAAATCCAATGCAAAGCCATTAAATTAAACGACATTCAGAAGAGCGTTCAGAGAAGATGTTTTATAGAAAAAGTTTCCTATTTTGTATAAACCATTCTAGAGTCTTTTATATAAAAGATAATCTATATATATAATATATTACTACGTAACACATGGGAGAAAACCCTTATAGTAGGGGGAAAGCTCCCCAAGCCTTAATGGACCAGACACAACTTTCACGTTCATCATTGTGGATGCCAGAAAGAGAGACTAATTAGCTTCCTGCACATGAGTTTAAATAGCCAGGTGGCAAGAGAAGAGTAACTCTTTTCCACTATCAACCTTTCAAACCCGCCGAGGAGCAAGACAGTCACTTACAATTGCAAGTCCACTTGGGTGACCATTTTAAATCAAATGACCCCTCAGTATTGATTAAACCATGCTCACTACTTTACAGTAATAACCAGAACAAAAAAGAAATCTTCTAAGAATTGATTAATTTTGTATCATACTGCTATAGATCTCCAACTGATGACTGACTTCTTAAACAACAAATACATGTATCTGTATATTGCCCATATGAGTGAATAAAGAAAAAATATCATGGAATAACAAAAGCCATATAGTTTTATATATTTATATACACACACATTAAGTGACACAATTATTCAAAAAAAAGGAAAAGTCCATTTTTAAAAGAAGTTGTTTCTTTAACCAAAAGAAATCGGTTTTTACTATTTATGAAGACAAAAAGGGAAGCCAGTTTTTTTTTCTTTACTTTTTCTATTTTTTCTTCTTTCTGTTTCTTTCTTCTCCTCTTTTATTTTTTAATTTCTTCTCCTCTTTTTATTTCTTTCTCCTTCTTTTTTCCTCTTCTCCTCTTTAATCTTTCTTTCTCTTTTCTTTCTCTTTTCTTCTCTTCCAAATTTGACCTTTTTTTATTATTGGTGACTGAAGGAGAATCATCCTTTTTGTCTTTGCGTCCAGACTGTTACATCCACTTAACTGCTCTTGGGAGAGAAAGAGAGGGGGGCGGGGAGAGAAGCAGACCATATTTTTGATTGGCGTCTGCAGCTGCATCTTCTCAAATAATCAAAGAAAACAAGACAATTCTGCTAGTCATGCATGAAGAGAATTCTTGTTTTGCAGACAAGTCGCATTGCTCAGCTCCATTTTTGGTATGTTGATCTCCTGATTAGTCTAGTTCCTGCTACTGTCAGATAAAACCCAAGTGACCAGTCAGAGAAACCAACACATAACCCAAGTCAATAATGTGGTTTTTTTTTTATATGCCTCTCTTATCTCATGAAAAGAGTCATAACCTCATCACTCATACTTAATAGCTGAAGTAATCTATTATAATTTATGAAATATTTAACAAAAAGAAAAACTTTTGCATAGTTTACATGCAAATGGAGGGTAAAATTGTTGCATTTCAAAAAATTATTAATTTCAATTGAAGTCAGTAAGTCTATACTGTTGGTTTAAATAACAACAACTAAGTAGAACTCAAGCAGTGTCCAAAGACAGTTGGTATGAATGGATAAGAAATGATCCGTCATGAATTCTGGGTGATTTGAATCATTCATTCTTGAGTTCTGATTGGTTTGCTTAGACTGGCTTGAGAATTTGAAGTAAAATGTCTGTGGGAGCGGGATAATCTTTGTCATTTTGCAGTGACACTTTGTAGCATTCGAGTTTGTATTTAAGTTACACAATCGCTTGCTGCCTTGTCTTCACCAGTTGCGACGGTAAATTGGAACTTATTCTTCAGCATGCAGCGATTGTTCTTTTTCACGCCTTTTCACCACTGTAAACATAACTAGAAATCAGTTCAAGCAGTTTGCAATCCTGTAACAGCTGGACATACATACTGGAAAGCTCCAATACAAACCAAGAATTTCAGAAAGTGGTATGGGAGTCAATCTGATGACAATCCAGAGGATCAAAGATAATTGGATGAGTCCATGTGATTATGAAGGGTATGGCAGCTCAGAAAACTTACTGGAGCGAGAGTATGTAGGTGCGCCACAGTGGATCAAGCAGAAATGGTTGTTTAACAGTACGCCCTCTATATAGAGTTAGAGATTTGTTGATTGATCCAGCTGTCGTAGCAACTGAGTATGTATGAAGTGAGCTAGTAGGCTGTTGGTTTGAACACAGCCACTAAGCACTACTGATTAGTACTAAAGCAGCTGGTAGAGGGTATGGAATATCCAGGAATACTGGCACGTTCAATGTTCTATGGGTGATTCCCATTTCCTTGCAGCGACACTGATTGGTACCTTGTTTCTTGGTAATTTTGTGTTGTGATGTCTATAAACAAGGTAGTAATCTCCGTATCTAATGTAGGGAGTTGTCCTTCTCTATTACACACTCATTGTAAATTAGCAACTCTTCTACCATTAGGAATCCGTTTATTCTACATATGTTGCAAAAAGGTAAAAGATCTGTAATTAAAGGTTATGGCGCGCTGGTTGCCTTGTTTTACAACTCGACTGTATTGGACTCTTCTACCATTAGGATGTTTATTCTACATATGAAAGGTGCTATTTTATCATGAAATATTGAAGCTTCTTCAATGAAACAGTTAATTCTGAAAGTTTCCATGTCACATCAATAGGAAACAAAACATTGTGGGAAAATGAATTTCCTGATTAATCAGAAAAGTGTGGTTACTTTAACATGGAAACACAAGATCAAGAAAAATATTTGACTGAATATGGAGATTTTATGACCAACTAACGACCGGCGCCTCTCAATTTGATAATCACTTATTTCAGATAATTTACAGTATTCTCCACAAATTGGAGTTGGAGGCACATAGTGTAATGGTTACGAATCATAGGAAATGGACACGGTGAAGTAAAATCATGGACACAGCTGTTAGCATTTCACATAGCAACTAATACAACTTGGGAAAGTATGAATCCAGCTTTTCTCACTGAGCTAAAATAGTAGGGCGACTTGCGGGCTCTTTAACCTTGGTAGGGTAACGCAAGTCACCGAGAAGGAAAAGCTCTTGATTCAACCTGTTGACTCCGCTTAGAAATTGACTTCTGTATCAACATCCTACTCCATAGTGGAGGGGTTAAGTAATATAATATATATATTTATTATTATATTTATATATTTTGAAAGGCAATTACAATGCGTATATCATAGTACATCATGGTCATTTAATATTTAAATATCTTCTTTCTTTTTTTTCCTTTTACCACAAATAATAAATATATTCAACTAATATTAATTACATGTTCAACTCAGATAATCCATTGTTGCCTTTTTATATAATATTTTTTTTCCTTACACATGAGTAGGATGTGATACAAAGTCAATTTCTTAAGCGGAGTTCAACAGGTTTGAATCAAGAGTTTTCCTTCTCCTTGACTGGTTACCCTACCAAGGTTAAAGAGCCCAGTCTGCCCCTACTATTTACTCAGTGAGAGAATAGCTGGATTCATACCTTTCCCAAGTGTATTAGTGCTATGTGAAATGCAAACAGCCTGTGTCCATGATTTTAACTCACCGTGTCCATTTCTATGATCGTAACCATTACACTATGTGCCTCCAACTCCAATTGTGGAAATACTGTAATACTGAAATAAGTGATTATCAAATGAGAGGGCGGGTTAGTGCATAAAAATCTCCATATTCAGTCAAAATATTTTTCTTGATCTTGTGTTGCCATGTTAAAGTAAACAACACTTTTCTGATTAATCAGGGAAATTCATTTTTTCCCACAATGTTTTGTTTCCTAATTGATGACATAAACTTCTCAGAAATTAACTGTTATTTCATTTAAGCTTCAAATATTTCATGATAAATAGCACTTTCATATGTAGAATAAACATCCTAAACTTGGTAGAAGAGTTCCAATTACAAGTCGAGTTGGTAAACAAGGCAAAAGGAAGCCATAACTTAATACAGATCTTACCTTGTTTGCAACATATGTAGAATAAACATCCTAATGGTAGAAGAGTTCTAATTACAATTGAAGGGTAATACAAGGCCAAGAACCCATAACTTAATACAGATCTTACCTTGTTTGGGCAGAATACAGAAACCAAGTAGCCCAATCAGGTCTCAAGGAATGGAATCAACCCCAAATACATGAATGGCAGTATTCCTGATTTCCAATAAAATACAGCTGCTTTTGAGTACTAATCAGTAGTGCTTAGTTGCTGTTGTTCAAACCACAGCATACTAGCTCACTTCAACATATTCTCATTTGCTACACAGCTGGATCATCCAACAAATCTCTAAATTATATAGACTTGTTAACAACATTTTGCTTTGCCACTGTGGACTACATTTTATTATCAGAATGATCAAAGTAAGTTTTCTGAGCTGCCATACCTTCATAATCACCAATTGGACTCATCCAATTTATCTTTGATCCTCTGGATTGTCATTCAAGATTGACTCCCAACCACCTCTGAAAATCTTTGTATTGGAAGCTTACAGTATGTATGTCCAGCTGTTACAGATGCAAACTTAGCTTAACTGATTCTAGTTGCTGCACAGTAAGATAAAACCTGAAAAAAACAAAGTGCATGCTGAAGAATAAGTTCCAATTACCGTCGAACTGGAAGACAAAGGCAGCAAAGCGATTGTAACTTAAATACCAAACTCGAATGCTACAAAGTCCACTGCAAAATGACAAAGTAATACAAGACTCCACAATGTCATTCAAATCAAGCAGTCAAGCAACCAATCAGAACTCAAGGAATGGAATGACCCAAATCACCAGATTCCATGAACGGATATTCATTGATTCTATTCATACCAACTGTCTGGACACTGCTTGAGTTCTACTTAGCTGTTGTTATTAAAACCAACAGTAGACTTACTGACTTCAATTGAAATTAATAATTTGAAATGACAACAATTACCCATTGCATGTAAACTATGCAAAAGTTTTCTTTTTTAAATATTTCATAAAGTTATAATAAGATTAACTTCAAGCTATAAGGTATGAGTGATGAGGTTATGACTCTTTTCACTGAGATAAGAGAGCATATAAAAAAAAAACCACATTATTGACTTGGGGGGTTATTGTTGGTCTCTGACTGGTCCACTTGGTACTGAGTCAGCAGAACTAGACTAATCAGAGATCAACATACCAAAAATGGAAAGCTGAAAGCACTTGTTAGCAAAACAAGAATTCTCTTCATGAATGACTAGCAGAATTTGTCTTGTTTTCTTTGATTATTTGAGAAGAATGCAAGCTGCCAGACGCCAATCAAAAATATGGTCTGGCTCTCTCCGCGCCCCCTCTCTTTCTCTCCCAAAGAGCAGTTAAGTGGATGTAGCAGTCTGGACGCAAAGACAAAAAGATGATTCTCCCTTCAGTCCACCAATAATAAAAAAAGTCAAATTTGGAGAGAAGAAGAGAAAGAAAAGAGAAAGAAAAGATTAAAAGAGGAAAAGAAAGGAAAAAAGAGGAGAAAGAAATAAAAAAGAGGAGAAAGAAAATAAAAAATAAAAAAGAGGAGAAAGAAAAGAAAAGAAAGAAGAAAAAATAGAAAAGTAAAGAAAAACATGCTCTTTTGTCTTCATAAATAGATAAAAACAGATATTCTTTTGGTTAAGAAAAAACTTCTTTTAAAAAATGACTTTTCACTTTCTTTGAAAATGCTGCACTTAATGTGTGTGTATATAAATATATAACTATATGGCTTTGTTATTCCAATGAATTTTTTCTTTATTCCACTCCATATCAAATATACAATACTGTATTTTGTTGTTAAGAAAGTCAGTCATAGTTGAGACTCTATAGCAGTATGGATACATAATCAATTCTTAAGAAAGATTTACTTTTTTGTTCTGGTTATTACTGTAAGTAGTGAGCATGTTTATCAATACTGAGGTCATTTGATTTAAAATGGTCACCCAAGTGACTTGCAATGTAGTGACTGTCTTTCTCGGGGGTTGAGGTGATAGTGGAAAAAGAGTTATCTTCTCTTGCCACCTGGCTAATTAAACTCAGTGCAGGAAGCTATTAGTCTCTCTTTCTTCTGGCATCCACAATGATGAACGTGACAAGTTGTGTCTGGTCCATTAAGGCTTGGGGAGCCTTTCCCCCTAAACTATAGGTTTCTACCATGTGTACGTAGTAATATATATATATATATAGATTATCTTTTATATAAAGACTCTAGAATGGTTAATACAAAAAATAGGAAACTTTTCCTATAAAACATCAAATTCTCTGAACCTCTTCTGAATGTGTTTAATTTAATGGCCTGCATTGGATTTTTCTTCTTTAATAAATCCTTTTAGCATTTCATTGTCATCAAGACACTGTTAAATTAAGCATATATAGAAACATCAATTCTCTCAACTTGTTCAAAAAGGAGCCAACTAAAAAAATTTAATTAAAATTGTTATTTCCTTCCTAAATTGAAGCATCAACATCATCATGGACAGCTGTTAACTATGAAATGCTAATTAGAATCCTTCACACCTTCTAAATAGAAGCATCAATATCATCATGGATAACTGGTAACTATGAAATGCTAATTAGAATCCTTCACACCTTCTAAATAGAAGCATCAGTATCATCATGGATAAGTGGTAACTATGAAATGCTAATTAGAATCCTTCACTCTTTCCTGAATAGAAGCATCAACATTATCATGGACAGCTGTTAACTATGAAATACTAATTAGAATCCTTCACGCCTTCCTAAATAGAATCATCAATATGATCATAGATAACTGGTAACTATGAAATGCTAATTAGAATCCTTCACGCCTTCTAAATAGAAGCATCAATATCATCATGGATAACTGGTAACTATGAAATACTAATTAGCATCCTTCACTCCTTCCTGAATAGAAGCATCAATATCATCATGGACAGCCATTGTTTCAACAGGGACCCAACAGGTTGTCTGGTTTCTATTTCAAAATACTGTCTCTCCATGGATTTTGGTTGATTTTTTTTTTTTCAATGTATCTCAAAATCTTTAAAGGTACAAAGAAATTCTCTAATGAAAATGTTTTTGCATCAAATAGATTTATGAATACTTATGTTTTCCTTTTCCAAAACACTGACTTATTTTCTTTTTGATTTAAACAATGGCAGTAACACGAAGAGATGTCTGTAAAATCTCTGAATTTAGAAGGAAATAATTGAATCAGTAGATTTCCTGAATATCTTGTTCTTTTGAAAATAAAATTGTATTCATACCGAAGACAAATAAACCCAAAAAAATCTCCATTTCTTTCTCTCAAATTTTCAATGTTTAAAGACTCCAAAGTCTTTCAACATTTTATAGATTTCATTGAAAGAAAATTTTTTTTTTTATATGGCACTGAAAAAGTCTCAGTTCTTCTTTTTTTGTTATTCTTTTATTTATTTTGTGCCATTCCTAAAAATTTCTGAGAAGTTTTTGTTCTTTTGTAAATCAAACAATCTCATCAATCAACAACAACAAAATGAACAAATCTACAAAATCAGGTCACATTCCAATGAAAGACCCCCCACCAAAAAAAAGAAAACTAAATCAATTTTTTTTTTTGTTCTTTCTCTTTATAATCTCATTCTCATTCGTTAGATAATAATCTTTTCTCTCCTACTTTCCTTTCAATATAAATGTTTTTTTTTAATTGTTTGATTTTTTTTAACAGTGTTAACCTTTCTTTTAAAAGGTGAAAGTGAAAGTCTTCATAGTGGGCTGGCACAATTAGTTCATAAAATAAGCTTAGATCTTGGATGTTAATAAAGAAAAGCTAGTCGTAATAAAAACAGATGAATAACCAACAAGGAATGAATACATTTATCAGTCACTCGGCTTGAATATTGTGCTGTGTACATTTTATACTCTTTCTTTCTTGTTGATTTTATGGTGAAAAATTTTGATTTGCATAATCTCCACCACCATTCAATTTTGTTAAATGCATTTTTCCCTCTTTGTCAAAAGACTGGAAAAATATTGAATATTGAATAGAAAAAGAGTGAGACTAAAAGATTCTTCAAAAGATATCATGGCCAAATTGCACCAAGTTTGATCAAAAGGATTTTTTTTCCTTAGAAAGGAGAAGGAGAAGGAGAAGAAGAAATGCTTTTTAATACATTTTCTTCTTCTTTTTTTCTAATCCTACAAAATGAACTCTTTTAACTGTTGGTTGCTTATCTTTAAGCTTTACTTGCACTCGTATAAATATCTTGATAATTAATGACTGTATGATCATTATTAAAGTAATCATTATTAACAATCAAATGACAGGATCATAAAAACCCTTTCATATTGCTATAAAACACAATCATATTGCTATTAAAAAAAATGTGGTCAGGTGGAGGATCTGAGAAGTATAAAATTTTCTTTGCAAAATTAATGTTTATCTGGTACTATAACTTTTTTTTACATCACCCATCATCATTTATTAGAGGGCACAGAATCCCCAATATGCACTACATGCCAAGAGAGATTTACAGTGAAACATATACAGCTAGAGTGTGTAGAGTTTGATCTAGTGCAAACAAAATATTACCCAGTAAGTAATTTGAAAAAACTTTTCACGAAAATAAGACCATTCAGTATTTTACATTTCCTAAAAGAAGTGGGATTGTACTTAAAAATATGAGTAATTGAACAATAGTTAAAATCTATATATATATACATTTGTTTTCTACCAAAATATCGCTATGAATCTAAAACTTAGTCAGCATTAAATGACTTGCTAAGGTTGATATGCCATAAAACAAACCAAACCAAACCAAACCAAACCAAACCAAACTGTACAATGGTACCCTGACTTATGAGTGCCCCAACGTATAAGTTTACTTAGTTGATTTTTTTGCTTTGTGTCAAGAGCTAAAATTTGTATGAGCGAGCTTCAGACATGCTTATGTTAATAAGTTCACTAACAAATTTAAGTCTCAAAATTTATTACACCAAAGAAAAATATTATCTATGAAAAAATAAACATTAGAACATATTACAGCACCTGATTTATTATATTCTAATTTAATAAGGTTTTTTATTCAATACAGTACAATTTTATATTAAAAAAAAAATAGGTGTTTTTTTTTTGGCTCGGCTGAAAATGGATTAATTGAATTTCATTTTATTTCAAAGGGGAAAATTGATTGATATATGAGGAAATTGAGTTATGAGTGGAACGAATAAAACTTGTAAGTCTTTATTCTCTATATTGAGCAATCTATAAATTAAACTCCTACAGTATGGGAATTTTTATGCATATGATATACTATACTTTTAAGAGAATAAAAATGCTTAATTCAAACCTGTTAAACTCCACTTAAGAAATTGACCTGTGTCACACACTACTTCTGTAGAGGGGTTGGTGTTATATATAATATATATATATATTATATATATACTTATATACTTAAATACAAATATCAAACCAGAATTGCAAGAACACCATTTAAATATTATCAATGACACATTGAGTGTTATTTTTCCATTTTGTATACTCACATACTGTCTACAGAAAAACAAAAATTTTCAACTTCAAATAAGGATATTTTTTAAAACAACAGCATTAAAAGAAAATATTGATTACAACCCATCCAATCAATAATTTAAAAACCTTGGATTAACATTTCATCACTGGAGAGTCATTTTGAAATGGTGAAAACCAGACCCCAAGGATTTATTCACCATATATTATTTCCTTGATCGCATCATATTTCTTTTGAATTTATTGTGGCCCTCATATTTACATTTGTAGCTGATGTTTTTAATAACTTTTATATATCTTTTTTTTCAAACTTTGATGAGTTTTTTCTCATCGTGGTTTGAGACGTTATAGTTAAAAATAAAATGTACATTATTTTTAACTAAAATACGTTTTTTATATGGATTTTTTACATGACATTCCAGTCCAGAATGTGAGCATTAGTTGGACTTCCCATGTCAGTCGTTAATTTCCTTTCATCATACATATAATGTTGCTTGGAAGAAAATGGATGCTTTATACAATGCCTTCTACTATTGTCTTTATTTTATTTTTAAAAATGATTTCATTTGGATTACATTGTATAAACATTATAAAATCAAAATGGGCGCTTGTCAGCACAATCTATACAATTGTTTTTTCTTTTTATCTTCTCCTCAAATTGTCAGTTTAATTCCATTTTGTATATTCACACAACACATTGAGTGTATGGCTGCACTACTTGTACGTTAACAAAATACTTGGGTAAAAAGCTGAACAGGAACTATACAAAGATGCTGCTTGCTGTCTGGAACAAATCCTGAAAGCAAAACTCCACAAAAACCCCCCAGCTGTATGGCTACTTACCTCCTATCATACAAACCATCCAAGACAAACAAGACATTGCCGGAGAATTAAGGATGAACTCATCAGTGACGTTTTCCTGTGGACATCTACACATGGACACACCAGAGTATGCTGATCAGCAAAAAAATGACATTGATCAGTTCTGTGTGGGTACTGGATGTCATAAGGAGAACTTGTTAGGAGTGATGACTGATAGGGATGAGTGGTGAGAGAGAGTCATGGGAATCCGTGTTAGCATGAGATGATGACAATAAAGAGTATTTCTATATGGCGACCAAAAATACAGAATGAACTAAAACGTAGATCTGTTTACATATCTCAAGTTATAAATCCAAAGAATTTAATTAAAAAAAATACTTTTAACTGCAGATCAAATAGATCTTTGGTAAAAAAAAAAAAATGAGAAAGAAGATGTCTGTCGCCTGATAGATCTCCCCCCCCCTCCCCCCAAAAAAAAGAAGAGAAAAAACAAAACTTTTGACTGTTTTTTATATGTTGTTATCTTTAATGCTACTATGAAAAAGTCAAAATTCTATATAGACTATCTAGGTGAAGAAAAAAAAAGAGTTGCATGAATATCTCTCTTATAAAATTCTTTTTGCTTTCAATAAAAAAAAAATTCATCATGCTGTTTAGTAATTTGTGTCTCTTTTCATTTACTTATCTACCTGAGTAAGTCCATTGGTTAATCCGAACTATGGTTTAAATACTACTACTACTGTCCTTCTAAAGGATGGCTTTGGCATTAAATAACCATAAAGGTTGGTATGTTATGAAATGAAGAAACCAAATCAAACCCTAACTGTGAGCAAACAAATATTAGCATCATTATTATTAATTGGAATGTCACCACTAGATGCAGTTTAACATCATACCCAGGACACTAAGACCTTCAGTCACTGCTTTCTAGCACATATATGATAAAAAGAGTTGCAGGTTTGCCATAAGAGCAATAGGAGTGGGACAATCATGTAGTGGTAGGGCTTTATATGACTTACTGATTGATCAGAGAGGGCCTCTTCTGGCCGCACATCTAACCTAAGTAAGGGTCAAAATGAAGTGTTGTATGTCATGGATTGCTCAGCCACCAGGATTCCTTCCTTAAGCATCATGGGTCACTACCTACAGTCAACAGTGTCCCATTGGGTGGATTATACCCCCCAACCATTCTAGGATAAAGAAATCTCTCAATTCAAACCAGCTTTACTCCACTTAAAAAAAAAACAAACATTGAGCTTTATACAATTTTTGTGTAAAAAGTAATGTCAGCAAAGTGGCTTATTGTCAGTTACAGCCGGACAGTGAGGGAGTTTATCCCCTTTTCACTAGTGCTAGAACCAGGGAGATTGTTTTTGTGTCTGAGTTAGATCACCACACCTACCATCAGCTCCCCATTTTTCTGCACGAATCCAAGCTGTGCTACTTATGTACTGAGTAGGGAAGGGTAGGTATCAAACCTGGAACCTTAAGGTTCCTTGGTGGATGCTCTACTGACTGAGCTAAGTTGTAGTTGTTTCTTAAGAGGTTTTCTATTTTTTTTGCATACAACCTTACCAATACAAATCATTATTAAACAGGTTTATTTGACTGATAAATACGACTCTAACAAGGACTACTACTGTAATGTTATGACTGGCATGTCGGAATGGAGTGATGATGTGTCATATAGAAATAATTTGTATATACTTATCTGGTACTACTTTGAGAGGCTCGAGTCTAGTTGCTGGGTCGATGCTGAGTTGACTGGCAATTTTATGACTGTCATGTTGGAATGGAGTGATGATGTGTCATATAGAAATAATTTGTATATACTTATCTGGTACTACTTTGAGAGGCTCGAATCTGGTTGCTGGGTCGATGCTGAGTTGACTGGCAATCTGTGATGTTTGAAGTCTGAGACCAACTTGGAATGCTGGGGACATCTTGCCTTGTACCATTTATAGTTTTTTTTAGTAATAGCACACAGCTTTTTTTCACATGAGATTTTTATTTTCCCTCAAGCCACGATTGCCCAGAGCAAGAGGCTTAGTTCCAAACTCACCTAACATTCTCACCTCTTACTCTTCCTCTCTCCCACTTCACCACATGACACCTCTCAACCAGTAGAAAAAATGCCATGTGGCACTATGCTGATTAATCCTTAAAAACTTTCCATGCTAACTTTCTCTCTCTCTCTCTTACATTACACCACACCAGTTCAGAGTGGTCCTGGAAGTAATGAAAAAGAAAAAGAAATACTCTCACACCTGCCAACACCATCAGGTGCAGTTTAGTGTCCTAGTCAGGAAACCTCTTTTCTTTGCAGGGAGATAAAGTCTGCATATTCTGAACTAACAGAGCATTAGTTGGATTATGTTCAGGATATATGTATATATATATTTACCAACTTCTCCGCATGAGCAGGATATGACACAAGGTCAGTTTCTTAAGCGGAGTTTAACAGGTTTGAATTCAGAGTTTTCTTTCTCCTAGACTGGTTACCTAACCATGGTTAAAGAGCCCAGACTGCCTTACTATTTGCCCATAGCTGGAGGGAGAATATATGGATTCATGCCTTTCCCAAAAGACAGGTGATATACTCTTTATTATTAGCATCTGATAGGATCATTCCAAGACCCAGATTTTGGCCCTATAATGTATAAGTAAGTAAGTAAAGTTAGTGGAGTGGCTTATTGTCAATATCAGTTGGACAGCGAGGGAGTCTCTCTTCTTTTTTCTAGCGCTAGATCAGGGAGATTGTTTTGCTGAGGTGGAGTACCACACTTACTATCAGCTCCCCACTTTACCGCTGTAGGGACCCAGTTTGTTTGGTGAGTGTTTAGTTGAGGAGTTATGGGTCCCCACAATTTATATGTATAAGACTAGTTTCCATAGAAAACAAAAGAAGACAAAATTGATAAAGGAAACAAACTTTATATACATTAATTTACAATTGGTATATTCAATTGTTCTTTCAGTGGTGTTGCAGACTGTATGTGTCTGTACATAGTTGTGTGTGACAAGTGTGACATATATTGTTTATATTTGTGCGATTGTAGCAGTTTTGTCTGTGATTGAAATTTGTTTTTGTTGAGCGAGATAGAGAGAAAAAAAAAAAAAAAAAATAGACCGACCTGTTGAGTCGTATTATATGCTTTTGGACAGTGTATTCTCCCCATTGTGTCGAGTTGGGAGCATCAGCTCCAACTCTGTCGAGTCGGGAAGAGTGTAAGCTCCCACTGTCTCTCTGTTGTTTTTCAGCTCTATGGGCCTTTTTATAATTTTCTTTTTGTCATTGTCTATTGTGATCATTAAGCTAAAATATACAGATCAGATTATCCAATGTGTGCTACTTATGCGCTGAGTTGGCAGTAACCCTGTGATTCCTACTGGGTCGTCTACCGACTGAGCTAGTAAAATATTCAACCTGAAATAAAAAGATCTATTATATAGCAAGGAGGGTTTAATCAATGTATAACATTAGATCTCACTTGAAAAAGATAAATGATATACTATTGTATCATTTCTTTATTGGCTTGTGACACTATTTACTTAACCTTAAATGATATAATGAATACTCACACAATGAAATGTTCAAATGCTTAAGGGATATTAATGTTTATTTAATTGTCTCTAATAGTCAATGTATTATATTGCTTCTCTGATATTTAGTGATTTCTTTTGTTTTTCTCTTTGCTTATTGTCATTTTATTGGTTGAGAGTCAATTTTATCTGAGGAAGCAATAGACTATCTCTGATTTCAGAAATTTAGATTTCTTGCTCCTTCATAAAAGTTAATTTGGAGAATTTAATGAATTCAATTAATTCTTTTGTATTCAGAAAATATCTTACTTTAAGTATGCTACCGCAGGCAAAAATCAGGGAGTTAGCACACTTAGAGGAGGTTTACTTTGTTTTTGTTTTTTTTATAAATTTTATTTAGCAGTAAATAAACTAATAACAGATAAGACACAAAACATTTTCTTTAATAGCTGAATATTATGGCTTCATAAAACATTCCTTGAACAAAATACATTAAATTATTTAGCAGTAAATAAACTAATAACACATAAGATGCAAAACTTTTTTTCTCTAATAGCTATTAGTGCAAGTATTTAAGTTTTAATGTGATAAAATATTATATCAAATTATCACTCCTGTCTTTCATTGCTAAATTTTCCTAATTTAACTATTTAGTTAAAATAGAAAGTAAAGAATAAAATTACAGTTTTTTCTTCTTGTTAATGGAGTTCTTTTAAGATTTATCCTCAAGATTTTTGCTCATATTTATTAAGATAAAACCAAACAATTAGAAATCAATAATACCAAGAAAAAAATTATTAAAATCAAATTTTTAATACCAATATGCAAATTAGCCTTCCCGCTTCTCTGTTGTATATATAAATACAATTGCACGTTATTAGTATGTAGATAAGGCCAACAGTATTAATAATTTAAAACAATTTTATTAATAATTGAGGTTTAAATAAAAATAAAATCATGGAGAATGTGATGTAAATAACTAAGGGAATTGTGACTTAAGTAGTGATATAGTTTCGGTTACAGACAAACACACATTATAATAAGAGATAATTATTTTTCAAGCTGTACAGTGTAAAATATTATAAAAGTATCCAATTGTTACATAATTCATGGATAGCTTATGAATTATGTAAGTACTGTAGCTAGATATATTTGAATTGAATCGTTATAGATTCAAAATCTGAGGGGGTTGAATGGAAAATTACCTTGATCATTACCATTATTGGCACCTTTACTTAACCCCTTCCAGAAATGCACCAATAGGACATGTGAGACATGTTTTTAGTTTTAGTTAGTTGTGGCCAAGAAAGTCAGTGTGAATAGATGAAGAAGTCAGTCTCACCAAGATGTTGCTTCTCACTGCACGGTTTTGGGCTGGGGCTGTTTTAATAAAAGCTATAAAGAAAACAACAAGGTCTTGCTTTGTTAAAAAAACAAAAATGCACGGATACCCAGCCTGAACAAAAAAGAAATCAACCCTGAGAAGATGGCATCCGATGAGCTAGACAAGCAGAACAGAAGTAAGAACCAAATTATCATACCTCATCATCTCATAATCTGTCTCTCTCACCCTTATATACACCCGGTATAAGGAGCTCTGTTGGCTAGGGCTTTAGAATACACTGACTGCACCTCTGAAGAGTGGTAAGAACCCCCTCCCCCCAATGAGGCCACCTATTGGCTGTTCGTGGCGACCTGTGATGCTTAAGGATGGAATCCTGGTGGCTGAGCAGTCCATGACATGCAACACTACACTTAGACCCTTACTTAGGCTAGATGGGCAGTTGGAGAGGCTCCTCTGATCAATCGGCTGGTCATGTCAAGCTCTAGCATCTATATGATTGCCCCAACCCTATTGCCCTTATGGCAAGCCCCAACCCTTTTTATCATATGGGTGCTAGAAGGTCTTGACTGAGGGTCTTCACGTCTTGGGAATGACGTTACTCTATCTGATAGTGAGGTTTCAGTTCTGGAGATCTGGGGAAAGTGGAGCACCCATTCATCACCATTGCTCCCTGGTCCACTTTGACCCGGAATAGTAGTATCTGTTAGGGTCCCATCTATGAATTAAATAGAAAAATGTGTTTATAAAAAAATTGAATATCCAGTAAGAATGAATTTATTTCAAAACTTTATCAGCATTAAATAACCCACTGAGGTTGATATGCCATAAAACAAAACAAACCAAGCTCAACGTAAGGGGTACATAACACAATGTTGAATACAAATTATGGAATGATGTTGTAATTTTAATTTTTAAAACAAGTATCAGCAGAAGCCTAGATATGAAAATCTTTCAACAGTTAAAAGATATTTTTTTTAGATCCCAACAAGTGGTTGAGCGTTGAAAGGAAACATGTCTCTGACAAAAAAAACTAAAAAAAACTGTCAATTGAAAGGCAGAACATATTGGTGGTTCTTAGCTGTCTCCAAAATTTGATGTAAATATAAAAGAAATGGAATGGTTAAAAACAGGAAAAAATTCTGGCAGACTGAAAGACATCAAAGCATTAGGATACAAAAACGCAAAGCAATTTAGGGGAGGCTCTGTGGTGGCGTGGCTAATGTGCTAGACTGTGGCATAATAGTACATGAATTTGAACTCCAGTCATGCTATTACATTCACTTTAGGACTAACACCCTTGGGAAAGGTATGATTCACCTTCTCCTCCCAACTATGGTTTAAATAGCACCACTACTGTCCTTCTACAAGGATGGCCTTGGCATTAAATAACCCATGAATATTGATGTGCCATTAAACAAAGAAACCAAACCAAACCAAACCCTCTGAGCAAACATATTATTATTATTATTATTATTAGAGGTGATATGATCGGAGAGTATATATATCTCCCAGCTAAGAGTTAAATAGTACCACTACTTAGATCAGTCAATAGGGTATTTGCCTTGATACCACAAGTTTCTAGGTTTGATACTGGCCCCTGCCAACTTATCGAATGAGTAGTACAGCTGAGTTCTTGTTATATACCTTACCTATGAACATTAATGGGTATGTCCCAATCCTCATAAATACAGGAGTATTATACTGACTGAGTAGTCTGATACCACTAGAAATGTTTTTTTACCTTCTTCACGCCGCCGGCAAGTATTGTATTTTGTTAATGTTATAAAGATTCCATTTCATTTCCAACCTCCGTTTGGTTATTTTTATTTAGTAACCTTTGTTAGGTTACAACAAATCTCTGCGGTAAAGTGGGGAGCTGATCATAGGTGTGGTGCTCCACTTCAGACACAAAACAATCTCCCTGGTGTAGTGCTAGTGACAAGGGGATAGACTCCCTCACTGTCTGGCTGATACTAACCAGGCCACTCCACTTACTTTACTACTACTGTGCAAAGAAACCAAACCAAACCAATGTTCTTCTACAAGGATGGCTTTGGCATTGAATAACCCATGAATGTTGATATGCCATTAAGCAAAGAAACCAAACCAAACTCTGAGCAAACAAATTATTATTTCACTCCATTCGAATTTTTCTCACCTGCTGTAGCCGGTGCTTCACTGGAGGCTGAACGACAGCAAGTCTCCTCAGGTCTCCAGGACTCTTCTGAGTATTCCAACCGATCTCAACAATGCTGTAGTCTGGATGGTCTCGATTCTTCCTCTAATTTCCAATTCATCCAGACTCTTTTCCAGACCCCTAGGGATCATTCCAAGGGCCCCAATTACAATTGGTATGACCTTCACCCTCATGTTCCACAGTTTTCTCAGTTCTCTGGTAAGGTCCAAGTATTTGTCGATCTTTTTGCTTTTTTTCATTTTCACTCAGTGATCGGCCGGAATGGCAAAATCCATGAGATGACAAGTCTTCCTCTTCTTGTCAATCAAAACTAGGTCTGGTCTCCTGGCCGGGATTAGGTGATCTGTCTGTACCTCAAAATCCTAGAGAATTTTGTATGTCTCATTCTCCAGGACAGATTCAGGCTTGTGCATATACCATTTAGTTGAATGGTGAAAACTGAATTTCTTGCACAATTCCCAGTGAACCACCTTTCCCACCCAGCCATGTCTAGTCTTGTACTCTCTTTGTGCGAGTTTACTGCATTCGCTTATTATGTGATTGACAGTTTCCTTTTTCCCCACACATCCTATACTTGCTATTCTGTTGTGTCTTATCTATTTTTGATTTTATATAATTATTATTATTATTATCATCATTATTAGAGGTTATTTGATAGGAGAGTATATATCTCGTAGATATGGGTTGAATAGTACTACTTGGTTTAGCTCAGTCGGTAGAGCGTTCGGCTAGGAATCCCAAGGTTTCTGGTTCGATACTGGCCCTCGCCAACTCAGCGTATGAGTAGCACAAGGATCTGTACGGTAAGGTGAGGAGCTGATGGTAGGTGTGGCGCCCCACCCCAGACGCTAAAATAATCTCCTTTTATTGAAAAGGGGATAGACTCCCTCGCTGATTGGCTGATACCGACTTTTAGGCCACCCCAACGACTTTATTTTTACTTTTTACTACTATTTTAAGAAACCAAACCAAACAAAATGCGAGCTA
The DNA here is from genome assembly GCA_023376005.1 of Doryteuthis pealeii. Lineage (NCBI taxonomy): Eukaryota > Metazoa > Mollusca > Cephalopoda > Myopsida > Loliginidae > Doryteuthis > Doryteuthis pealeii. The sequence continues at coordinate 34,476,544 of CM042165.1, read as the reverse complement.
AATGAATTTAGAATCAATGGTCATTAATAAATTTTGAAAAAAATGGTCAAAGTTTAATGTTTAAAAAGCCAAAATTTACTCCATCATTCTGTCATTGTATGATGTGTGATCTATACACCAAATTAAATGCATTTTTAAAAATGATTTTCATCTTTTAATCAAAAAGATAGCATTTATTATTATTGCATCATGAAAATTTTAATCTTTTCAGTTTTTTCATGTCATTTTTTCTTTCTTTCTTTCTTCTTTCTATGTCAATTTTATCTTTTTTCAATTATAATTGTTGCATACCTCTTTCTTTCTTCTTACTTCTTACTTCTATGTCTGGTCGTCTTTTCTCCTGGCCGTCTTTGGTATGTCTTCTAACATCTTGTCTTGGTCTGGAATCTTCTAAGGTCTTCTATTGCTATGTTCTTGCTGGCTGGTCGTCCTGGATTCATTCTTAGTCTTGTTACCAAGACATTCATCAACCACAAGAACATATTACTTATACAAACTTTTATTTCCTTAACTATACATTTCATGTAACTAAATATCTGACTAACATAGCGCACATGAGTTCCAGTTTAGGCAGGACCTAAAATGGCCGACTCTTCTGCCTGACGTCTAACTGAAAACTGGGGACTCAAAAAGGTCCCACGTGACTTCACATATTTGGCGGGCTTCTGTAATTTTCCATGGAAGGACCCGGCCATGATATGAAAAGGGTCATCCCCTCAGAAATACAGGGGATTGACAATAATCTTATGCAACCGCATAAATTATGTAACATAATCATTTTATGTATAATCATTTGGAAATAACATTTGCACTTTCAGCAATTGAAAACATTTTCAAGATACTGGAATGAGTCAAATGTTTTGCAATATTTTGGTACATGCTAGTTTGTGGCATGTATATCATGTACCTTGCATGTGGTGTAATGGTTACCATCATAGGAAATCCTGGATGAGTTTGTTTGCATTTCATATAGCACTAATACCCATTGGAAAGGTATGAATCCAAATCTCACTCAAGCTATGTGTAAATAGTAGGATAGACTGGGCTCTTTAACCTTGGTTAGGCAACCAGTCTAGGAGAAGGAAAACTCTGAATTCAAACCTGCTAAACTCTGCTTCACATCTTACTCATGTGGAGGGGTTGGTAAAAATGTAGAATGAACATCATACTCACCTTCACAGGAAGGCTGTGACTAGCGTCCAGTTACCAGACAAAAAATACAGAGCGTAACTGAATACACTCAGTACCAACTGACAGAACATGGTATATATGGATAAACATATCCAAACACTAAAACCACCAACCAATCAAAATCCTGGAAATAGACTTGATCATGCCACATAGTAGAATGACCCAACCTGCTATTCAAACCACTTACCAAATATGGATTCTCTGAAGCAGTTTCCACTTGTAACAAAGTTAAATACTGATCAATCTACACAAATCTCAACATATATCATGTGACTGAAACAGTTCAAACCATAGGAGGTACCAACTGTGGTTGGTAGTATTGTGGTAGTTGGTGCACTTACATGTTATGCATTGCTTCACTCCTTGTGATTTGAAAGCCTGCAATGTAGTCTGATTTGGAAACTTATGATTTAAGTAAGTCTGGTGAGTAGCATTTGGAGAGTATCAGGTGAGCTCAGCATCTGACATTCCAGTGTGTTCATCACCTTCATAATTTTAGCAAAAGCACCTGGAGCTGCTGTATTGTGCTTTGCGTTACCAAAATATTGCAAAATTTTTGACTCCCTCTAGTATTTTTCTATGACTGAATGTTTTGTCTTTAAAGGGTTAATTTCTTTGATTTTTCTACAAAATTTTTTTTATACTTTTTTCATATTTTTTTTTTTCAGACAAAAAACAATTTCTTCTGATTTAGAGTTTAAGCCATGCTCTGTCAGTTTACATCAAGGAACTTCTGAACATCTTGTCGGAAAAAAATCCGTTAAAGGAGATATATTACAAACCCGAGGTTTATCCTCTGATTCTGGAATCTTCTGGAAACCTACTTCAGTTCTCGGATCAGCAACACATAAAAAATATCCTATCAATTTGGAACCAAGCCAAGACTCTTCAGATGATTTTTTGTATAATGGACCTTATGACATGCAAAAACAATCCAAGATAGAATTTGGAACTAAAAATAATGGTAAGTGTCTAAATTGCTTTCATGAATAGGATGTAATTCAAAAAATTCTCATGAATAGTATGGGGTGCTCAAAAAATAATGTCTAATATTTCTTTGCATAATATTAAAAATTGAAATAAATTTTAACACAAAATACATTGAAACTTTGTACTGAGGCATTATATTTGTCTAAATCTGTCCCAGCATTCCATTAAAAGAAAGGTTGTGAATTGTCACCATATTAAACCTTTTATTATTAATATCTGATGATATTTTACTATACACTATAAGCCCAAAATATGAAAATCAGAATGATCACATCAGAGAAGAAAGTTTCTTGAAAAGTAACGGAAACTTTATGGTGAGTTTCCGTTACTTTTCAAGAAACTTTCTTCTCTGATGTGATCATTCTGATCTTCATATTTTGGGCTTATAGTGTATAGTAAAATATTATTGAACCTGAAATAAAAAGATTTGTTATATGGTGGGAAGAGTTTAATGAATGTGTAGCATTAGATCTCACTTGAAAAAGACTGGAAACTATAACAGATTTAGGGAAAACAATAACATTACTGGATAAAGATATTTTTCTCCTATAAAACACTATTTTCCTACATAATCACCATCGATGTGTAGAAGTAAAATTCCAATTACCATTGAATTGGCAGACAAAGCAACAAGCAAGCCATAACTCAATACAGATACTGCATTGTCGCAATCCTAGTGCAAAATGGTAGATCTGGCACCATAACACCACTGAAACCAAGCAGCCAATCAAGACTCAAGGAATGGAATCATCCAGTGTATGCATGGAATATTCCTGAGTGCCATAAGTACCTGCTGCTTTGGGCACCAGTTCAGTTGTGCTTAGTTTTTGTTGAAACCTATAGTATACTAACTTATTTCAACATGATGAACAAGAGCATATATAGTTTATTTGTAAAAATCTGTATCAGTGAAGGTATCCCATACTTTCATAGCAGCAATGACGACATCATTTTCAGGAAAATCTTGTATTCTCATTTTTAACTCTTCTAACATCAGGTTTCTGTTTCTCTTTGGTTGGTGGCTCTTTCTTCTTTGTATCAGCCGAGTATCTGCTTTCTTATTCAGCTGGCAGAGGGGTGGGGGTGTTTCTATGTTTGCTCCATCTCTTCTTTGCTGATTGTTCTTTTCATGGAAGAAACACTGAGGCATATTTTCTGTGTACACACTTTTTTAATTTAACTCCTCTGAACCATTTTCAATCCATACACACATGGAGAGGAAATCAGGGATGAAATATACATCTGCCCAATGTTGGATTGAGCAAGTTAGGGCACTCTTGAATTGAGCAAAAATAACTAAGTATAACTATTCTGCCTTCTCTTATCTGCGAAGATCCAACAGATAGCTTAACCAAGCAGTCTTTGATGAACATCTAACAATTAAATGAAATAACAAAAAAGGGAAAAGTGAAGACAATAAATGTAAAATAAATGCTATATATTGAACATAAATACAAACAATTAAACAAGATGACAAAAAAGGATGAAAAGTTCAAAGTCCTTAACAGACCTCAGAGGTAAAAAAGACTATTGAGTGTATGATGGTGAGTGAAGAGCGGTGAAGAAATGCATGTAGTTGTCTTGGTGTTTTGGTAAGAACTGTCAAATCATCCAAATGCACGGGAAAAGGTCTGCTTAGGTACGTGTCATAAATAAGCAGTACCTTATGACACTCATTTTGCGACATCTGTATTCATTTATGACATTTCCCCGGAATACGGAAGTCAGCCATATTCTGAGTCGCACATCACACGTGCGTTATCGTACTCTGTTATTTTGTTGAATAAAGCTTGGATAATCTTATCTCCGAGTCTTTAGTCTTCATTCCTGACAGTACGTGATGATTGTCTCGTACGCATTGGGGTGTGGTCGAGTTGCGCATTGATTATCACATAATCATTGGAGGTCATGCTGAGTCGGACACAGTGGTGGGAAATAAGGAAGAAGAATGATTTTGGAGAGAGGGGTCAATGAATGTATGTATGTATGCAGAACAATAACAGAATTTCTACACAAAGCAACTGATATTATAGCACTCTGGAATATTCCATACTTGCATCTGGGCGATCTCATTCCTTGAGTTCTGATTGGATGCTGGTTTCAGTGTGGATATGATGCTAGATAAATATCCATCATTCAGCATTAGGCTCCCAGTAATGCTGGTGCTGTATTGAGTTACATTGTCTCCTTGTCTCCTAACTGGACACTAATTGGAATCCCACTGCAACAGTGAGTATCGTATTGATTCTACAATATCAGGGGGTAACTTCTACACCCAGAAGAGCTCTCTGGTCTCAACTCCCTAGATACTACTCCTACTTTCCCCAGAGTCGTCTGGTCCTGTGACTCTCTAAGCCAATAAGAGCCTCGTTCCAGTTAATTTTGGTTTCAAGGCTGTTGCCAATCAAACTCTTAATCTGTTAGTGTATTGTTACAGTTACTGTTAATTTTAAAATCCACACTACCTTACAAACATAATAGGCTATGCCTGTCCATTATGCAACATGGGTAGTCCATTTTTCAATGGATTGATTCATGAAGTTAAGCTGATTGAATTGTTTTTCCTTTCATCAGTTGATCAGCTTTTCATTCACATCAGTGTCACTTGCATTCATTGAATACATGGATTAATTCAATGGTAAATTTCTGCTTTAATATCAGATTGATGCACAGAAAATGATATGGGTTATTAATGGGAAGGTTCAGCTTCTACAACCATACCACCAACATTTTTCTCTGACATTGTGGGATAACATAATGAAGTAGGACCCTCTTACAAATTCAAAACTTTCTCTATCCAGCATTTTTTTGTGCTCTGAATACCTGTTATAGTTTTCATGAAAATAAAAAGAAGGCATTACTTTATGAGGGTTCTTTATAATATTACAGTAGTAGTAGTAGTAGTAGTGAAATTAAATTTTCTTTAAAGTCAATATTTTGTGACTATATAAATTTTAATTAAAGGAATGAGGTACTATATAACAATCTTAAATTCAGGAATTCTTTGTT
>CM042165.1:34457046-34471254 GCA_023376005.1 Doryteuthis pealeii | reverse complement strand
AACTTCACGCAGAGAATCCACAAGCACCCTGGAAAATGGTAATTTGGTAGATCAAGATCAGATACATTGTTCATACTTTCAAACTGATGTAAACCGTATTGATGAACAATAGAATGTTCTGTTCGTAACAAGAAGATGGGGATACTATCCGACGTATTCTGTGGCTATTAAACTACTAATGTGAAGGAAGAAGAAGGAGAATAATGAAAGAGTAAAGTAAAAAACAGTAGTGATGAGGTCAAGATACAGGAGAATGAGACGTAGGTTATGTGACCAGTAGCGAGCTAGACGACAGAATGGGAGAATTGAGATGTCAACTTGGAAGTCGGGTTGACCCAGCAAGTCAACGGAAGTCACGTGGGAAACAGGATGGGGAACTAAACAAAGAAAGGGACTGGGCCTTTTCGATTTGGGACCAAATGAGAGCGCTAGGTCAAGAATGTGCTCTGAGGTCCCGGTGTGTGAGAGTGACGGTAAAGTTTAAGTAGTTCCTCATCTCATTATCTCGTCTGCCCTTGTACCTCCTCACTCTAGACTCAATGAGCCTTGCGATCACAAGCACTATATAAAGGCTAGCAGTTGTCGGACATAAACTAATATTTCCCGGTGTGTACTTTTTTATCGGCAAGCCTGACACCACGTGCCGAAGACATTATTAGTACCGAGTGAAATATATAGATTGCCGCTTTGGGGCGTACTCGGTGACCAGATATACATGTAGGGAATTATCTTCACGTTGATGCTGCCCGTTTTAGTTATGCTTGGTGCCGCGCGAGGCGGCTAGAGATCTTAAGCGCCGGTTCAAACCTTCTACTCTATTTCTGTTCCAGTAACACAGAGACTGCATAGGGTAGATTTTGGTCTGACCCTTCTGGTTGGGGCTTCGACCCCCTTACAATTACTGTAAGGTGAATTATACAGCATGGACTATTCTAGTCCATGTCTTGTAGTATGTTTTGTATACCTTTGTACCAGTTCATGAATGTGTATTTACTTTCTAAATGTACTTTGTATTTACCCATGTTAGCTTCTGTATCTCGTATAATCATGTGCCTGTACTATAGTAAGATGTTTGTCTGTTAACCTTCGTTGGGATCATATCCAATATACATAACTTTGACCTTTCCTACAACGACAATGTTACAGATATTGTTTAAGTGGCTACGAAAAAAGACACAAACGGCTACAACTGTGATTCTAAATATTTATTGGAGACTTTTCTTGGAATTACCATATTGTGTGAGAAATTCATATGCACTTGGGTTAGACAAAGTGAATCGGCACTCTTCAAGGTTGGCTTGATTCTGCCATTGAGAAAATTGAGCAAGTGACAATCACTGAATTCACCTTCAAGCCATTTTATCTATTTTAAGTTCTTGTGTGAATGTCTGACAAGTGGAGAATTTTATTGTTTTGTTCGAAGGGACATTAGACAAAATCTACCTCAGCGAAATTCCACATTTTATATCGTACAACTAGTTGACACAAGTGCCAAAAATGATAAAGCATTTATTGGGAAACATACATAATGTTTATCACAGCTTTTCCTGCTAAAGCAATGCTTAGGGGGTTCCAAGGAACAAAGTGGCTAACAAAGCTGGAACGCAACATTCATAGTAAAGATAGATTCAAACTACCAGTCGGTAGCTTATGTTCACTCGAACTGAATACGCTTTTGGAAGAACTCCTTCCAATCCATCCGTCATGGTAAAATAGTACCCTAGTTAATTATCTCTGAATGTTTGAGAGTGAGGCTGAAGAATTAGTGATTATTGCGGTATTCAGAACTATTGTGCCCCGATCTTCATCTGTTATGTGTGTAACACGTTCTCACACAGCCAGAGAGATAGAACCCACCGAAATACCTGAAGAAGGCCGGAGGGCAAATATATCGGGCACCAAAACGTTGTACAGAATCAATAATGAAATGGGGACAATAAGTACCCGAATAACACAGGATAATAACCTAACTGTTAATACCACCAGAAACCACAAGTTCTGGATTTTGATCACACGGACCCCTTCACTAACGATCAGTGCAATGAGTAGCGGTGGCTTGGATTGTGAGGTATGTTAAGTGTGGTAGCTGATGATAGGCTTGGCATTCCAGCTTAGATAGCAAAAAATATTCTGGTTTAGTAACTTATGAAAAGGAATAGTCTTTTTGCCCTCGCTGATACTTAATAATACGCCACTGCACCAACTTTACTACTTTTATTGTCTTCTACCAAGGATGGCTTTGATAATAAAAAGAAAGTTTGATACTCCATTGAACCAAAGCACACCCAACTCTGGCCTCTGTACAAGGTCAGACACTATTATGACGAAGGAAAAAGTGAATTTCCAGCAGCTTATTATTCTGTTCCAACACCTGGATGAAACCAGGGGACCTTAGAACTGACTATCACTACGTTGTTAACATGATCAGCTTTTGAGAACCTATTGAATTCATAGACTATACACCATATAAAAAAGTATATTGTTATATATAAGAGATAGAAAGACTCCAACTAATAGACACACAAACGAATTCACCCTAAAGTACTTCTTTGATATTAGAAGACATGGACTTGACAGTAAAAAAAACCCACAAAGAGAATAAGGTTCACAGGACAAAAAACATTTGTGTTCTGAAAACATTAAAAAAAAATGGTTAGAACATTATCTGTTTGCACAGAAAGTTATTGTCTAATATTTCCTAACAGCCCAAGCAGCTTTGCTAGCATCTTATGAGGCTAGTGTTTCAAAGGCATTAAATAATTAGCCTCTACACCTAAAAGCAGCATGTGTGTGCAATCTATGTAAGATAAAAACTGTCATAACTATTGGAACCTCTTGTACTTCGCCTTGTTCCACAAAGATGACTGAACATTAACAAGTAATCTTGAATAAACACATATGTTCAGCAGGGGGAGCTTTGGAATTTGTTATTCTTAACCAGGAGGAAATTTCCTTTTGCTATCACCTTTAAAAAGATCACATTCAGAGCGCTAGAAGGAGAGAAAAAGGAGAGATTATTTATATATTATGTATTAATATTGAGTTATTATTATTATTAGCTAATGGCCATTATCTCAGTTATTGATATAGATGAGTAATGAACAAAGGAGTCATTTGCCACAAAAAAAGCCAGACGTTTAATACTTATAAAAAGGAAACAAAACTAGAAGAAAATACAAAAGATAAAAAAAGGAGTAATATGAAAATATCTTTAGAGTAATATGATGTTTATACAATACTTAGCAGATCAGGTTTCTGTGTAAGTTCCTATTTTAAATGAACTAGCAAGGTTATCAGGTATCACTAGAGGATATGAGGTATCTTTATTATATCTATGAACACGAAGAGCAGGCTGTGCGGCGACTGCAGAGACTGTCTCTGAACCTCACTGATCATGAAGTGGTGGCCTTGTACAGACTACTGTCGCCCTTGCGTTGCTGAAGTGATTTAGCTGCATGAGAACCATAACTGTTGACCTCTAGACAGGGCAGAATTGCAAGCTAATTGACAATGCGTTTTTTCCGAAGAACGCCTGATAGATTCCAGCAGAGTCCTGTACTTCAACATTGTAGGTTTCCACCTTTGATTATTCTTGCGTCGAGCCCTGAGAAACATGATTACGATGACTGAGAAAGGAAAAGTATATATGGAATTATAAAGTAGATAAAGAGAAGAAAGAGAGATGCAAGAAAGAGGCAAGATAGAAAACGGAAGAGAAAGGAAGAAAGAAGGAAAAGAGAAAGGAGCGGAAGAAAGGAAATAAAAGGAGGAAAGAGGTGAAAAAGGAAAAGATGACAGTGAGTCCCATCATTTTAAAGTCCTGGGATCAATCCGGGTGTAGCACCAGAGTAAAAGGTCATGAAATTCTCAAGCAGAACTCTGAATAGAGAGCCAGGTTGGCGGTGTGATTTGTTCAAATTGTCCAACTCTTGATAAATTAGGTGCCACTCGCAGGATCTTGCCTATACAAGAAGTAGTCTCTTGACCAACTGAAAATGTGTTTGGAGAGGAGACTGCATAGAAGTCTTTAGTACTGATTGTTCATAGAGAGTAGACATCGAGTTCTGAGTGGTTGAACCATCTGATGGTAATCATGCATTTTTGATAAGCTGAGCCACAGAACTTGCGAATCGGTGTCAGTCAATGGCCAAATGCTCCTGGAGTATGTGGAAAAGCGGAAGGATGATTTGGGGACTGGCAGTATTCTTCGTAAGTGTTACATCTTTGTTACAAAATATTATTTCTGGTCTGAAGATCGAATTGTTGTTGAAATAAAACTATGATAGATGTTTGATAAAGAGAACATTTAACTGAATATTATTCATTCATAGGAGTCTGTCAAGACGCTAGAACATCTTATACAATGTTAGTTTATGGTGTGAGTGTGATATAAAAAGATGTAATCAAATGAGGGATAATATATGTTTAACTTTAAAGTTATTTAGTGGCTTGACATGAAGGAGAGAAAAAAGTGGAATGTATTGCTTATACCTACGTGGTGGAAGGGGAGGGAAAAGGCATAAGAAGAGAAAGAGAAAGTAGGAGGGTCAGAGGAGGAAGGCATTGGATTAGTTAGAATTTCTCTTATCAGAGACTTTATTACGCAAACTGGATTTTGAAGAAGCATTGTGGGAATGGAGAAAAAACAAGGGATAAAATTTGGCATCAAAAGTAAAGTATGACAAGAATTGTAGAACATGTTGGGCAGGGGAATTTAAAAAATGGCGTAAGAGAAGCGGTAGAGAGAGTCGACCGAAAGGGCTCTGAGAATTTGGACAAAAACGAAGAATTTGGTGAATAAGTAGGCGATGAGAAAGATCCAAAGGACGAAGCAGGGGTGCATACAAAGACTCTCAGTCTACTCTTAATTGGATACCACTCCATTTTTTTCTTTAACTCGTTTAAAGATGATATTACATGCGACATTGAGGTTTTTAATTGTGCTAAAGATAACAAATTGTTAGATCGAAAGATCCATGACAAATTGATTATGAATTAATTAAGTGAGTTAGTGCAGAAAATGAACTTTGAAAAAAAGGAAAAAAGCAACAACTTTTATAATAACATTAATGTTGTACCGTCCGCGTGTAAAATACTTTGTGTTCGTATTTTCCTAGTGTTATTAAGGTCCAGTTTAGCTTAGTTTGGTAGAGCACCACCTAAGGTCCACCATGTGGTTTGGGCTTCACAGTAACTTGGCTGCATATCTCCCACTCGGTGCACTTAGTAGCAATAGATTGCGATCTTAAGGTTAAAGGGCTGGGGGACCTAGATGGGAAATGTGGTAGCTGCATAGGAGATGCATCAACTCCAAAAGACAATCTCCATGGTCTAAAGTGCTACGTAAGAGAGAAGGATAACGGTCCCTCTGCTTGTGGCTGGTACTGACAATAGGACCAGTCTCTTACTACTACTCTTCTTTTTTCTGTCTGTGGTTCAAAAAAAAAACAGAGAATAATGCATAGAAGCAAAATTAAACTTTATTAAATAAAGAGAAGCAAAAAACAACTATTACAATATTGGTTTATTTTGTGAATATTTCTTTGCTCTTATGAGAAATTCTAAGATGTCCGATTAGAAATATTAAGGGATTTTTCTTTGCCAGTCAAGAACAAATAATTTGGGTTATAAGTTAATTCCGGAGAAATTCGGGATAGTTCACCATGGTGCAAATCATCCAGAAAAAGTAAAAATGCGTCACCGGCACCTTTCAAATATTTTCTGAATTTCTTTCCAGATTGGAAAAAGTAGTTTGATTTTTTGTTCAGGAACTACAGAGCTACAACCAATCAGTTAACATTTTGCCAAATCATAAATCATTAATAACTTAAATTGTTAACGTTCTAAGACTTTTTTGATAGCATTAGTTTAGATATCCTTGGGTTCAAAATGCAATTTTTTAGGAGTAGGGGAAACTCAAAACTCATTTTAACTACTGACAAAACATAGATTACGAAAAAGTCCGCCATATTTTCGACACCCCCCTCCAATTTGGACGATCTAAAATCAACATAAAGCCTATACATTTTTTTGAAATTGGTAACTCAAATTTTGGGTATTATCAAACTTTAAATCAGTGCCCACACTTGGAAAAATTTCAGAAAAATTGAAGGCACCTTAGCCCCTTCAATGTTTTCTGAATTTTGTAATTATTTTGTCCTGTAAAATTGAGTTCTTGAGCTCCCTACTACTAAAAAATGGCCTGGATGATTTGACATAGATTATTAACTACTTAATATTGGGAAAATTGTTTGCTTTATAAACACATTAGAATGATTGCGCTAATCATGACATTATTTTGATTGTTTTCAGAACGTGTTGTCCTCATCTTTATTTTGAATACTATAACCATAATATATAAAAAGTAAAGTGTTCGATGGGAGCGGCCTAAAATTCAGAATCAACCAGACAGCGAGGAAGTTCTATTCGCCCTTTTCACTAGCGATAGATCTACGATTTATTTTACGTGTCTGAGGTGGAGCGTCACAGCCTACTCATCAGCTCCTCACTATTAACTGCACAGATCCCTCGTGCTACTCATACGCTGTGTTGGTAGAGCCAGATCGAAACTGAACCTTGTGATTCCTAAGACAGATGGCTCTAGCTGACTGAGCTAAACGAAGATGTTTTTGGGCTGTTGTAATCTTCTGGCAATTTTTAGGTTTCCTGGTCTATTTGAGCATAGCAATTATTAACTGGAAGTTGAAATCATTTGCTATGTTTGAACTGACGAAGGAACACTGAAAATTGCTTGGAGGACATGGCAGGGTGAAATTGCTGTGTTTATACATATATAGATATTAGGTCACGAAATAAGAAATGAGAACAAACAGCCAAAAAATTAAAAATGAACACACACAAGACCTATTTCAAAGATTTCATGCATATAATACATTTTACATTGGGAAATATTTGTTAACTTATATAAGATATGATTATACTTACATGGGAAATGTTATTCCTACGATGATCAATAGAAAACGTATGTCTTAAACACAGAACTCAAGAACTCACATTAAAAACAACATCAAAAATTACATCCTAAAGAAATGCTTAGCTGCTAGGGAATGGATGGTGACCTGAGTTCAAATCCTGACAAAGCTTTTCTCTCTATGTCGTTCTCGCCGACAGCTAAGACAAGAATAATAGGTTTGTAGCTGGGTTATCTTGTACGCCTTGGTTAGGTAACCAGTCTAGGAGAAGGAAACTATGAAGTCAAACAGCTTTAATCCAGTTAAAGCATTAACCTTGGGTTGCCACAATTCGTCCATCCAGACGGGGGTGGGAAATATGATAACTCTAAACATTTATTTAGGTTAGAGATATTCAGCAAGTTTTATTCGTGGTTGACTTTCTGGATGCCTATGAAGAGGAGCCTGCTGGGGCAATGACACTGATAGGGATGTTGTGTTGTGTGTGTGCTGTGTGTGATGTGTGTGTGAAGAGAGAGAGGAGAGAGAGAGAGAGAGAGAAGAAGAGAGAGAGAGAGATCATAGTGAATCTGTCTGTCAGTGTAACCTGATGAGGATTATGCATATTCATAAGTTAATATGTACATAAACTGACACATAATAATGTTAGAAGCAGACCCATTGAAAGCAAACCAGATGAGAGTGACATTTGGTTGGGTACATAGAAATGAAAGTTTTGTGTGTGTTGGTTATATGGTGTGTGTGTGTGGAGAGAGAGAAGAGAAGAGAGAGAAGAGAGAGAGAGAGAGAGAGAGAGAGAGAGTAATGAATGAACATCATTGAAGGAACTAGATTCATTTATGAATAGAAATATGAGTTTTGTCTTCCTTTGTCAGTTAGAGGACATGATGTTGTGAGGTTTTTTTGGTTTATGGCAAATTAACCCCTTTTGCTCATTATGCTGAATCAAGTCATTTTGATAAACAAAGATTGCTTACAATACCTGCTATTGCTTAAGTGGTACGCCAGGTTAAGTATTGAACAGGCTCATCATTGCTTAATTTTGGTGATCTGTGGAAACCATAGAGGACATGAGAAACAAGTCTTGTAGTATTGTGTGGAATTAGCGTAATACCAAATACCGAAAAGAAAGGAATAAAAACAAAGACAAAGTTGATAATTCAAAGAATGTTATCATGTGAAAGTTGCTAAAAACTTATCCTTTTAGCAGTTGTAGTCAGGTATATATATATATAGTAAGTAAAAAATTACATAGAACACTTATCTGTTTGGGTTAAGAGTTTCTTTAGCAGTTCATTGTAATTGTGGGCTTGTCATTCTTTCTTAAGTACTGCTGCTATGTGTTGTCCAGCCAAAATTGGGGTGTCAGTGTTGATGTGTGTTTCTGTTGTTTCAACCTTTCCATTAACTGTTTATTTTGTATTCAGTCCGATTTTCTACAGGCTCTGTGCCGCTGGTTTTTAATTCTGGGTTTGACCCTTTTCTGGGTTCAGTGTTAGGGGAGGGTAACCCATATTTTCATAATTCTACTCTATTATTTGTCTTGGTTACTAATGTAAACTTTTACTAAACCCTTTGACTATTGACATATATTGATTCCAATCCTCTACAATTGTTACATAATCTATGCAGATTATTGTCAATTCCCTGTAATTCTGAGGGATGACCCCTTTCATACCATGGAAAATTACAGAAGCCCGCCAAATATGTGAAGTCACGTGGGACCTTTTTCAGAGTCCCCAGTTTGCACTTATACGTCAGGCAGAGCAGCGGCCATTTTATGCTCTGCCTAAAACTGGAACTCACGCACCTATGTTATGTCTGGGTTGGATTTACCGAATAAGAGACATTAAAAGAAAAAATCGAAGTCTTGTGTTTACTAAAAAACTAAACAATGACACAGGGCTTCTGATAAGGAGAAATCCCTAGCATGGGGAAACCAGACCGAAGTCCCCAAGACAACTCCAGACGCCAAGATGTTAGAAGATAGAACCAAAGCCGGCCAGAGGAGAAGACGACTAGAATAAGAAGTAAGAAGGGTATACAACATTATATCGATTTGGTACTGTGAAAACCTCAGTATATAACACAAATATTTGTGCTGTTCACTGCATTTTTCTAACAACCTACTTCAATTATCCATTAAGCATTGGAGTGCATTTCTCTTTGAATATACTTTCACATGAATAAAACTAAAGTAATTATTCTTAATTTTTTTTCTCTCTCTTCTTGAAAAAAAATTTATTTCATAATGACTCACTGTTTCATCGGATCCATCTTAAAAAAGATGGAGGCGTAACCAAAAAATAATTGAAAGAATTAATTGCTTTATCATTTTTCCAATTGAAGAAATACAAGTTGATAACAAGAAATAAGAATTTCTTATTTAAGATTTTGAGATAATTTTTAAGTTTTCAATATGTAAATAGAAAATTGCCTTTCTGTTGTGATGTTAGTCCCACAGTAAAAAGAGGTCAAGTCGAGATAGGGTAAAATAAGACAAGTGTATTTACAATCATGGTACAGTACGACTAGCTTGTTGTTAACGGGAGCAGTAGTACCTTTCCACTCGGTGTCTCACTATTTATAGTGAGAACCGGTGCATGTTCTCCACTGTAGGAACGGCCGGTACACACTTTCATGATTTTTTCTTCTTAAGAATATTTTATCTGGTCTATTCTCTGGTCTTTATCAGGTGAATAGGAAGTGGTTAATGAGTTTGAGGGTGGTGAGGCGTTGTAGAGATAAATCAACTCTATGTTAGTTCACAAATATAAGGAAAAAGTTCATAAGAAAATGCAGCTTTTAAACAATAACAAAAGTTTTATAAGGCTATAAATATATGATTGGTCCAAAATGCAATGGAAAAACATTGCTTAACGGAATATACACGCAGATATTATGAATGCACAAAGTCTGGCATTCAACTTGTCTCAAAACATGAAGTCTGGTGTTTAACTCTTGTCAAACATGAAGTTCTGGCATTCAAACTCACCTCAAACACTAAGTCTGGCGTTCACTCACCTCAAACCTAAGTCTGCGTTCAACTCACCTCAAAATCTGGATTCAACTCACCTCAAACACAAAGTCTGGCATTCAACTCACCTCAAACAAAAGTCTGGCGTTCAACTCACCTCAAGCACAAAGTCTGGCATTCAACTCACCTCAAGCACAAAGTCTGGCATTCAACTCACCTCAAACACAAAGTCTGACATTCAACTCACCTCAATACAAAGTCTGGCATTCACTCACCTCAAACACAAAAATCTCACTGCCTTCTTTTCAAAATTGTTTGCTTTTTATTGAGCTAGTGGCTTACATATTCAAATTACTGAGGGTCATAAAAAGCCCACCCTGCCTATGTGCGGCGATGGAACAAGAGATAGTAGCCATGACGGTACAGATCAAGCATCTAGGATGCTTCGAGTCAGATAAGTTTGGACCCACTTCACTACAACGATATTTAAGAAAAGTTTATGAATAGAAAAATAAACAATGTTTTTATATAAAGTCTCTTAGTAAAAGTAATTAGAAGATATTCCTTTTGTATATATGTATGCATGTGTTTCAAGGTAAGTGAAAAGTAGTATACTGTGTTATTTAAGAGTTTGTTTGATGTGTACAATGATAAGGTTGGTGTGGTATGAGGTGAGAAGTATGTTGAAGTGGTGTAGAAGAAAAGTTGGTAACTTGTTTGCATGTTGGGAGGTGTGAAGATGGTAGTCTGTTGATTCAGACTAGTATCAGCCTGTAGTTTGGGGTCCTCTAACCTGGATTGAAAAATATCTCAATTTTTATTGGCAACTATAGATCAGCTGAAAGGACTTTGTATTCAGATGTTGTATAAGTACAATAGACTGATCTGCCTCTGTATCTAGACAGAACAGGGTGATTTGCCTTTGACCAGAGGACAGTATAAATATAACCATGGAATCAGCCATTTGCAGTTCTACTCTTGACATCTGAACCACGTCTTTCATACTCTATAAATGTGAACACTTTTGATTTCATGCCTGTATCATTTGGATTATTCAGACTATTGTCCTCGTTATTTAATAACGTTTTGGCCAATGTGTCCTCTGGCCTTCTTCAGATGTTTCTTGTCGAACTAGGGAACCTTCTTATTGAACTCGGGAGCCTTCAAATCATAATCAGGAGCCTTCACGGAACTTTGAATCGAACCCTGTATTCAATCCTGGGGTTAGACTGTTCTCATTACAAGAAACACCTGAAGAAGTAAAGGGAACATCGGCTGAAACATTGTGTAGATAACAATAAAGATGAGGAAAATTTTCTGAATAATTCAAATAATCCAAATTATCAAGCCTCATCTAAAAATGTCCATTCATTTTACTGGAAGACTACACACAAACACCATTTTAGGATAAATTTTTTTCAAACGTCACAGAGTGAACATCTGGTTCTTTGTATTTTCTATTTAGTACTGCTATAATTGCATCTAAGCTGCATTTAGTGGAAAGGTTCTGATTCTGGATCTCTTGGGAGTGTTTAGTACCCTTCATTGCCATTACTCCCAGGTTCACTCTGACGCAGAGTGGTAATACCTGTTTGGTTAACCCTTCTATGAGTTAAATAGATAAAAGAATGTGTTTAAAAAATAATGAGTTTGGTTTGGTTTGGTTTGTTTTGTTTTACGGCATATCAACCTCAATGGGTCATTTAATGCGATAAAGTTTTGAAATAAATCAATTCTTAATGGATAATACAATTTTTTTATAAATACATTTTTCTATTTAACCCATAGATGGGACCCTAACAGGTACTACCACTCCGGGTCAGAGTGGACCAGGGAGCAATGGTGATGAATGGGGTGCTCCACATTCCCCAAACCAATAATGAGTTTAAAACAATTTTGAATACCCAACAAGAATAAATAAATCAAACGTCTTTAGCATAAAATAACCCAACAAGGGTCAACATGCCATAAAATCCAACCAACTTGATCATATTTTGCTTTTAATCCAGTCTATGAAAATCTTGTTGTCATAATTGATTTGCTTTTTATCGAATATTTTGTTGATTCCTTTTGTTCAACAATTTCCATTTCGTTTTTGTCATTTTCTTTTTATGGCTTCATATCTACATTTGAAAGAGATAAGAATTCAAACAAATATTCACATTTGAATCAGTTTTATATTCTTTTTAAAAAATCAAAAGATTAATTTGGTTAGTTTAAGAATAATGCTTATCTTTTGTGCTGGAGAATGTAGTGAGAGGAGAAACTTACCCCATAAGGCAAACCAGGCACATACATATCTTGCATGCAAGTTATCCGGTAGAGGAAAACATGGATACTCCCTGAGTCACAATTTATAAAGAACTCACCTCATGTTAACTGTTGAGAATTTTCCGAGTCCAGAGCCCCATTCCTATAAGGATTTATCAAAAAATGGCTAAAAATGGCCTTTGCATCTAAAGTTATCTGTTATATCCCTTAAATCAAAGACTTCTAAATATGTTTAATATTACATTTAAACAAAGGCTATCATTTGGGGTGGATTAGGAAAATGAATGAGATTTCTGGCCGGGTGGAATGAGGTGGTACAGGACTTTAAGAGTTAAAAAGTGAATCCCATGAGATCAATGTGACACATGCAGATTTCAGTTCCTTCTGCACTCCATAAAAAAGTGGATTATTTAGGGAAGAAGTATTATATACCCCTTTACATCGGGTATATAATGGGAGAGAGGAAAGGAGATGTTCTTATGTGGGTTCTGTTTCTTTGCTGCCATCCTCTTCTTCTTGGTTGATTCCTTCCTTATTCTGCCGGGCTGGATTGTCTGTGCTTATTTCTTGTTGTTGGTAATAATTAAGCAAGACTTAATCGTTTTACTAGACATCTTTATTCTTTATTAAAAATTCGAAACCCAAAAGGGTTTTAACCATGTGGTGAGAAGCTGGCATCTTAGGAGCAAAGGACCCTCACGTCTTCTCCTTTCTACTAACAGCCTAAATCTAACAAACTTAATTTCCGTTCTCATTTTTTTTCCATTGGCGGAAGCCAGGGGGTCAACTAAAGGTCATTACCTATCAATAATCTAACCCCCTTTGAATTTTGAATTTTGAATTTCAACAAATTTTAATTCAAAATCTAACTACACTACAGTCATAATTCGTAGGCTACCCACGAATTATGTAACAGAAGATGCTTATTTTGCATGTTCTGACAGTGACTTCAGCACAGATGCATTAGCAGATTTATTAAATGAGGAAAAGAATGATATGAAGGTGTTGTAGTCTTTTGTTTTGACCCAAGATTGCTCGAAAGCAACTTTTTCTTTTCTGAATACAATAACTTTTACATTTTTGTATGTATGTTACCTTAAAGCAGCAAAAAGGACACATTATAGCAAGATTGTTGTTAGCTCAATAACATTAGTTTTAGAATAATGCTTATCTTTTTGTTCACTAAATTAGAAACTGACTTTGGATTATTCGGACTCTTGTCCCCATCTTTATTGTTATCTGTACAACATTTTAGATGATATTCCCCCTGACCTTCTTCAGGTATTTCTTTGTCAGACTTGGGAACCTTCTCTTTGAACTTTGAACTTGATAACCTTCAAGTTTGAGAAGGTTCCCAAGTCCGACAAGAAATACCTGAAGATGGCTGGAGGGCACATCAGTCAAAACATTGTACAGATAACAATAAAGATGAGGACAATAGTCCGAATAATAATACAAATTATCAAGCCTCATCTCAAAAATTGAGAGAAATTGAAAACTGACTTTTTAGAAAGAAGTAAATAATAAAAAGAATTCCGAAAAAAAAACCAAATGAATGACTTGTATGAATTCAATAAATTTGGACTGTAAACATCGGACTGAAATGATTGTTTGTGACATCTTTAATCAATCTATTTGAACTAAAGTTTCTCGAAAGAAAAAAAGAAGAGAAAATAATAGAAAATAAAAACAAAACAATCAAATTAGACAAACACACTATTTGCACAAAATCATTGTATTTTTTGCAACTACTTATGGGGCCGTTTAGAAAAAACATCAACTAAAAATACGCTACTGTATTTTTTTTTTTTAATGATGGATAGATTGTTTAAACACTTTTGTAGCAAAAAAAAAAAAAAGAAAAGAAAAAAGCAGTTAATTTGATAGAGCTAAAAACTTACCAACACTTATGTGGTTTAAAGGCTAAAGAAAAAAAGAAAAAAAAAAGAAAAAAAAGAGAGGTGTTGTATCAATGTGAAATATATATATACCAACCCCTCCACACAAGCAGGATGTGACACAAGTTCA
>CM042165.1:34279546-34452046 GCA_023376005.1 Doryteuthis pealeii | reverse complement strand
GTTTTTCTAAACGGCCCCATAAGTAGTTGCAAAAATACAATGATTTTGTGCAAATAGTGTGTTTGTCTAATTTGATTGTTTTGTTTTTATTTTCTATTATTTCTCTTCTTTTTTTTCTTTCGAGAAACTTTAGTTCAAATAGATTGATTAAAGATGTCACAAACAATCATTTCAGTCCGATGTTTACAGTCCAAATTTATTGAATTCATACAAGTCATTCATTTGGTTTTTTTTTCGGAATTCTTTTTATTATTTACTTCTTTCTAAAAAGTCAGTTTTCAATTTCTCTCAATTTTTGAGATGAGGCTTGATAATTTGTATTATTATTCGGACTATTGTCCTCATCTTTATTGTTATCTGTACAATGTTTTGACTGATGTGCCCTCCAGCCATCTTCAGGTATTTCTTGTCGGACTTGGGAACCTTCTCAAACTTGAAGGTTATCAAGTTCAAAGTTCAAAGAGAAGGTTCCCAAGTCTGACAAGAAATACCTGAAGAAGGTCAGGGGGAATATCATCTAAAATGTTGTACAGATAACAATAAAGATGGGGACAAGAGTCCGAATAATCCAAAGTCAGTTTCTAATTTAGTGAACAAAAAGATAAGCATTATTCTAAAACTAATGTTATTGAGCTAACAACAATCTTGCTATAATGTGTCCTTTTTGCTGCTTTAAGGTAACATACATACAAAAATGTAAAGTTATTGTATTCAGAAAAGAAAAAGTTGCTTTACGAGCAATCTTGGGTCAAAACAAAAAGACTACAACACCTTCATATCATTCTTTTCCTCATTTAATAAATCTGCTAATGCATCTGTGCTGAAGTCACTGTCAGAACATGCAAAATAAGCATCTTCTGTTACATAATTCGTGGGTAGCCTACGAATTATGACTGTAGTGTAGTTAGATTTTGAATTAAAATTTGTTGAAATTCAAAATTCAAAATTCAAAGGGGGTTAGATTATTGATAGGTAATGACCTTTAGTTGACCCCCTGGCTTCCGCCAATGGAAAAAAAATGAGAACGGAAATTAAGTTTGTTAGATTTAGGCTGTTAGTAGAAAGGAGAAGACGTGAGGGTCCTTTGCTCCTAAGATGCCAGCTTCTCACCACATGGTTAAAACCCTTTTGGGTTTCGAATTTTTAATAAAGAATAAAGATGTCTAGTAAAACGATTAAGTCTTGCTTAATTATTACCAACAACAAGAAATAAGCACAGACAATCCAGCCCGGCAGAATAAGGAAGGAATCAACCAAGAAGAAGAGGATGGCAGCAAAGAAACAGAACCCACATAAGAACATCTCCTTTCCTCTCTCCCCATTATATACCCGATGTAAAGGGGTATATAATACTTCTTCCCTAAATAATCCACTTTTTTATGGAGTGCAGAAGGAACTGAAATCTGCATGTGTCACATTGATCTCATGGGATTCACTTTTTAACTCTTAAAGTCCTGTACCACCTCATTCCACCCGGCCAGAAATCTCATTCATTTTCCTAATCCACCCCAAATGATAGCCTTTGTTTAAATGTAATATTAAACATATTTAGAAGTCTTTGATTTAAGGGATATAACAGATAACTTTAGATGCAAAGGCCATTTTTAGCCATTTTTTGATAAATCCTTATAGGAATGGGGCTCTGGACTCGGAAAATTCTCAACAGTTAACATGAGGTGAGTTCTTTATAAATTGTGACTCAGGGAGTATCCATGTTTTCCTCTACCGGATAACTTGCATGCAAGATATGTATGTGCCTGGTTTGCCTTATGGGGTAAGTTTCTCCTCTCACTACATTCTCCAGCACAAAAGATAAGCATTATTCTTAAACTAACCAAATTAATCTTTTGATTTTTTAAAAAGAATATAAAACTGATTCAAATGTGAATATTTGTTTGAATTCTTATCTCTTTCAAATGTAGATATGAAGCCATAAAAAGAATGACAAAAATGGAAATTGTTGAACAAAAGGAATCAACAAAATATTCGATAAAAAGCAAATCAATTATGACAACAAGATTTTCATAGACTGGATTAAAAGCAAAATATGATCAAGTTGGTTGGATTTTATGGCATGTTGACCCTTGTTGGGTTATTTTATGCTAAAGACGTTTGATTTATTTATTCTTGTTGGGTATTCAAAATTGTTTTAAACTCATTATTGGTTTGGGGAATGTGGAGCACCCCATTCATCACCATTGCTCCCTGGTCCACTCTGACCCGGAGTGGTAGTACCTGTTAGGGTCCCATCTATGGGTTAAATAGAAAAATGTATTTATAAAAAAATTGTATTATCCATTAAGAATTGATTTATTTCAAAACTTTATCGGCATTAAATGACCCATTGAGGTTGATATGCCGTAAAACAAAACAAACCAAACCAAACCAAACTCATTATTTTTTAAACACATCTTTTTATCTATTTAACTCATAGAAGGGTTAACCAAACAGGTATTACCACTCTGCGTCAGAGTGAACCTGGGAGTAATGGCAATGAAGGGGTACTAAACACTCCCAAGAGATCCAGAATCAGAACCTTTCCACTAAATGCAGCTTAGATGCAATTATAGCAGTACTAAATAGAAAATACAAAGAACCAGATGTTCACTCTGTGACGTTTGAAAAAAATTTATCCTAAAATGGTTTGTGTGTAGTCTTCCAGTAAAATGAATGGACATTTTTAGATGAGGCTTGATAATTTGGATTATTTGAATTATTCAGAAAATTTTCCTCATCTTTATTGTTATCTACACAATGTTTCAGCCGATGTTCCCTTCATACTTCTTCAGGTGTTTCTTGTAATGAGAACAGTCTAACCCCAGGATTGAATACAGGGTTCGATTCAAAGTTCCGTGAAGGCTCCTGATTATGATTTGAAGGCTCCCGAGTTCAATAAGAAGGTTCCCTAGTTCGACAAGAAACATCTGAAGAAGGCCAGAGGACACATTGGCCAAAACGTTATTAAATAACGAGGACAATAGTCTGAATAATCCAAATGATACAGGCATGAAATCAAAAGTGTTCACATTTATAGAGTATGAAAGACGTGGTTCAGATGTCAAGAGTAGAACTGCAAATGGCTGATTCCATGGTTATATTTATACTGTCCTCTGGTCAAAGGCAATCACCCTGTTCTGTCTAGATACAGAGGCAGATCAGTCTATTGTACTTATACAACATCTGAATACAAAGTCCTTTCAGCTGATCTATAGTTGCCAATAAAAATTGAGATATTTTTCAATCCAGGTTAGAGGACCCCAAACTACAGGCTGATACTAGTCTGAATCAACAGACTACCATCTTCACACCTCCCAACATGCAAACAAGTTACCAACTTTTCTTCTACAACCACTTCAACATACTTCTCACCTCATACCACACCAACCTTATCATTGTACACATCAAACAAACTCTTAAATAACACAGTATACTACTTTTCACTTACCTTGAAACACATGCATACATATATACAAAAGGAATATCTTCTAATTACTTTTACTAAGAGACTTTATATAAAAACATTGTTTATTTTTCTATTCATAAACTTTTCTTAAATATCGTTGTAGTGAAGTGGGTCCAAACTTATCTGACTCGAAGCATCCTAGATGCTTGATCTGTACCGTCATGGCTACTATCTCTTGTTCCATCGCCGCACATAGGCAGGGTGGGCTTTTTTATGACCCTCAGTAATTTGAATATGTAAGCCACTAGCTCAATAAAAAGCAAACAATTTTGAAAAGAAGGCAGTGAGATTTTGTGTTTGAGGTGAGTTGAATGCCAGACTTTGTATTTG
Organism: Doryteuthis pealeii; assembly: GCA_023376005.1. Taxonomy (NCBI): domain Eukaryota; kingdom Metazoa; phylum Mollusca; class Cephalopoda; order Myopsida; family Loliginidae; genus Doryteuthis; species Doryteuthis pealeii. The sequence goes on along the minus strand of CM042165.1, from coordinate 34,448,253 downwards.
AGGTGAGTTGAATGTCAGACTTTGTGTTTGAGGTGAGTTGAATGCCAGACTTTGTGCTTGAGGTGAGTTGAATGCCAGACTTTGTGCTTGAGGTGAGTTGAATGCCAGACTTTGTGTTGAGGTGAGTTGAATGCCAGACTTGTGGTTTGAGGTGAGTTGAACGCCAGACTTAGTGTTTGAGGTGAGTTGAACGCCAGACTTAGTGTTTGAGGTGAGTTGAATGCCAGACTTCATGTTTGACAAGAGTTAAACACCAGACTTCATGTTTGAGACAAGTTGAATGCCAGACTTTGTGCATTCATAATATCTGCGTGTATATTCCGTTAAGCAATGTTTTTCCATTGCATTTTGGACCAATCATATATTTATAGCCTTATAAAACTTTTGTTATTGTTAAAAGCTGCATTTTCTTATGAACTTTTTCCTTATATTTGTGAACTAACATAGAGTTGATTTATCTCTACAACGCCTCACCACCCTCAAACTCATTAACCACTTCCTATTCACCTGATAAAGACCAGAGAATAGACCAGATAAAATATTCTTAAGAAGAAAAAATCATGAAAGTGTTGTACCGGCCGTTCCTACAGTGGAGAACATGCACCGGTTCTCACTATAAATAGTGAGACACCGAGTGGAAAGGTACTACTGCTCCCGTTAACAACAAGCTAGTCGTACATGTACCATGATTGTAAATACACTTGTCTTATTTTACCCTATCTCGACTTGACCTCTTTTTACTGTTGGGACTAACATCACAACAGAAAGGCAATTTTCTATTTACATATTGAAAACTTAAAAATTATCTCAAAATCTTAAATAAGAAATTCTTATTTCTTGTTATCAACTTGTATTTCTTCAATTGGAAAAAATGATAAAGCAATTAATTCTTTCAATTATTTTTTGGTTAACGCCATCCATCTTTTTTAAGATGGATCCGATGAAACAGTGAGTCATTATGAAAATAAATTTTTTTCAAGAAGAGAGAGAAAAAAAATTAAGAATAATTACTTATGTTTTATTCATGTGAAAGTATATTCAAAGAGAAATGCACTCCAATGCTTAATGGATAATTGAAGTAGGTTGTTAGAAAAATGCAGTGAACAGCACAAAATATTGTGTTATATACTGAGGTTTTCACAGTACCAAATCGATATAATGTTGTATACCCTTTTCTTACTTCTTATTCTAGTCGTCTTCTCCTCTGGCCGGCTTTGGTTCTATCTTCTAACATCTTGCGTCTGGAGTTGTCTTGGGGACTTCGGTCTGGTTTCCCATGCTAGGGATTTCTCCTTATCAGAAGCCCTGTGTCATTGTTAGTTTTTAGTAAACACAAGACTTCGATTTTCTTTTAATGTTCTTTATTCGGTAAATCCCTAACCCAGACATAACATAGCGTGCGTGAGTTCCAGTTTTAGGCAGAGCATAAAATGGCCGCTGCTCTGCCTGACGTATAAGTGCAAACTGGGGACTCTGAAAAAGGTCCCACGTGACTTCACATATTTGGCGGGCTTCTGTAATTTTCCATGGTATGAAAGGGGTCATCCCCTCAGAATTACAGGGGATTGACAATAATCTGCATAGATTATGTAACAATTGTAGAGGATTGGATCAATATATGTCAAATAGTCAAAGGTTTAGTAAAAGTCTTACATTAGTAACCAAGACAAATAATAGAGTAGCAATTATGAAAAATATGGGTTACCCTCCCCCTAACACTGAACCCAGAAAAGGGTCAAACCCAGAAATTAAAAACCAGCCGGCACAGAGCCTGTAGAAAATCGGACTGAATACAAATAAACAGTTAATGGAAAGGTTGAAACAACAGAACAACATCAACACTGACACCCCCAATTTTGGCTGGAACAACATAGCAGCAGTACTTAAGAAAGAATGACAAGCCCACAATTACAATGAATCTGCTAAAGAAACTCTTAACCCAAACAGATAAGTGTTCTATGTAATTTTTTACTTACTATATATATATACCTGACTTACAACTGCTAAAAGGATAAGTTTTTAGCAACTTTCACATGATAAACATTCTTTGAATTATCAACTTTGTCTTTGTTTTTATTCCTTTCTTTTCGGTATTTGGTATACCGCTAATTTCCCACACAATACTACAAGACTTGTTTCTCATGTCCTCTATGGTTTCCACTAGATCACCAAAATTAAGCAATGATGAGCCTGTTCAATACTTAACTGGGTGACCACTTAAGCAATAGCAGGTATTGTAAGCAATCTTTGTTTATCAAAATGACTTGATTCAGCATTAAATGAGCCAAAAGGGGTTGATATGCCATAAAACAAAAAAACCTCACAACATCATGTCCTCTAACTGACAAAGGAAGACAAAACTCATATTTCTTATTCATAAATGAAATCTAGTTCCTTCAATGATGTTCATTTCATTACTCTCTCTCTCTCTCTCTCTCTCTCTCTCTCTCTCTCTCTCTCTCTCTCACACACACACACATACACACACACACACAAACTTTCATTCTATGTACTCCAACCAAATGTCACTCTCATTCTGGTTTGCTTTCAATGGGTCTGCTCTCAACATTATTATGTGTCACTTATGTACATATTAACTTATGAATATGCATATCCTCATCAGGTTACACTGACAGCACAGATTCCTATGACTCTCTCTCTCTCTCTCTCTCTCTCTCTCTCTCTCTCTCTCTCTCTCTCTCACACACACACACACACACACACACACACACACAAACCATCCCTATCAGTCATTGCCTCCAGCAGGTCCTCTTCATGGCATCCAGAATTCACACAGAATAAAACTTTGCTTAATATTTCTTAACCTACAATAAATTTAAGTACATATTTACCCAACCCCTCTGGCATGAGCAGAATGTGGCACAAGGTTAATCTTTAACTGGATTAAAGCTGGTTTGAATTCATAGTTTTCCTTCTCCTAGACTGGTTACCTAACCAAGGCTACAAAACCCAGTACAACCTATTATTTGTCTATAGCTGTCGGGAGAACACATAGAGAGAAAAGCTTTGTCCAGGATTTGAACTCAGGTCACCAATTCCATTTCCTAGCAGACTAAGCATTTCTTTAGGATGAATTTTTGGATGTTGTTTTTAATGTGAGTTCTTTGAAGTCTTGTCTAAGAATACTTTTTCGTAGTTATAATCTAGGAATAAACATTTCCCAATGTAAGTAGTAGTCATATTTTAATATTAATAAACCAAATATTTCCCAATGTAAATGGTATTATTTGTATGAATCTTTGAAATAAGGCTTGGTATGTATCATTTTAATTTTTTGGACTGTTGTTCTCATTTTTATTGTGATATATATATATGTATAAAAACACAGCAATTTCAGCTGCCATGTCCTCCAGCAATTTTCAGGTGTTCCTTGTCTATTCAAACATAGCAATGATTCAACTTCCCAAGTTGAATAATTGCTATGCTCAAATAGACAAGGAACACCTGAAAATTGCCAGAAGATACAACAGCCAAAACATTCGGTTTAGCTCAGTCAGTAGAGCATCTGTCTAGGAATCACAAGGTTTCAGTTTCGATACTGGCTCTCACCAACACAGCGTATGAGTAGCACAGGGATCTGTGCAGTAAAGTGAGGAGCTGATGGTAGGTGTGACGCTCCACCTCAGACACTAAAATAATCCTAGATCTAGTGCTAGTGAAAAGGGGATAGACTTCCTCGCTGTCTGGTTGATTCTGACATTAGGCCGCCCCATCAACTTTACTTATTTTTTATATATATATATCAAAATAAAGATGAGGACAACATTCTGAAAAATCAAAATAATGATGATTAGCAATATTCTAATTGTTATAAAGCAAATATTTCCCAATATAATTAGTAGTGATAATTCTATGTCAAATCATCCAGGCCATTTTTAGTAGTAGGGGAGCTCAAGAACTCATTTTACAGACAAAAATAGATTACAAAATTTCAGAAAAATTGAAGGGGCTAGCCCTTCAATTTTTCTGAAATTTTTTCCAAGTGTGGACAATGTTAAAGTTTGATAATACCCAAAATTTGAGCTTCCAATTTCAAAAATTATAGGACTTATGTTGATTTTTAGATCTCCAAATTTGAGGGGGGGTGCGAAAAATGGCGACTTTTTGTAATCTATTTTTGTCTGTAAAATGAGTTCTTGAGTTCCCCTACTCCTAAAAATTGGCATTTTGACCCAAGGAATCTAAAAATGCTATCAAAAAAGTCTTAAAGTTAACCAATTTTAAGTTATTAATGATTTATGATTTGCAAAATTTTAACTGATGTTGTAGCTTTGGTTCTGAACAAAAATCAAACTATCTTTTTCCACATCTGGAAAAAAATTCAGAAAAATTGAAGAGGGTGGGTGACCATTTTACTTTTTTCTGGATGATTTGACATGGAATTACCCAATATTCTAATACTTATAAACCAAATTATTTGTTGACTGGCAAAGAAAAAATTCCTTAATATTTCTAATCGTACACTTAGAATTTCTCAAAGAGCAAAGAAATATTCACAAAATAAACCAATATTTGTAATAGTTGTTTTTTGCTTCTCTTTATTTAACTAAAGGTTTATATTTGCTTCATATGATTATTCCTCTGTTTTTATTGAACACAGACAACAAAAGAAAAGTAGTAGTAAAGACTGGCCTATTGTCAGTACCAGCCAAACAGAGAGGAAGTCTATCCTCTTCTTACTAGCACTAGACCAGGGAGATTGTTTTTGCATCTGGTGTAGAGCACCACACTTCCCATCAGGTCCCCACTTTACCTTACAGATCCAAGCTATGCTACTAATGCACCGAGTTGACTAGAGCCAGTATTGAACCCAAAACCATGTGGATCCTAGGTGGATGCTCTACCAACTAAGCTAAACTGGAACCTTTAATAACAGAAAACGAACAAAGTATTTTACACAGGGTACAAATCATTAATTTTATAAAAAGTTGTTGTTTTTTTTTTTTTTTCAAAATTCTATTCTGCAATAACTCATTAATAATTATAATAAATTTTGTATGATCTTTGATCTTAAAATTTTTACTTAGCACAATAAAAAATCAATGACATAATTATCATTTAAAGATTAAAGAAAAAAATGAGGTGGGTATCAATTCAAAGTAGATGAGATTTGGTTCTTTGATGCACCCCTGCTTCTCCTTGGATCTTTCTCATCCCTACTTATTCACAAATCTTCTTTTTTGTCCAAATTTCTCATGACCTTTCTCTTACGTCCATTTTTTAAATCCCTTCTGCCAACATGTTGCTACAATTCTGTCAACTTCTACTTTTGATCAAATTTTATCTTTTTTTTTCTCCATTCCCACAATGCTTCTTAAATCCAGTTTGCTGTAATAAATCTCTATAAAAGAAATCACTTATCAATGCCTCCTCCTCCTCCTCCTTCTTCTTCTTCTTCTTCTTCTTTTTCCTCCTCCTCCACCACGAGGTAAGCAACATTCCACTTTTTCTTCTTCCTTTCATTCAAGCCATAATAACTTTAAAGTTTAAACATATTTAGCCTCAATTATGTACATCTTTTTACATCAACTACACCATAAACAAACATTGAAGATGTTCACTTTACAGACTCTAGAATGAATAAATATTCATAAATGTTCTCTTTACAACTTCAAGTAATGTCAACACAATTCAGATCTTCAGAAGAAAAATATTTTGTATACAAAGATGTAACACCTAAAAAAACTGCCAGTCCCCAAATCCACCTCGCTTTCCACATATCAGGAGCATTTGGCCTTGACTGACAAATTCCCAATGTTTTGTGGCTCACTTACCAAAAATGCATGATTACCAATGGTCAACATCAGACCAGTACAACTCCTATGAAAATCAGTACAATGACTGTCATGCAGTCTCCTCTCCAAACATTCATTTGGTCAAGAGGACATACTTCTTGTATAGGAGTGGCACTAATTATAAGAGTGAGAATTGAACCAAACACACCCAACTCTGGGCCTCTTGTCAGAGTCTGCTTGAGAAATTTCCAATACCTTTTACTCTGGTGCCTACACCCGGGATTGAACCAGGGACCTTTAAATGATGACTCACTGTCAATTATTCTCTTTTCACCCTCCTCTTTCCTCCTTTTAATCTTCCTTTCTTCCGCTTCCCTTTCTCTTCCTTCTTTCTTTCCTTTCTCTTCCTTTTTCCTATCTTTGCCTCTTTCTCTCTGCATCTGCTTCTTCTTTCTTTATCTACTTTTATAATCCCATATACATATTTCTTTCTAGTCATTCTGTAATCATTTTTCTCAGGTCTGACGCAGAAAATCAAAGGTGAAACTATCAATGTTAGAAGTACAAGTGACTGCTGGAATCTATCATGGCGTCTTCGGAAAAAACGCACTTGTCAATTAAGCTCTTCATTCTGCCCTGTCTAGAGTCAACATTTAAGCTTCTCAGCAGCTAAATCACTTCAGCCAACAAGGGCGACAGTAGTCTGGGTACAAGCCACCACTCATGATCAGGAGGTTGCGAGATCAGTCTCTGCAGTCGCCCGCTACAGCCTGCTTCTTCGCTTCATAGATATAAAAGATACCTTATCCTTAGTGATACCTGATAACCTTGCTAGTTCATTAAAATAGGAACTTACAAGAAACCTGATTGCTAAGTATGATAAACATATATTACTCTAAAGATATAGTTCAATACTTTACTCCTTTTTTTATCTTTTTGTTTTTCTTCTGTTTTGCTTTCCTTAAAAGATAATAAGGTTTTTATTGTGGCAAATGACTCCTTTTCTCATTCTGTCAATAACTGAGATAATGGCCATTAGAATAATAATAATAATAATAATAATAATAATAATAATAATAATAATCTTCTCTTTTTCTCTCCTTTCTAGCAGCCATCTTGAATGTGATCTTTTTAAAGGTGAAGCAAAGGAAATTTTCCTCCTGGTAAGAAATAAACAAATCCAAAAAGCTCCTCACCTGACTATTATGTTTATATCAATTACTTGCTAATGTTTTCAGTCTCTTTGTGAAACAAGGCAAGGTTACAAGAGTTCAATATTATGACAGTTTTATTTACAGAGATTTGCACACACATCTGCTTTTAGTGATAAGAGGCTAAATATTTAATGCCTTTGCAAAACAATAACCTCATAAGATGCTAGCAAAGCTGCTTTGGGGTTAGAAATAGTTAGAAATACTTTCTGCAAAGAGAATGGTTTAACCATTTTTTTTTAATTTTCAGAAACACAATGTTTTTTTTGTGTGAACTTATTCTTTTGGGGTTTTTTTTACGTGTCAAGCCATTCTTCTAATATCAAAGAAGTACTTTAGGGTGAATTCTTTGTGGTCTTTATAGTGAGTTCTTTGATCTCTTATATAACAATAAACTTTTTTTATGGTTATAGTCTATGAATCAATAGTTTCCAAACTGATCATTAACAAGTAGTGAGTAGTCATCTAAAGGTCCCTGGTTCAATCCCAGGTGTTGGCACCAGAGTAAAAGCTACTGGAAATTTCATAGGCTGACCCTGACCAGAGGCCCAGAGTTGGGTGTGTTTGGTTCAATGGCATATCAAACTTTTCTTTTTTTATATCAAAGCCATCCTTGTAGAAGAACAATAAAGTAGTAAAGTTGGTGCAGTGGCGTATTATAAGTATCAGCCAGAAGGCAAAAAAAGACTATTCCCTTTTCATAAGTACTAAACCAGAGATATTTTTTGTATCTAAGCTGGAATGCCACACCTATCATCAGCTACCCACACTACTTCACAGATCCAAGCCACGCTACTCATGCACTGAGTTAGTGAGGGCCGGTATCAAAATCCAGAACCTTGTGGTTTCTAGGTGGATATTAACAGTAGGGTATTATCTGTGTTATTCGGACTATTGTCCCCATCTTCATTATTATTTGTACAACGTTTTGGCCGATATGCCCTCCGGCCTTCTTCAGGTATTTCGGAGGGCATATTGGCTGAAACGTTGTACAAATAACAATGAAGATGGGGACAATAGTCTGAATAACGCAGATAATACTAATCTTCAAGCCTCATCTCAAACATTCAGAGAAATTAACAGTAGGGGTACTATTTTACCCATAGATGGATGGATGAAGGAATTCCTTTCCAAAAGGGTATTAGTTCTAGAGTGAACATAATACCATGACTGGAGTTTGAACTCACTTACTATGATGTTGCAGTCCAGCATGTTAGCCACTATGCCATGGAGACTCCCCTAAGTTGTTTAGCAGAAAACCTTGAAAGACATTGATAGTATGTTTCCAATAGAATGCTTTATCATTTTGGCCTTGTGTCCAACTTAGTTTTACACAAGTAAATAAAAATAATTTCCTGAGTAAGATTTTGTCTAATGTCCTTCGACAAAACATAAATTCTCCACTTGTCAGACATTCACACAAAGAACTAAAAATAGATAAATGGCTTGAAGGTGAATCAGTGATTGTCACTTGTACAAATTTCAATGGCAGAAGTCAAGCCAACTTGAAAGAGTGCCAATTCCAACTTGTCTAACCCAAGCATATGTAATTCTCACACAATATGGTAATTCCAAAGGAAAAGTCTCCAAAATATTTAGAAATCACAGTGTACCGTTGTGTCTTTTTTCCGAGCACTAAAACAATATCTGTAACATTGTCGTTGTAGGAAAGGTTCAAAGTTATATATATTGGATACATGACTCCAACGAAGGTTAACAGACAAAACATTTAATATAGTACAGCACATGGATATGACGAGATACAAAGTACATGGGTAAAACAAAGTTACATGTAGAAAGATAAATACACATTCATGAATGGTACAAGGTATACAAAAACTACAGACATGAGACTAAGAATAGTCCATGCTGTATAATTCACTTACAGTAATGTAAGGGGGGGTCGAAGCCCCAACCAGAAGGGGTAGACCAAAATCTACCCCATGTGTCTCGTGGTTACTGGAACAGGAAAAGAGATAGAAGGGTTTGAACCCGGCGCTTAAATACTCTAGCCCCTCGCGGGCACCAGCAAACTAAACGGGCAGACAACTCAACGGGAAGATAATCCCTACATTGTATATCTGGTCACAGTACCCAAAGCGTATATATTCACCGTACTAAAAATGTCTTCGGCACGTGGTGGTCATCTTATCGATAAAAAAGTACAACACGAGAAATATGTAGTCACAACTGCTAGCCTTTATTTCGTGCTTGTCTCATGGGCTCATATCAGAGAGGAGGAAAGGCAGAGAGAAAGAGAGAGAGAACTATTAAACTACCGTCATCTCACACGGGACCAAGGGCACATCTTAACCCTACGCTGTCCCAAATCGAAAAGAGCCCAGTCCCTTTCTTTGTTGTTCCACGTTTCCACGTGACTTCCGATTCCGGTCAACACCCGACTTCCAGTTGACACTCAATTCTCCATTCGGGGTCACGCTACGGTCAAACCATCGTTCATCCTGTTTTGCTCATCACTATTTTTTTAACCTTTACTCTCTCACTTATTTCCTTCTTCCTCCTTTTCTAATATAGTAGTTTTAGCTCACAAAAGTCAGGATAATATCCCCATCTTGCTACAACAGAAACATCTATTGTTTATCAATAATGTTTACATCATTTGAAAGTTTGAACATGTATCTATTTATCTACCAAATTACCATTTTGTAGGTGCTGTGGCAGTTTTTGGTTTGGTTTGTTTTGTTTTACGGCATATCAACCTCAGTGGGTCATTTAATGCCAATAAAGTTTTGAAATAAATCAATTCTTAATGGATAATACAATTTTTTTTTTATAAATACATTTTTCTATTTAACCCATAGATGGGACCCTAACAGGTACTACCACTCCGGGCCAGAGTGGACCAGGGAGCAATGGTGATGAAGGGGTGCCCCACATTCCCCAAACCTTGTGGCAGTTTTTGAATGCCCATGTCATACCAGCTCACAGCCAAGTCATTGAGAAAGCATTGAACCTCATCATTATTGTAAACTCCCTACACCAGTTACAAACATTTTTGACATCAATGCATGACTTGTCATACACTTCCATTAATTGACAATGTCATACTTGTCATACTTGACTTGTCATAATTGACTTGTCATACACTTCCATTAATTGACAATTGGTTTCATACTTTTTGTGTTCAAAAAACTGAAGAATAATCAAACTAAGTTACAATTACCATCGAATTGGTAAGACACGGCAACAAGCGGTTGTAACTTAATACAATCCCGTCTTGTCGCGATTCTACTGCAGAATGACAGGGTATTTATAAAACTCCAACAATATCATAGAAACCAAGCAGCCAATCAGAACTCAAGGAATGGAATCACCGAAATGCATGAATGGACTATTCTTGATTTCTATAAATACCAACTTGGTCTTGGACACTGCTTCAGTTGTGCTTAGCTAGTTGCTGTTATTCAAACCAACAGTAGACTAACTGACCTTAGTAAAAACAAATAACTGAGAAAACTTCACACTTGACAAGATTGGGTGGGGGAGCAAGTGCATGCACAACAAATACAACAGTGTTGCCAAAAGTCACATGAAGAGTTTCCATGCGTCCTCATTGCTTTAGAGGCCTTACTTTTGGGATTATCCTCATAGTTTATAGTCTCCCCAAAATTCTGTTACTATTCCAATCTCTGCTCTCCCAACTGGCAAAAAGTGGTGTCAAAAGTTTTCTAGTCAACTGAAAAAATAAATCTCCCCTAAGAGAAACTGTCTTGGCAGTTTTCTCTTCAATGGCCGAACCATTCCAACCAACAGGAGTGCCAGAATACTTATAGAAATAGACATTACTCTTAATCTGGAAGTTGTAAGTTCATTCTCCGTACAGGGTAGTACAGTTCACTCCACCTTCTCTTCAATTACTTATCTCACAAAATCTTGCATGCAAGACGCATGCTCGATTAGCCACATGAGGTTATTTATTTCGTCTCTCACTACAAGCTAGAATTATGTGAATCTTGCAAAAATACCTGTTTTGTGGATATTAAGGATGGCAACAAACCAAATAGAGTGTTCTAGACTTGAACAGAGGTCTGTCATCAAATTTTTGGTGGCTGAGAAGGGCAAACCATTTTAATTTGTTTATTAGTAATGAATGTTGTTTAAAGTCTCAAAAAAAATTATATTTCTATTCCAATCTCTGCTCTCCCAACTGGCAAAAAAAGTGTTAGTAGAATGGGAAAGGTTCTCCAGGCAACTGAAAAGTTAAGTCTCCCTTGAGAAAAACTGCCTTGGATTTTATCTCTATTCAATGGCCGAACCATTTTAACCAAGAGATAATAAAATCCCTATAAAAAGACATAACTTGTAGGTTATAAGATCAATCTCTCTGCTGGGCCATACAGTTCACTTCACCTTCTCTTCAACAATTTATAAGAGATAAGATAGAGGCACATGGTGTAATGGTTACCATCATAGGAAATGGACATGGTGTGACAAGCTCAAATCCTTGATGAGGCAGTTTGCATTTTACATAGCGCTAATACCCTAAGAAACGTATGAATCTAACTATTCTCCCTCCAGCTGTGGGTAAAATAGTAAGAAAAACTGGTCTCCATTTGGTAATGGGTACAATAAAAGAATGTAAAAGTTAAATAAAAATACTAGTGTCATTATTGATATACAAATATACGAGAGAGAGTCAAAAATGATCCGCACTTTCAATAGGGAGGTGTGTGGCGTACTCATTAGAGTTGTAGGAAATGGACTTGTCGACCTGAGTTCAAATCCTGGATGAAGCCACAGTTCACATAGCGCTAATACCCTTGGGAAAGGTATGAATCCAACTATTCTCCCTCCAACTATGGGTAAAATAGTAAGAAAAAATGGGCTCTTTAACCTTGGTTAGGCAACTATTCTAGGAGAAGAAAAACTCTGAATTCAAACCTGTTAAACTCCGCTTAAAAAAATTGAACTTTTGTCGGATCCTGCTCATGCAGTAGGGTTGGTAATTATGTATAAGAGATAAGCAGACATCTTGCACACAAGACACCTTGCATACCCACTTAACCTCACAAGGCAATTCATATTTTCTCCTCTCACTACAAATCTATGTCCCATAGAAGATGAAATCGACCATGACTCGAAAGAGACTCATCTCACTTTAATGGAGGAATTACTATTGGTTGGTTTAAAAAATAGAGAAGTAATCAATTACCAAAAAAAGAGACCCAGTCTCTACTGTATATTTAAAATTAATAACCTTTGTTCTTTTTTAAAGTATTACTTATATCTGTTAAAATATCTGAAACCTATTTAAACCTGAAATCCTATGAAATAGCAGAGGTGGTCTCTACTAGAATAGGCTCAGTCCGAATTAGAGATCATCCTCTACACCACAGTTTTTCAACCTTTTTCATCTCACGGCACAGTGAGCTGGGCAATAAATTGATCAAGGTACACCATCAGTATATAAACATATAATTATTTTATCATTTAAATTTTTAAAAGAAAAGGAATAGTGAAAATGTACTACAAGTGAAGCATAATTAAAACAAAAAATATTTAAATAAAACAAAAAATATTAAATTAAAAGAAAAAATATTAAAGTAATAGAATAAAAATATAAGAGGATGATCAACTGCCCTCAACACTTATGGCACACCTATGGAAGCTTCACGGTACACCAGCTGAAAAACTCTGCTCTACACATTAAATAATCATTTGTTGTGTTTTTGTAAAAAATGTAATGTGTGAAAATAAACATATTTCTTCTTCTTCTTCTTCTTCTTCTTCTTCTTCTTCTCAAATTTTGTCAGGTTATATAAACATCATCATCATCATCATGTCGTGCTTTCAGCGCAGATATCCATGACAATCTCTCTCCATCTGTCCCTATCGCTCATCATTCTCAGGAGGTCCTCTATGCAGCTTCCTGCACCCGCACAGAGCTGATCAACGTATGTTTTTGCTGGTCGGCCCACACTGGCTTGTCCATGTGCTGGCTTCCACAGGAGGACATCGCTTATGAGTTCGTCCTTGCTTCTCCAGCAGTGTCCCGCATGTCTTGTCCGTCTTACTCAGATGGTTTAGGTGATATGTGGTAAGTGGCCGTACAGCTGTTTTCTCGTAGGGTGCTGTTTCCACGTCTTGTTCATGATCACCCGCAGCATTCTTGTGCAGCTCCCATCTAGTTTATTCTCTAGTCGTTTAGTTAGAGTCCAGGTGGTGCAGTCATACAGCAGTACTGACACAACAACAGCCTGGAAGAACTGTCTCTTTAACTTGTCTGTGAGATTGGACCTCCATATGATCGATAATTTATTTATAGCGGCTCATGCTTTTCCTATACGTGCATTAACGTCGTTTTCTGTGGTGGAGATGTTACTGCCTAAGTATCTAAATTGTTCTATAGTGTTTAGGAGTTTGCCATCGATGGTTGAGATGTTGTTTTTGTTTTTGAAAGACAAACATACAATAATCAAATTTTATGTTTCATTATTTTCTTCATTAGCTATTCACTTGCATGCAAAATCAAAATCAAAAATGTTGAACAAAGGTATTTATTAGTTTGTAAATATTTGGCTTAATTTAGTTGACTTTTTAGTGCAACAGTTATCAGTGTGGTGTAATGGTTATCATCAAAGGAAGTCGATGGTTGGATAGTTGTTTTGATTTTTACAGCATATCAACTCTTTTTGGGTCATTTAATGCCAAATCAAATCATTTTGATATCAGGTTGTTTATATGGTCACCCATCTAAATACAAAGGAAGTGGACTCAGCTAACTGAAAACTGACTCAAGAACAGTTTTACCAGCAGGGCAAAAGTACACACTAAAGCAGCAGGAGAAATATTGGTGAAAATTACAATCTTTTTATTTTCAACAAGACTTCTCAAATGCCGGAATGAAGGAAATATGATGTCTACATCATGATGTCTTCCACTAAAACTTCTTATTGACTAACTAAACTTAACTTCTGTTCACACATTTTTCCCACAAAAATAGAGTAAAAACCAGTGAAGAATGTCCAAATTTATCAGCATAGCAGGCTTATTGAGTAACAATAACAATCTCTTTGGATAGGACAATAGCCATCTATTTTGAATCTAACTCTGATGTTATGCTTCCTAGTTCCTCCTGACATGTTTGAGAATGTGATGCATTCATATCTCAATTGCACAATGCCTCCTGAGTATTTCCAATTAACAGTCCAACAATTTTATGTTTATTTCGATTATTTGGACAATAGTCTGAATAATCCGAATAAATTGTCCAGTTTGACCTATGGTGCAACGGATATAGGAGTTGAGTTAATACAGTTCTAATTGACAATCATCTCTGGGCTGCAGGTTCAATCCTGGCCAAGGGCGATAGTAACATACAATTAACACAGCTTAACACTTGTACTCAATTATGGTTAACAGAATAAGAACAGTCAACCGCCATGGATTGAATAAAGGGTTCAGTTCAAAGTTCCTTGAAGTCTCCAGATTACGACAAGAAGGTTCCTGAGTTTGAAGAGAAGGTTCCCAAGTCCGAGTTTGGGAAGGCTCTTGAGTGACAAGAAACACATGAAGAAGTCCATAGAGTACATCGACTGAAACGTTGTGTAGATAACAATAAAGACGAGGACAATAGTCCGAATAATCCAAATAATACAATTCTGTGTTTGGATAACTGGATGTAATGCTACGCTCCATTTGTCGGAATGGAGCATAGACATGTCAAGATTTGTTATGTTATGACTCTTACTTCGAAATGGATTGATGATGTGTTTATATAGAAATAATTAGTTATAGATTTTTGGTACAGGAGAACTTATATAACACTAAAAGTAGAGGAATCATATGTATGTAGGGATGTAATATTTTATTATGGAATAAAATATAAAATAAAGGGGGATACAAAGGCTTTTTCGACCGGTACTTTTCAAGTATATACACCGGCGACGAATAAAAGTCAGATTGTATAAGAAATTCATAAGAACGAATGGGGGTGAGCCAGAGGGGGGACAATAAAAAAAAAGGGGAAAGAAAGTCTGTATAATCATCTGTATAATCGGTTCTACAAGCATTTATAGATAAATGTTCAGCTATAGCCGAATCATATGCTTGGGAATGCCAGTATGTATTATTAGTAATAGCATTGCGAAGTGTTCAAGGAACATGTTGCTTTATTCTAATTTCAAGTCTCTGGATGTACGCCCAATGTATACTGAACTACACCAGCATTTAAACTTATAAATTAAATTACTCTCCTGGAAGATTGGGAGTACATCCTTATGAAAGGACCGAAATGACCGAAATGCAGGTCGGGTGGTGATTATTGGTCGTACTTTCACTGCATTGTAGCAACGCATGACCGAGGAGGAGATCTTATTAGCAATGGTCTGGCTTGTAGGGCCAATCCATGAGTCAAAATAATTAGTTGTATACTTATCTCACTCGACCGGTACTACACTGGACAGGCTTGAATCTTGGTTGCAGAGTTGATGCTGGAGTTGGCTGACAATTCCTGGATGTTTGGAGTCTAGAAACCAACTACTTGGGGTGCTGAGGGACATTTTGCCTTGTGCTATTTAAAGTTTTTTAGTAATAACACAAGGCCATTCTCACCTCTCACTCCCCTCTCTCACTTCACCACGACGTCTCACTTCTCATCCACTAGAAACAATGCTATGTGGCATTATGAGGATTCATCCTTAAACTTTTCCATTCTCATCTAACACGTAATTCTTGCTAAAAACTTTGTTGTGCTATATGTCAGTGTTACAGTCATAACTCTCCCCACCATTATGTCACACTAGGGTGATAGTGACACTACCTGCTATGTTGCTGTAGTCATGCAATGCTGGGTGTTGCTAATGTTACAATTTATGAGCAGTCATCACTTGTGAACGTACCTGTAGCTGGAAATTTGAATTAGGCCATTAATTCAAAATCAAGGGGTCTATGGAAAATTACCAACACTTGTGGCAGTTAATAATGAAGGCACACGATTGGGCACCATGAAAATAAGTTAGTTTAGTTTCCATACGAGTCAGATGACCTAGATGAAGAATCAGAAGCAGCAGTGTAGAAAGTGAGAAATATCATCTGCATCTCTCTCCATTATACACCCAAGATGACTCCCTCCATTATACAACCAAGATGACTCTTTCTATTATACACTCGAGATGACTCCCTCCATTATACACCGAGATGACTCCCTTCATTATACACCCGAAATGACTCCCTCTATTAAACACCTGAGATGACTCCCTCTATTAAACACCCGAGATAACTCCCTCTATTAAACACCCGAGATGACTCCCTCTATTATACACCCGAGATGACTCCCTCCATTATACACCCGAGATGACTCCCTCCATTAACACCCGAGATAACTCCCTCTATTAAACACCCGAGATGACTCATTATACACCCGAGATAACTCCCTCCATTATACACCCGAGATAACTCCCTCTATTAACACCGAGATGATTCCCTCTATTAAACACCCAAGATGACTCTCTCCATTATACACCCAAGATGACTCCCTCCATTATACACCCGAGATGACTCCCTCTATTATACACCCGAGATGACTCCCTCTAGTATACACCCGAGATGACTCCCTCCATTATACACCCGAGATGACTCCCTCCATTATACACCCGAGATGTCTCCCTCCATTATACACCCGAGATGACTCCCTCTAGTATACACCCGAGATGACTCCCTCCATTATACACCCAAGATGACTCCCTCTATTATACCCCCGAGATGACTCTCCCCATTTATGTACTCAATGAGGAACGAGTATGTAATACTAAGATCTGACTCTGTTGCTACCAAATGATATGAGCGAAAATTCAGTTTCTCAAGTAAGCAAGAAATATCTTCAAACTCTTTATCCTTATTACTCGAAATGCCAACATAATTTCCCTGACATTAACACATTCCCTGCCATGGTGACAGAATCCACACAAGTAGAACTCAATCTGATCAATATTTGTCAAGACCTTTTGCTCTGCCCATGAACTTTTATCATGTTTCTGCTCAGTAGCATTTACAAAGAAACCAAAAACTGACAATAATAATATTTATTTAATATATATCTATATAAGCATATGTAATGTTCCAGTTGAGTAAATGTTGATTATGAATATTTCAATATTCTGTAACCATCTTTATATATACTAGAAAAGAAAAAAACACCCGCTGGGCAGTATAAAAATTGATTTTGAAAAGATATCACCTGAGGGGTGGAAGTTAAAAATTCAATGTACCATAAGTAAGTAAAATCATCAAACTTATTAAAAATAAAACAATTTGAAATTAAAATTTAGTTCTGATAACTTTAAATATATATTAAAATAAAACAAATTATATATGAATATATAATTCTGGACATGTATTTATTAAAACTTGTTTTAAAAAACAATGTGGATCATCTAAGTTTGCATGCTCAAATTTTGAGTGTATTTATTTTATGTTATGACGATTTTGTGTGATGTGATGTAAGCAGTGACATAGTTTTGTTACAGACAAATAAAGACTTGATTTCCATTATCAATAGTAGACAGAAAGGTGCCCCTATATATATATATATATATATATATATATTTATATATATATATTAGAGAGAGAGAGAGAGAGGGAGAGAATAAATGAAGAAAAAAACTTTAAATTTGCTTGATGTACTAATTCATTTCAGCTACAAGTCACAGTATCTTTAGACAAAAAGCAAAAACGTTTTTGTATCATACAAAACCTTCATTGGATCCATTTCCATTTCTTTCTAACACACACATACACACACACACACACACACTCACATATATATATATGTGTGTGTGTGTGTGTATGTGTGAGTAAATGTTGAGGAACACAGTCGACAAAAACAAAAATAATTTCTATCAATTTTTTGCCCCTATGAACTTACAAGACTTTGTCAGAAATGTTATTGTTTTGAAGCAGAACTGATATATATATATATATATATATATGTGTGTGTGTGTGTGTGTGTGTGTGTGTGTGTATCTAAGGTAATCTAAATGACTGGTACAACTGGATGATTCTATTTGGGATCTTCAAAATCTCACTGTACAACCATACTGTATGCTCTTTTAGGTGCAAACATATATATTCATACAAGGATTTTTATAAATCCCTAAAAAGAGCTCAATATATAATAACCAATAAATTGAATTATATACAGAACAATATTTAACTTTCAAAGAAAGAAAAACTAAACAAACCGTCATCTCATTATAATATTTATATTCATATAATAGATATTATAACGGGATGAGAGTTAGTTAAGTTTTTCTTTCTTTGAAAGAAAGATATATATATATATATATATATATATATATCCAGTGACATATATATATATATATATATATATATACATATATACAGTGACATATATATATATATATATATATAGTTATATATATATATATACAGTGACATATATATATATATATATATATATATATATATACAGTGACATATATATATATATATATATATACAGTGACATATATATATATATATATATATATATATATATGATATATATATATATATATATATATATACACAGTGACATATATATATATATATATAGTAATCCACAGACACGTGTTTCAAGGTATCACCTTTCATCAGTGTGGCTATACCGTAACAGCTATATATATATATATATATATATATATATATATATATATATATATATATATATATATATATATATATATATATACAGTGACATATATATATATATATATATATATATATACAGTGACATATATATATATATATATATATATAATATATATATATATATATATATATACAGTGACAAGGTGAACAGGCAGGGCAGGGCAGAGGATAGAGGGAGGATGCGCCAAGAGGTGTGAGGTGGAGGCAGGGTAAAGAGAGAGGGAGAAGGAGGTGTCATCACAAGTTCTGGCAGTGGGGCAGGGTAATCAAAAGATTTAGGGTAAGGGAGGCACTCGTCTGTGAGTGCTGAGGTTAAGTGGTGATGGGTGTTCAGGAATTTTTATGTTTTGTGCATTTCAAAGTTTCTGATTTTATGTGATTTTTGTGTCTTTTTTGCATCAGTTATCCTTTGTCTATTTTGATATTGTTTTTTTGAGTTACGTTTTTTGCATCACCACTAAAGTCTGTAAACTGTAAGGATTTATGTTATCTATGCAAATCAATGGTTATTGCAAATTCAAAGACCATAAAAAAAACGTCTGAATTTTTCCACCTTATGCCAGCCATCATAAAAATCATAACTCCAGAAAACAATATCAAAACAGACAAAGGATAACTATGGTTTGTTTGCAGTTGGGATACACTTACCGACAGTAAATAAATAATTTACTTTTTGCATTAAAAAATTAATTAAAATCACATTTCTTAATTAATAAGATGTCTAATATTTATTCCTTCAAATATTTAAGATTTTAAAACCTGTAACTAGATATGTACAAAAAACACGCATTTCCTAACACTCCATATTTTTATTTATTTTTTCTTAATCCCCCAAAACCCACTAATTATCAAATTTTAATAAAATTTTCACTATTGAAATTTTTCCTTAAAATCATGAAGTGTGAAAATTTTGTAAATGAAAAGGCAGTTAGAGTTGTGGCCCTTTGGAGAATATTTGACCATGCTGCTGCTGATAGCAGAGTGGTACAGGGAGGTGTCTGTTTGGTCAGTAGCGCTGCTACTGATTACAAAGTGGTAGTGGGAGCTGGGGTTATTTAAGCCCTTGCACTCCCACTTCCAGGCTCTATTTGGGTTCAGTGGGCATTAGCATGAGACTCGTTTGTCAAGCTTTGTTTAGGTTCAGTGGGAGTTTGCATTGGATGCATTTGTTTCAACTCTAAACGACTATTTTTTTTAGTTATCTTTAGGGGCTTACATTTAGCAGTGAAGAATTGGAATTTTCTTAAAAAGTTTCTTAGGTCCAAGAAATAGACTATTGTAGTTTGTTTCAGGTTATTGGTCTGAGTTAAAAGAAGCAGAAGTAAAGCCTTCTTAGGTCAAAGAAATAGACTATTGTAGTTTGTTTCAGGTTATTGGTCCAAGTTAAAAGAAGTAGAAGTAAAGAATCTTAAGTCCAAGAAATAGACTATCATAGTTTGTTTCAGGTTATTGGTCTGAGATTAAAAGAAGCAAAAACTTCTTGAATGAGTTAGTTCTATTGAAAAAGACTTTAGGAATTGTTCCTAAGAAAAAATTTCAGGACGAGTAGGTCCTATTTTAAAAGAATTTCAGGTAGTGTTCCAAATTGAGAAGAATTATTCCTAACGTAAAAAAAAAAAAAAAAAAAAAAATCATCCACCTTTATCTGAAAGGAAAGATCATTTGAGATACAGTTGTTGGATAAGAACATTCCAAGAAAACCCTTTTCCTTTAAAAATTTGCAGTGAACAGAGTTATCCAGGAGAGTTTTCATCTGAAACACACAAGTGAGAAATTCTTGAAAAGAACTCAAGACTTCCCTCCTCCTTTTGCTACTGAGTGGGTATGCTGCAAGAGAGTTTACTACTACATTTTACTACCCCAAAGGACTGTTATTTTTTGTAGCTTTCATGAGGTGGTTCATATTTTATTAGACCAAGTTTAGGATGGCAGGTCAAGGAAAAAGGAAAAAGTACATTCTTTATTATTTTTATTTCAATTGTTACTGCTTATATTTTTTGTGTTTTTTTTAACTGTATTCTATATTTTTTTATTGGTTACACAGGGGTTTTCAAATTCCCCCATGAGAGTAATATCTTGCAACGAATAGAATTTCTTTAATTAATAAATAGTTATTTAGGCTTACAGCAGTGTATTTTGTTGTTTCTTTGTGTAATCTCTTTTCATTGTACATACATAGGACTCTAGCTAATATGCCGGTAGTTGGTTTTATTTTGCGATGCTTAATGTCAAGGATAAAATTAAGACAGAAGAGATTTTGTTTTTTGTTTTTTATTTAATTTTTTTGTTAAAAATACCAATTTTCTCAATAATTTTGTTAATTTGACTTCCTTAATGAAAGTACAGGTAAATGATTTTTACATGTTTTAAAGATAATTCTATGAAGAATTAGCTTTTGTTTACATTCTTTATAACTGTCTATTTTGCTCATACATATGGCTTATTTTATAAGTATAAAAAATGGTAAAATAAGGCAAAATATTGCTATTCTAAGTAATTGTTTTTTTTTAACTTTATTTATTTTTGTAGGTTAAACTTCTAAGGATGTGAGTAATAAAAGTGAAAAAATTCAGGTTAAACCTTTTTTTTTTTGTTATTTTTAAAGGTTTAAAATTGACTTCCATTCACTGCAGGATTTTGTTAATTGATATAAAAATACTGAATAGATAAATTTGAGTGATTAAACATTTTATCTAAATAATACTTTTATAGTCTTTGCTTTTTTAGTTAATTAGCAATTATGTCAATTACAAAAAATCGATTATTATTACTTTTCTTTTGATCAGAAAACAGAAAAAATGTATAAATTGTTGAAATCTTTCAACCAAGGTCATTTTTATCTCCACATTGTTTATATATTTAAAACATTGATTCTAAAATTAAGCAATGTTGCACTGAATAAAAACAAACATTTTTTTTTAAATACCAACTAAGAAACAATTTAAAATACCAATCTTTATTACCATCCCTTGTGATTTGAACCATCTTTGACCATTGTTCAGGGAAAATAAAGATTTCTGATTTTTATTCTATAATTAAAAGTTGAATTCCTCTTTTACAAAAGTTATTTACCCTTAAGAACTTCCTGCCGATCATCTGAAAATAAACTGCTAAATTAAATTTTCTAGTTGTAAGAGTTATTTTTACTTACCCAAAGGAAAATCCTGTCGTTTTTTCTGGTAATTCATTGGTTGAGTGATAGGATATTTATCTTTAGATCTTAATTCAAGGCTGATAGTTGCCAGTTTCCCAGGGGAGACTTCAAAACTGGAAATCTTGACAGATTCTAATGAAAGAAAAAAAAACAGGAAATGAATTAAATTGTCATTCTTAGGATTCTAAAACTGTCATCATGTTTACCATTCCTCTATGTTCCACCATCTTGCAACACCCTCTGGGTAAAAATGAGACCGTCCAAATCGTCCAAGAGGAAATGCAAAAATGTAAATCCTGATTATCTGGTATCACTTATCTACCAAATTCTTATTTCTTAGTGTCATCACCTCAGCTAAAAAATGGACCATTCCGTTATCATAAAGAGGTAAAAGGAAGGAAAAAAATATGCTACACAGAAAAAAACATTTTAAAAAAGAAAGAAAGAAGCGATTTGGGGCAAGATAGAGAGAGAGGGTGAACGTGTGGTAGCGATAACACTAATCTGTTTCAATCGAACATGATGAAAAGATGAAAAAATGAAAGAGAATAATAAAGAGTGAGAGAGAGTTAAATCAAGATTATTATACATTTTACATATTGAACTATTTGGCAAAAGCTCTTAAGTAAACACATTAAACATAATAATTAAATATCATACTGTGGTATATCAACAGGTCCTACTAGTAGCAATAAATGAACCAACAAATGTGTGTAGATAATAATTGTCATTATGCAAAATGCAACCAGGAAACTTCTGGCTGGAATATTGTTACATAATCTATGCGGTTGCATAAGATTATTGTCAATCCCCTGTATTTCTAAAGGGGTGGCCCTTCTCATATCACGGGCGGAACTTTCCATGGAATAGTACAGAAAGCCCGCGAAATACGTGAAGTCACGTAGGATCTGGTTGGTTCCTCAGTTTTCAGTTGGACGTCAGGCAGTGAAGATGTCCTGCCTTAACTGTAACTCACTCTGCATACGCGCTATGTTAGTCAGATATTTAGTTACATGAAATGTTTAGTTAAGGAAATAAAAACTTAAGAAAATAACACAGTTTTGTGGTTGGTAAATGTCTTGGTAACAAGACTGATAAAGAAGAAGAAATGAGTTAAGTGCAACCGACCACCAAGACGAAGTCACCAAGACGAAGTCCCCAAGAAGAAGAACCTAAGATAGAAGATGAACAGAAGAAGAAGTAAAAAGTAAGTAATGAGAAGGGTATACAACAATATTACCCAAGGAGATTTAATACTTGTCTTATTTTATTTTAATCCTTTACAGTTCCTAATCTCCTTTTTTTTCTTTCTATTCAGTCTAGGGAGGAGTCTCTGTGGCATCATGGCTAACATGCTGGACTGCAAAATCATAGTAAGCAAATTCAAACTCCAGTCGCACTATTACATTCACTTCTGGACTTTCAACACCCACATCCCCCCAGCTACGTGTTATATAGTACCACTGCTCTTCTTCTACAATGATGGCATTAAATAACCCATGAATGTTGATATGCCATTAATACAATGAAACCGAACCAAACAAAAAAGTAATCTTATCAAATTGTCATCTTGTAGCTCATTATTTTATTTTATACAAGGCACGTGGTGTAATGGTTAGAGTTGTAGGAAATGGACTCGAGTTCAAATCCTGTACTAGGCTGTTTGCATTTGACATAGTGCTAATACCCTCAGGAAAGATATGCATCCAATTACTCTCCTTCCAGTAAATAGTAGGAAAGATTGGGCCCTTTAACCTTAGCTAGATAACCAGTCTAGGAGAAGGAAAACTCTGAATTTAAACCTGTTAAACTCCACTTAAGAAATTGACCTTGTGTCACATCCTGCTCGTGTGGAGGGGTTGGTAAATATATATATATATACCAGGCACTCATTGGGTAATGGATATCTTTAAATGGATATGGTTATTACATGGCATTTCTGTCTATGAATAATCAATTGGCGCCTACACCAGTGATCCAATCATGATGAGACTTCACACACATGTTAAGCTAATATTCAGGAGCAGGAATGGCTAATTGGGTTTCAAGAAAAATCAATAATGGAACAGCAATAATGGAGGAGGAAAGAGATCTTTCAGTGAGAGGGGGTGAATGGGGAGTAATATCACATTGACATCCAGTAACAACAAAAGAATGACAACAACATAATGAACGCTTGATTTAATTGTTTTCAAAAATACTCTCATGATATAAAATGACTTATGACTTAAACAGCTATTAATAGTTCCACACAAAAATTAATCTACCATAAACACACCTAGCAAAGGTTGCTATTGAAAATCCAGTATGGGCACCCAGTTTCGCTAGCATTTTCAGGTGCTCTCTTGAAACTGAGAATAACCTCACCTTTCTAGGATATCACCAGGTACTGCAGCTAGTGTTTAATAATTTTCCTATGTGATTTCATTCTTGATGTTGAGGAGTGTCTGGATTGAAATTATGAGGGGGTTTATATTTTCAGTTAGTTTTTCTTTTTTAGTTATTGAAATAAATTAGAGATTATATTTCTTTTTTAATGCATGTCACATGCATAAAAAATCTCATTTATTTCAATAACTTTTAAAATAACTTAATATTTTCATAGTTTATAAAAATATTTTTCAGAAATCCAGAATTTATTTTTTTGAAAATGGCCATAATTCAGGTGCAATATTCAAAACAATGACTTTATACAAAATAATTTTCTAAAATCAGAAAACTTTTTTGCACATGTTGTTAACAATTAACATCCATTTTTTTTTTTTTGTTCTGATAATTAAACAATGAGTTGTCATTTTATCTTCAGAAAACATTAGCATTTCTTTTTCTATTTTTTCTATTTTTTTAAATAAATTTTTAAAATACATAACTTCAGAAAGAGAAACAAAGAGATAGAAATTTATGCTATCAAAAATAAGATGCATCAATAATATAAAATTACTACAATAGATTTATTTTATTTCTACTTATCACCCTAAAACTTCAAAATGCTTTATATTTCCTAACATTAAATAGCCACAGTATCTTTATTCTTTGATATAAACCAGTTATAATGATATAGACCTACTCAAGTTAGGAGAGTATGCATAGGCATTATGAGATTTTGTAGGCTGTAATCATTTAATTACAGAAAGAGGAGTCAGAGTCAGAGGAGCCAAAAAAAGATGAGTTGGAGTCAGAATCAAAGGTTTTATTTCAAGTCCATAACCCTGGTTTCAAGACACAACTTCTTCAGGAGTTTCCTAAAGAAGGTGTGTCTTGAACACCGAAACAGTGATAGAGAGAAAAATATTTTCTACAACTATAGATATAGAGAGAGATAGAGAGAGATAATTTTATTTTTTAAAGATAAGGACAATAGTCCAAATAATACAAATAATACAAATTATCAATCCTATCTCAAAAATTCTGAGAACTACTAAAGTGACTGCCATTAGATGAAAAAAAATATGGAATGCAAAACAGCCAAGCCAAATATTTGGACAAAATTAAAATATACAAATAATTGTTTATCTTGATTGTTTGATGTTAATGTTTTATTCATCAGAAAAAAATCCTTTGATTTTTGTTCAGTGATGAAGAAGAGAAATGTCATCAGTTGGAAAAACATCCTATGAATAAATCTTGGCTGTTTTGGACTCAGAATAAAAATAAAAACATGAACAGAATCAATTAGCAGAAAGAATTAAATATAATTAGGGCTAGAGGACATATAATTATTAATAACAAACATACACACATTATCTTATTATAATAGAGATTGTCTGTGTTGTCTGTCTATAACCGAAACTATATCACTACTCAAGTCACAATTCCCTTAGTTATTTATGTCACATTCTCCATGATTTTATTTTTATTTAAAACTCAATTATTAATAAAATTGTTTTAAATTATTAATACTGTTGACCAGATCTACATACTAATAACATGCAATTGTATTTATATATACAACAAAATAGCGGTTGACAGTGTGAACAGGAAGGCTAATTTGCATATTGACATTAAAAATTTGATTTTGATAAATATGTGGTTAGTATTACTGATTTCTAATGGTTTGGTTTTATTTTTATAAATATGAGCAAAAATCTCTTCTATAAATCTTAAAAGAAATCCATTAACAAGAAGAATTAACTAATTTTATTATTTACTTCCTATTTTAACTAAATAAGTTAAATTAGAAAAATTTAGCAATGAATGATGGAAGTGATGGAAGAGTAAGTTCCAGTTGTTTCATTTTTCAATTATAACCCCTATTTCAAATATTTTTATCTGCATTTTTATTTAGTTTCATTAGCCTTTTTAATTTCATCTAATATTTTATTACATTAAACTTAAATACTTGAACCCAGAAGGTGCATATATTTGCTAGTATATATAATAATTGTGATTAAAGCTTTAATTGTTATGAAGTATTGAGTACTCTTGGATAAATTACAAGCATAATTCTACTCCAATGAAAAAAATGAAGCAATAACCGGACACTATATATATATAATTAAAAAGTGATTGACATTTAAAACATTTCAACTGTCACATATATAACAAATATATATCTACACTTAGATATCAAATAGATGCATATTTGATATATATATATATATATATATATATATATATATATATATATATCAGTTTGTATACTTAAATCTTTAGAGAAATTAAATTTACTGAAATATTCTCACCTTGAAGCTGCCATAAATATAAAATGATGCATTTTGAAAAAAAAATCATAATTCTATGAATAGTATTATTAATAGCTTCATCCACTGAATTATCTTGTTTTATTTTTAGTAGCAAGGGCTACAAAAGTTTCATTTCTTTAAATATCAACAATGAGTTTATATATTTCTTCAGTAGATTTTCAAGTTGAAGTTTAACAAAAGATAGATTAACAAAAAATAGATTAAAATATCT
Organism: Doryteuthis pealeii; assembly: GCA_023376005.1. Classification (NCBI taxonomy): domain Eukaryota; kingdom Metazoa; phylum Mollusca; class Cephalopoda; order Myopsida; family Loliginidae; genus Doryteuthis; species Doryteuthis pealeii. The sequence continues at coordinate 34,421,548 of CM042165.1, read as the reverse complement.
AAAATGAGAATTTCCAAGTTTATATGTATTAAGTCGGTGGAGTGGGTTATTTTCGGTATCTGCCAGACAGTGAAGTAGTCTATCCCCTTTTTCACAAGTACTACACCATAGAGATTGTTTTTGCCTCTGAGGTGAAGTGTCATGCCTACCATCAGCTCACTACTTTACAGTATCCCAGGAAAGGTATGTATCCACCTGCTCTCCCTCCAGCTATGAGTAAATAGCAGGGCAGACTGGGCTCTTTAACCTTAGTTAGGCAACCAGTCTAAGAGAAGGAAAACTCTGAATTCAAACCTGTTAAACTCCGCTAAAAAATTGACCTTGTATCACATCCTGTTCATGCAGAGGGGTTGATAAATATGTACTTTACCGTACAGATCTAATCTGTGCTACTGATGCATTGAGTTGGTAAAGGCCAGTATTGAACCTGGAATCTTGTGGTTCTTTGACAAATGCTCAACTGACTGAGCTAAACCAACTCTATTCCTTTGTAACTTATGGTATTTTGTACTTTATTGATCATTAATCAATAGTCATTATTAATCAATTAATATCAATTAATAATAATTAATCAAATACCTGAAACAAGAAAAGGTCTGAGTTGCAGAGTAAGAATAACAGTCAAAATCACATGAAATTAGTATCAATTTGATTCAGTCAATTAAGTTGTATTATTTGGATTATCTGGAGTATTGTCCTTATCTTTATTGTTATCTACAAAATATTTTGGCTGATGTGCCCTCCGGCCTTTCTTCTGGTGTTTCTTGTCAGACTTTGGAAACTTCTCTTCGAACTCAGGAGCCTTCATGTCATAATCAGGTGTGTCTTCACGGAACTTCGAACTGAACCCTTTATTCAACCATGGGGGTAGACTGTTCTCATTCTGTTAACCATGTACAGGTACAAGTGTTAAGCTGTGTGAATTATTCTATATTACTGTTGTCCTTGGCCAGGATTAAACCAGCCCCGAGATAAATGTCACTTAGAACTGTATCAACTCACGCCTATATCTGTTGTGCCATGTGTCCAATTGGACAAGAAACAGCTGAAGAAGATCGGAGGGCATATTGGCCGAAATGTTGTGCAGATAACAATAAAGATGAGAACAATAGGCCGAATAATAAAAATAATACAATCATTAAACTTCATCTAAAAAATTCAGACAAAACGTTAATTGTTATTAGTAACATGGGCTGGGTTAGCTCAGTCGGTAGAGCATTCGGCTAGAAACTACAAGGTTCCTAGTTCGATACCAGTCTCGCCAACTCAGCGTATGAGTAGCACAGGGATCTGTGCAGTAAAGTAAGGAGCTGATGGTAGGTGTGGCGCTCCACCTCAGAAGCTAAAACAATCTCCTTGGTCTGGTGCTATTGAAAAGGGGATAGACTCCCTCGCTGACTGGCTGATACCGACTTTAGGCCGCCCCGTCAACTTTATTTACTTTAGTAACAATTCATTTCCAGCTTCTTTAACTGGGATGATAATATTTAATACTATTTAATTCTTTTTTTTAATGGCAGTTCAAACTTCATGGGTTATTTAATGCCAAAGCCATCCTTTGAGAAGAACAGTAGATATTGTTCTCAATATTTAAACTGTCACCTCTGCAGTGCAAGTGGTAATGGTAGCTCCATCTAGTTAATGTCTTACCATGTTTTTTTTTTTTTTTTCAGATATGATCAGTTATGATAATGGCTTAGACTAGTGCACAGTATGCATTTGCTGTTGAAAATCAATACTGCTATGAGTTGAAAATTCTATCCAGAATTGCATCATCCCAACATAACATGAAATGGGCACAAAAAGTTCTCTGTGTAACAATTACACATTCACCAGTCTTAAAAACAATTGTTATTAAAGCTTTAATAACAATTATTATAGAACAGATAACGCATGGTGTGAACTGCTTTAAGCCTGAATTATAACTAATCCAATCTAAAAAAAAAAAAAATTAGTAAGGCATTGTTACAATTCATGAGAAATCATAAATTGTGAACAGACCTGTAGCTAGAATATCTAAATTAAATGTTGTTAACTTTAAGATCAGGGAGATCTGTAACACTCTGTAGTGAAGTAGGACCAAGGGGTCTGAACTTGTTACAATTCATGAGAAGTTATAAATTGTGAACAGACCTGTAGCTAGAATATCTAAATTAACGTCTGTTAATTTAAAATCAGGGAGTCTATGGAAAATCACCTGGTGGAGGTTAATAAACTTTGACCTCTTAGAAACGCGCTATGACAGACACGTGAGAATAAGTTTACTTTAAGTTAAGCAGATTCAACCCAGATTTGATGGAGAGCAGACGTGATTGTCATCTCTCCCTGGTTCGGTCTCACTCCGTGGCAGAATAATGACGGGCTAAATAAAAGCTTGATCAAGCAAACCCAAGTCTTGTGTAAATTATTAAGACAATGTTAAACCCAGCCCAGAAGAAGAATTAAAAAGGAAAGTTAACCCCTAGCAGAACCCTAGATAGAAGTCAGCCAAAACCCAGACAAGTATAACACATGTGCTGGGTCACGTTCTCAATTTATAGAGCACCTGGTCACGGCACTAATATAATAACATAAGTTGGGGCACAGGGTTCGAATTATGTTATGTTATGTAGAACGATGTATGACATGTATGAGAACGATGCTCCGGCACAGTATTACAGTCGTCGAAACCGCCTGTTCCAACCTCCCGTTCTTATGTTGTCTGTTGATTTACAGGAAGGCTGAAAAAGAGCTGGTTTCGTTCCTTTTACCAACTCGGCTGAAATAAGATTAAATAACCAAAAGCTCTCAACGGATCAACAAAACAATTGAACACAACGCCTTTTTTATGCTTATATACATTTATTTTACAAAGGAGCGAGGTGATTTCTTGTCAGCTGATTGGCGATCTACAGCTAGTTTTTGGCTAAGTTATCAATTCTGTACCGAGTGGCAAGGCATCAGAGTGTATCGGTAAAGTTTTATCAAGGGCCCAGAGCCATGGCAAGTTCTCTTCTCCGGTCTTCGTTCTGTCCCGGTCTCTCCCGCTGTCTCCGCTTCTGACTCTTCTTCTGACTCGTCTGACGGTCTGTGATTTTATGGGATCCAGACCTTCCCACCCCTAACATATGTCTCTGATTGGCCAGCCACTTGATAACATTGCCTACGTGTTTAAATTGCCTTGTGCCAGCCTAGCTTGTATCTTTCCATTTGGAGTCAAGGCCAACCATTGTTTTATTCATCTAAGTTTTTGAAATTGTTGCCGAACTTTTCAAAAACTGGAATCTCATTTATTAAATTTATTATTTCATTTTGTGAAATTTAAAATTCCGATGATGTATATCAAATTCCATAATTTAAGGAATCTCTTTGTCTAGGTGAAAATTCTTTGCTTAGATGAATTTATATTTTTAATATAAACAATTATTATTATTATTATTGTTTTTCTTATTTTTACTTTTAATTTTAACAAACCAACATAATTAATAATTAGGGTAGTTTTAATTAATTAGTACTTAATTAATAGGTCGCCAATCAACCCATAACACAATAGTGTTACACAAGATGGTGGACAGACAAGATAGAAAAAGCAGTAAACAACAAGTAAAATTGTACCAAGTAAGATTTACCATCACTAATCTAATATATCTATGTCTCTCTCTCTCTATTATATACCTGAGAATGTCATATGACTATATAACAGCATTAGCTAGATGGAGCAACCATTACCAATTGCCTAAGTTCATTTGTATCACACAGGTGACATATCCTGTACAATATAATTTCTTAGATCATCTTTTATGATAGTTCATATATGAGAATACTAAACTTCTGAGAGTATTGAGACTTTAAAAAAAAAGAGTAGAAGAAAGATAAATTGATATTTCATAGTGCACATAATATGATTAAAAATCCAGTGAAGAAATGACTCTCTAAATGTGTCAGTATTAAAAAAAATCGATAATGTGACAACTGGTAAATACAAAAGCCAAAAGAGTTACAGCGAATGGCATTTGACAATAAAGAAACAAGACAAAAAAGACATGAAAATATGATTTATGTATGTAAAAGAATGAAAGTTGTTTCAAGATAATGTGGAAGAAAAATGTCTTCAGTTATGAATGGAATCTTTTGAGACAAGTAAAAATCCTGTGTATATAATACATTTTTAAATAAGACTGAAGGCATTTTAAAACTTGAATTGTAGAATAATCATACTAGTTCCAATTACTGTCGAATTGGTAAAACAAGGCAGCAAGCAGTCGTAACTTAATACGAATCTGTTTTGCTGCAAATAAAATAAAAAGTAAAGACATCGAGGCAGTCTAATGTTGGTATCAGCCAGACAGCGAGGGAGTCTATCCACTTGTATGTATTCATCAGGAAGACAGTGAGTATCCTCTGTTCACTAGCGATAGACCAAGGAGATTATTTTAGCATAGGTGGAGCGCTACACCTACCATCAGCTCCTCACTTTACTGCACAGATCCCTGTGCTACTCATACGCTGAGTTGGCGGGGGCCGGTATTGAACCAAGAACCTTGTGATTCCTAGCCGAACACTCTATCGACTGAGCTAAACCGGCCCTTTGCTGCAAATACTACTGCAAAATGCAAAATGCCAGGTTATTTATGAAGCCTCCTAACATCATAGAAACCAAGCAGCCAATCAGGACTCTAGGAATGGAATCACCTAAATGCATGAGTGGACTATTCTGGATTCAGTTTGTCTTGGCAATGGTTCAGTTGTGCTTAGCTTGTTACTCAAACCAACAGTATGCTAACATACTTCATATTGAACACTCAAAGAATCAGAAAAATTAACATTACATAATAATTACCAATATACAAGGGCAATCCCAAAATTAAGGTCTCCAAAGCACTAATGATGCAGGGAAACTGTTTTTACAGCTATTGGCAACACTGTTGTGTTTGTTGTGCATGTGCTTGCACCAGCCTGTGCTTCACTGCTATGTTCAGTCTTGGCTTGGCTGTAATTTCTGATGGAGTTCTCAGTTGATGCTACTGCCAAGTGTCAAGTTTGTGCAGTTATTTGGTTTTTGAATGCAGATGGCATTTAACCAATTAAAATTAATGAAAGTGTATGGCGAGTCATGCATGAATGTCAAAAACTTCCACAAGTTGTGTAGGGAGTTTGCAATGATGACAAGGTTCAATGCTTTCTCAATGACATGGCAGCAAGCTGTTATGACAGGGACTTACAAAAATGCATCAACCAAAATGACTATTATGTAGAAAAATAGAAACATGTTCAAACTTTCAAATGATGTAAACATCATTGATGATAAACAATAAACGTTTCTGTGATTTCTAAATATTTTGGAAACCTTACCTTTTGGTTTACTCTCAACTGAACTTTGTTTTTGTTCACTGTTGTTCTTAGGATAAATACATTTTGAAACTTTAAAATGATGTAAACATCATTGACAATAGACAACAAACGTTTCTGTGATTTCTAAATATTTTGGAGACCTTACCTTTGGGATTACCCTTATATATGCTGTAGTAAGTTGATGGAGTGGTCTGTTGTCAGTCTCAGCTGGACAGCAAGAGAGTCTATCTCCTGTTCCCTAGCACTAAACCAGGCAGATTATTTTCACATCTTAGGTGCAGCGCCACACCTACCATCAGCTCCCCACTTCACTGCACAGATCCTAGCTTTGCTATACATGTGTTGAGTTGGCGAGGGCCAGTATCGAACCAGGAACCTTGTGGTTCCTAGGTGGATGTTCTACGGACTGAGCTAAACCAGTCCAGTTATACACTTATATTCACATTGATACATTGCTTAGTAAAAATGATAAAGAATTAAAAATCAAGGTAGATCAATATTAATTTTTAAAAATCATGGCATTTTATGGCTGGATTTTTTATTTTTTTATTTTATTTTATTTTTTTGCAAAGTGAAAATAAATTTTTAGCTCCATTTTGTTTTGTCCTTCAGTCAGCTAGCAGCCATTCGTGAGCAAAATTCTTTCCTATGAATACAGTGAAAACGTTCTTTTCTCTTTTTCTTTTTTCTTTTTTTTTTTCTCCTTTGGAAATATTAAAAGGCAATTTTTTAAATTCTATAAAATGGTTTACAGTCAAATCTCTGTGCTATTTTCAGACCAAGCTGCTTAGCACTCATTTGAGAAGAAAAAAATATAGTAAATAAAACTTTATCTTTTAATTCTATTAAAATCAATAAGTAGTACTACCACAAGGGGGACTGGAATTTGGTCAAAACAGTTTGATAAGAAGGAATACCTACTGACTATGAATATAAGATATATTTTTATTTTATCGATTTGCAAAAGATGTCCATCTAAATTCACCAAGAAACAAAATAAAGTATTATGATATTATTACTAGCTAATATCCAAAAACATTCGTTTTTTTAATGAGTTTCATATCATCTATATGACTATGTATGGATTGTCACTTGTCGTCTAGAACTGCACTATATGACTACTATGTATGTTGTCACTGGACTACTATGTATGGATTGTCACTTCCGTCTAGAACTGCACTATATGACTACTATGTATGGATTGTCACTTCCGTCTAGAACTGCACTATATGACTACTATGTATGGGTTGTCACTGTCTAGAACTGCCTATATGACTACTATGTATGGATTGTCACTTCCTCTAGAACTGCCCTATGACTACTATGTATGGATTGTCACTAGAACTGCACTATATGACTACTATGTATGGTTGTCACTTCCGTCTAGAAATGCTATATGACTACTATGTATGGGTTGTCACTTCTACTATGTCACTTCCGTCTAGAACTGCACTATATGACTACTATGTATGGATTGTCACTTCCGTCTAGAACTGCACTATATGACTACTATGTATGGATTGTCACTTCCGTCTAGAACTCCATCTGGTAGAGAGGGCACAATTCTGGCACTCTGTGAATGGTTAGTTTGGTTTCTTTGTTTAATGGCATATCAATCTTTATGGGTTATTTGATGCCAAATCAATTCTTCCCTTGTAGAAAAACAGTAATAGTACTATTCAATATATAGCTGTGGAGGGGGGCATACTAAAGTTCTTTGAAGGGGGTCAAACAAGTGGAAATCAGCTGTTTGAAACCAAATTAACTGATGGTTTCTATTGTACTTGCCTTGGGTTCTGGTGTCAACCCAATTTTGGAACACAACAACAACTGACCTCAGAAAACATCATGCACAATTTTGTGTAACACCTTTTCTATCTGCAAAGATGAGCGGCCCTGCCTGGGCTGGGTTTGGTGAGGCCGGGTAAACCTTGGAAAGACCCAATAGCAGATTCTGATTCCATTCCATCTCAATAAGAAAGTATCAGTTCTTGAAGTTGTAAATACGATTGTGATTCAAGTCAGTATTATTTTCGCATATTATGATATTTTGTTTTGTTTTGTTTTACGACATATCAACATCAATGGGTCATTTAATTCCAACAAAGTTTTGAAATAAATTCATTCTTAATGGATACTCAATTTTTTTTTATAAACACATTTTTCTATTTAACCAATAGATGGGACCCTAACAGGTACTACCACTCCGGATCAGAGTAGATCAGGGAGCAATGGTGAGACCTCCAGAACTGGAACCTCACCATCAGTTACAGTTTATTGTCATACCCAGAACATGAAACCCCTCAGCCACCGCCTTCTAGCACATACATGATAAAAAGGTTGGGACTTGCCATAAGGGCAATAGGGTTGGGACAATCATATAGGTGCTAGGGCTTGACGTGACCAGCTGATTGATTAGAGGAGGCCTCTCCAACCACCCATCTAGCCTAAGTAAAGTCCAAAGTAGGGTGTTGTATGTCATAGACAGATCATCCACTAGGATTCTGTCCTTAAGTATCACGGGTTGCCCCCCCCCTGGCAATCAGGTGGCCCCATTGGGGGTGTTTTACCACTCTGCAGAGGTGCAGTCAGTGTATTCTAAGGCCCCAGATGACAGGGCTGATATTGTGTTATAAGAAAATAAATCAGAGAAATATGTTTGAATTACGATCAAGTCATGCTGAAAGCATCAGTTCCTACTCGATCACCAAAGTTAAGCAACAGCAGGTACTGTAAACAACCTGAGTACTTTGTTTATCAAAAATCACTTGATTCAGCATTAAATGACCTGAAAAGGGTTGATATGCTACAAAAAAAAAAAAACAACCACTCAAGATATGTGTCTGTTTTTGTTTTGTTTTTTGGTAGGTGAACTTTCAGTAATATATATTAATATACTCAGAGTAATAACCTCATCTTGGTTATTATAGTCAATGTTTTGACCATTGTACTCCTTGGCCTTCTTCTGTTATAGCTGATAACAATCTGGGACTAGTACAAGGTCTCCAAACATTTCAGGAAGGAGTCTCCATTGCATAATGGCTAACGTGCTGAAGTGTGATATCATAGTGAGTTCAAAATCCAATCATGCTATTATGTTCACTTTTAGAAAAGTATGAACCTCCTCTCATACCCACAGCTATGGGTTGAATAGTGCCACTACTGTTCTTCTACAAGGATGGCTCTGGCATTAAATAACATATGAAGGTTACCATTAATTTTATAATTCTAGTAAAACTTAATCACTCACTCTTTGACAATCAGTAAAATGGATTATTTGGATTATTCGAACTATTGTCCTCATCTTTATCGTTATCTGAACAATGTTTTCGGATGATGTGCCCTCTGGCCTTCTTCAGATATTTCTTGTCGGATTCAGGAGCCTTCTCAAACTCAGGAACCTTCTTGTTGTAATCAGGAACAATCACGGAACTTTGAACCCAACCCTTTATTCAAACCACGATTACGAAAAGAAGGTTCTCGAGTTTGAGAAGGCTCCTGAGTCTGACAAGAAATACCTGAAGAAGGCCAGAGAGCACATCAGCTCAAATGTTGTATGGATAATGATAAAGATGAGGACAATAGTCTGAATAATCCAAATAATCCAAATTATCAAGCCTCATCTCAAAATTCAGAGAAATAGTGTAGATAACAATAAAGATGAGGACAATAATCCAAAGTGCCTCATCTCAAAAATTCAGAGAAATAGTGTAGATAACAATAAAGATGAGGACAATAATCCAAGTAATCCAAATTATCAAGCCTCATCTCAAAATTTCAGAGAAATAGTGTAGATAACAATAAAGATGAGGACAATAATCCAAAATCCAAATTATCAAGCCTCATCTCAAAATTCAGAGAAATAGTGTAGATAATAAAGACAAGGACAAATCCAATAATCCAAATTATCAAGCCTCATCTCAAAAATTCAGAGAAATAGTGTAGATAAAAGACAAGGACAATAATCCAAATAATCCAAATTATCAAGCCTCATCTCAAAAATTCAGAGAAATAGTGTAGATAACAATAAAGATGAGGACAATAATCCAAGTAATCCAAATTATCAAGCCTCATCTCAAAAATTCAGAGAAATAGTGTAGATAACAATAAAGACGAGGACAATAATCCAAGTAATACAAATCATCAAGCCTCATCTCAAAAATTCAGAGAAATAGTGTAGATAACAATAAAGACGAGGACAATAATCCAAGTAATCCAAATTCAAAAATTCAGAGAAATAGTGTAGATAATAAAGACAAGGACAATAATCCAAGTAATCCAAATTATCAAGCCTCATCTCAAAAATTCAGAGAAATAATCAGTAAAATCTTTGAAATCCATTGAAAATTCCATCTTTTCTAGCATCACCAAAATAAAATGAAAAGGCAAACAGGGGAATATATAATTCAGTAATGAGCAAAATGTCAGTATTATATTTCATCTCATTATTTTGTATTATGCAGTTGACCTTCCCATTTTTACAGTTGAAATGTCATCACACACTTATTCCACAACAGACAAATGTGTCATGTTCAAAGAAATGGTGGCATCAGTCTAAAGAAAAAAAAAGGAAATTCTATTGAACAACATTGGTTGATGATCATTCACTGTGGGATGAAAACAAAATCACAGTCAGAGGAAAGGTCAAAAAAGATCAATATGCCTCAAAGTCCGGATCAAACTCGTCACACTCAAGGTTAGTCCCATTCAAATGACCTATTTTTATAAACATCCGTCCCATTTTCAATGGACGATGTCAATGCCAATCTACTCCTCCTCCTGCAAATGACCTTATCTTGAAATTGATGCTTAAAGAAAGCTAGTATACTTTGAATGAAATATAGTATTTACTTGCGGATAGGTTGCACCAGTTGATAGGTCTGTTGGATCAGTAAAATGGTAATTCTGGGTGAACATGAGTCCAATAGGGTTATCTTCCCTTGCTGTAATTGTTCACCAATAGGTGGCTGGGGTATTTGGGCAGCAGCCCGGGAATTCTGAGTTCTCTTTCTCTGGGACCAGAAAACACTTCACATGGCTTAGGCGCTTGTGCCACTTACCCTTAAGTGGGGAGCAAGGCCTCCCCCCCACTTAGCTATTTGTAAGTGACATTCTTTAGGACATAAGTCCCCGCCCTGTCGGCTGGGGCATTAGAATGCACCGACTGCACCTCTGCAGAGGGGTAAGACTCCCCCAATGGGGCCACCTATTGGCCGTGGGTGGCAACCCATGATGCTTAAGGATAGAGCCCAGGTGGATGAGCAGTTCATGACATGCAATACTCCACTTTGGCCCTATCTTGGGCTAGATGAGCGGTCACGTCAAGCTCTAGCACCTATATGATTTTCCCAACCCTATTGCCCTTATGGCAAGCCCCAACCCCTTTTTATCATATGGGTGCTAGAAGGTGGTGGCTGCGAGTCTACATGTCCTGGGAATGACGTTAAACTCTGTCTGATGGTGAGGTTCCAGTTTTGGAGGTTTGGGGAATGTGGAGCACTCCATTCATCACCATTGCTCCCTGGTCCACTCTGGCCCGGAGTGGTAGTACCTGTTAGGGTCCCATCTATGGGTTAAATAGAAAAATGTATTTATAAAAAAATTGTATTATCCATTAAGATTTATTTCAAAACTTTATTGGCATTAAATGACCCACTGAGGTTGATATGCCGTAAAACAAAACAAACCAAACAAACCAGACATAAGTCCTACATCCTACTTCCTTTATAAAGCATTCATGCATCTGTTTTATATATCTATCTTGTAATTAGTATATGTATTCCTGTCCTGAATGTATTTCTATGTACTCACGTATTAAAATCTGTTTGTTAATATCTTCTCCTTTGTTGGAATATTTCAAATACACATATGTACCCACGCTGGAAGGTTACTCTGAGCCTTCCAACTTATTATAAGAACTTTAAATCTTATAGGTCACGCCCCTAATTTGTGATTGTCAAAGTAGGTATTTGTGATTGACCCGCAGATAGGTTGCATTATAATCTGGCTAGTTACAAACCTATTCTAACATAAAACTTATCAATTATTCCCCTTTGTCTCAAGACTCTGCTTACAACTAACTCAAACACTTTGCTTCAAGATTTTGCTTACAAATATCTCAAACATTTTGCCATAAACTGGGATGCATAATACAAACACACAGAAATAAGGGTTGCGTTTCTTGGTATTATAATTGTAAATAAGCCTGGGTAAAAAAGCATAATAGCCAACTCAATAATAAAAATATCAATAATTATCTACTCAACAGTTATGTCAAATGAATAGATTTTAGTTTTAAAAATTGTGAACTATCTGTGAGTAAAACATATCTTTATATTTTTCTTTCCATTATGTCAATTATGGTAATCTTGTACCGTTGATTTTTATACAGTTAGTATAGATTTTGAATTCAAGGTTGTTGAAATTCAAAATCGGAAGAGGGTTAGATGATTGATATTCAATGACATCAAGTTGACCACCCACTTCAGTCACTGTAAAACTATGGGAATGGAAGTTTAGTTAGCTTAGTTAGTTAAGCCTGAGACATCTTAATGTAAAGATGTACCAGCTTTGCTACACCACGCAGTTGAGAAAAGTTCTGGTTCTGACTTCATAAAAAAATGTGATCATTAAAATATATGCCTTGGTTGTCTCTATGTGAACTAATGGCAGCATTTTGAAGATTCAGTACCAGACCAGTTAGAAGAAATGAAGATAGCAACAGATTACAGAACACAAGAACAGAAGATAAGAAATCCAGCCATAAGGTACCAGCAAGAAAATAAGTAAAAAATTCATGAGGGAATAACCACGGATGTTCTCATAATTTTAATAGAAGGAACACTCTTGCCATATATATAACCAACAGAAGAACAGGTATTTATCACTAGATCTAGTGAAAGAAAAAAGTCTCACACAAAAAAGGTAAGAGCGAAACAATATCCCACAGATATTACTACAGATATGGTCTACATAGATGATCTAGCACTTCTTGCAAATATACCTGTACAAGTTGAATCACTGCTGCATAGTCTAGAGAAGTCTCTATATGAACTCAGATAAACAAGATGGAGACATCTTTGCAATGGATGGCAAACTTCTGAAATTAGTTGACCAATTTACCTACCTAAGAAGTAATATCTCATCTACAGAAAGTGATATCAGTACAAGCATAGGAAAGCATGGACTGCTATAGGTGGGTTATTGATCATATGGAAATCTGATCTCTCTGATGATAAAGCAAGAACTTCTAAGCTGTAGCTGTGTCCGTGCTACTGTATGGCTGCACCACTTAGACTCTAACAAAATGCTTGAAATAAAAAGCTAGATGGAAATTGCACAAGGATGCTGGATGCTGTCTTGAACAAATTCTGGAAGTAACACCACACAAAAGCAGCTGTATGGCCACTTAGCTCCTATCACACAAAACATCCAAGTAAAACAAATAAAACATGCTGGACACTACTAGAGAAGTAAGAATGAACTCTTAAGTGATATTCTTCTGTGGACACATACATATGGACTCACCAGAGTAGGCCATCCAGCAAAAAAGTATATTGATCAGTTCTGTGCAGACACTGGATGCCGTGAGGAGAACCTGACAGGAGTGATGACTAATAGGGAGAAGTGGCAAGAGGGTTATAAGAATCCATGTTGAACAGCATGATGATGTATTATGCAGAATATATATATATATATATATATATATATATATATATATATATATATATATAGAATAGATGTTATCTATTCTGAATCTTTCACAAAAATGCAACATATTTCTATGTTTTTACAATCAAGAGAAAAATGCAGATCATCAACACAAACTAAAAGCATCATCAGCAAATCCCAGAGGTTAAAGAGTCCAGTCTGCCCTACTATTTACCCATAACTGAAGAGAGAATAATTGGATGCATACTTTTCCCAAGGGTATTAGTGCTCTGCGAAAATGCAAACGGCCTTTCCAGGATTTGAACTCAAATCACCAAATCCATTTCCTACGACGATAACCATTGCACTACAGGCACCTCCACAGGGTGTTAGACAAGAAAAAGGAGAAACACACACTTAACATCTCTTATGCTACTTAACAAAACTGTTAACTTGTGACTTGTCAGGAATTGAACCTGAGACCTTCTCATAACAAATTGTAGGTTGGTTTTTATTTAAATAAGACTATTTCAGTCAATCAGAGGCAGGCTTGGGATTGTAGCGGTCACTACTTAGGACACACACAAATTTGGTCAGTAGTTGAAAAGTCATTTGCCTGGGGAAGTGCTAAGAGTGTGAGCTATTGGATGTAACTCTGTGTCAGTGCAAAGTTCACAAAAACAATTTGTGGTAGAATGTACTATTGTGTTTCTTTCTGAGTGTTTACCAGAGGCTCGGGGGGTAGCCTTTCTCATTCGTCATAGAAGTGAAATCTCTGGGTCTGTGAGAATTTGTAGATTAGCAAAGAGCCAGTCCTCATCCGACAGTCCATCCTTCAACCAATCTCAAAAGATCCAATCCATTATGTTCTATTTAATCTGCTCCTCAATCAAGATTAAAGAATACAAAGTGTTGCGTTGAATTCAAAATTAAAGAAAATGTCACTGGAATGATGATACCAAAGCTTTTCAGTGGGCGGGTTTAGTATCTTAAGATATACAAGGGTGAGTCAAAAGTTTTGCAATATTTTGGTAATATGAGTCACAATTTGGCAGCTCTGGATTCTGTTGCTCCATGCTCAGGTGAGTTAAAAGTTTTGCAATATTTTGGTAACATCAGTCAAAATTTGGCAACTCTGGATTGTGTTGCCCCATACTCAGGTGAGTCAAAAGTTTTGATGTACAATAAAATGTACAATGAACACAATTTCCTAAAATTTAAATGTACAATGAACACAATTTCCTAACCTCTAGGCATAAAATAACCCCAGATGGGATGACATGCCATTAAAATCAATCAATCAAAATATCAAGCTATATAGTAAAATAGTGATCATGGGCTTAATTGTGTTTAGCTAGAGAAAATACAATTCTCATGCATGTCTTCTCTAAGATTCTACCAAATCAACAATCTGCTTGAATAATGTCAATCTTTGGGAGTTATGCTTCTTATTCCAATTGCAGTCCATGAAGACCATCTTTGAAAACTTTTCTGCTGACCAGAAAACAACTTAGAAATGTTCTTAGAGATGGAACTGTTAGAAGTTGGTTGGTTGGTTGGTTGTTGGTTTCTTTGCATATCAACTCTTTTCAGATCATTTAATGGTCAACCATTTTGATAAACAAAGGATTCAGGTTGTTTACAGTACCTGCTTAAGGGGTCACCCAATTAAGTATTGAACAGGCTCATTGCTGCTTAACTTTGGTGATCAAGCAGGAATCAGTTCTTTCAGCATGACTTAACCGTAATAAAATAAAAATGGTTTGGTTGTTTTGTTTTATGGCATATCAACCATCTTTTAGATCATAATGCCAAATCAAGTTATGTTTGATAAACTCCGGTTGCTTACAGTACCTGCTGTTGCTTAAGTGATAAAACAATTATGTACTGAACATACTCAAAGGGATACAACTCTAGAATGACAGGTGAGAGAATGCAAGGTAGAAAGGGACAAGCAAGAGAATGCAAAGAAGGAAAGGATACAGGTGTTAAAGGACATTAAGTAGTGTGGCCAGTGTCCCAGGTAATTGTGTGGTGATTAAAATAAAATTAAAAGAAAAAAATAACAATCTCCCATGTGCCCTCTAACAGGAAGAAGTCCTGAGCATGTGCAGGAAAAAGGACTCACTTCCTACCATCAAGATAATCTTTTGGCCATTCGAACTCAGGCCTCAGCTGGGATCAAACACTATTACTGGACAGGAAGAAATTTCCTCTCCACGAGATTAAAAGGAAAACCTGAGAACATGCACAACAAATAACCAGCAACATTTAAACCAACATTAAATACCTTAAAACTGCACAATGGACAAGAATTGTTGTACCAAATTGATAAAAGATATTTATAATTAATTCCATGTCAAATCATCCAGAAAAAAGTAAAATTGTCACCTTCAAAAAAGTTTTCATATATGCAGTGCCACATTAAGATTTTCCCACTTACTGATCTTGCTATGAAAAAATCAGAAATCATTAATAACTTAAAAATGGTTAGTTTTGTGCCTATTTGGATAGCATTTTTGGATTTCTCAGGCCAAATAGCTTTTATAAACCAATTTCTAAGAGTAGGAAAGCTCTATAACTCATTTTACAGTCAAAAATAGATGACAAAAGGTCGCCATTTTTTGAGCCCCCTCCAAATTTTTCAAGTTTAAAATTGATATAACTCAGCCAATTTTTGGAATTGGAAGCTCAGATTTTGGGGATTATCTTATTTTAACATAGTCCACACCTGGACAAAATTTCAAAAAAATTGAAGGGGGTGGGTGATATGGCTTGGATGATTTGACATGGAATTACCCTATATCATTAAAGAAAAAAGTAAGCAATTTCTTATTATCCGTCATTATTTCAGGAACAACCAGCTCTCTAAGGCAATCACAAAAACTCTAGAAAATAGTAATACTGTATATCTGTTGGAATATTTTGCGATATAAAGTGTGCTGTGCCACCACTTAAACTTATAGACTCTTCATGTAAACATGGATTAAAGCCAGCCAATCAACATGTTTGAACACTTGGTTAATTAACTATTTAATTGCCAATCTTGAAAGCCGTTCATTTGCACGTATTCGACACGGACAAATGAATCAGCCTCTGCTTAACACAAGGATTCTTCACTAAGGTAAAGCCAAAGGATTCTGGCTAACACCAAGGAACAACCAAGGATTTTCACTAAGGAACAACCAAAGGATTCTACCTGACACTAAGGAACACAAGGAATCTCCACTGTAAAATTCTCTCACCTGCAGTCTAAAAATAGCCACAAAAATCGTAACAATTTGATTAGGAGATATATAGAAGAACTAATTTTTTCAGCTGGCGAACACAAAGCAAATTAAAGTTTAAAATTTAAACATGAGCATTGTGCTATATACAGTTTAGAGAAGGCTTACATAGTGTAATGGTTACCATCATAAGAAATGAAATTGGCAACCCAATTTCAAATCCTGGACAAGGCTATTTGCATTTCACATCACACTAATGCCCTTGAAAAAAAAAGGCATGAATCCATTTGTTCTTCACCCAGCTATGGGTAATAGTAGAGCAGACTGGGTTCTTTAGCCTTGGTTAAGCAACCAGTCTAGAAGAAGGAAAATTCTGAATTTAAACCAGATTAACTCTTAATAACTGACCTTGTGTCACATCCTGGCTATGATAGAGGGGTTGGTAAATACATACTATATATATTTACCAAACCCCTCTGTATGAGTAGAATGTGAGACATGGTCAATTTCTTTAGCGGAGTTTGACTGGTTTAAATTCAGAGTTTTCTTTCTCCTAGACTCAGTCTAAACCAGTTTAAAGAGCCCAGTCTGCCCTACTATCTATTCATAATTGGATGGGGAATAGTTGGATTCCTACCTAAAAAAATTATTTCAAAGCCAAACTACAAATTACCAGTTATCCCCTTCAAATTAATCCCCCTGGAGTCTAATGCACTTTACCATCCTTCTCTGCCACGCTTGTATACACTCCTGGAAGGATTCTTCCATGATTCTCTATAGTTCTGTCATCATAGTCTTTTTGGTGTTTTGCACATTCTCAAAACGGGTTCCTTTGATGAACCCCTTGAGCTGGGGGAAGAGGAAAAAATCACATGGAACCAGGTCGGGCAAGTAGGGAGGTTGCTCCAGCACAATGATGTTCTTCTGAGCCAGGAACTCTTGAATACTCAGGGCAGTGTGGGCAGGTGTGTTATCATGGTGAAGCACCCACGAGTTGTCCTGCCACATCTCTCACCTCTTCTCGCACACTGAACGAAGCAAATGCCGTAGTATCTCTTTGTAGACATGCTGGCTGATTGTCTGACCTTGTGGCAAGAACTCGCAGTGGACGATGCCGCTCATATCAAAGTTTTCTGACATACCTTATATGATTAAATGGTTTTGTGTAATTATTTCTATTTGATAAAAAATCATTTGTTTTATGTGTTTAATTTTTATATTTGCATTAGAAAACAAACAATTCATTATGATTTGATTTCAAAGAAAAAGAAGTCACTACTGTTGTCTTTTGTCTTTCATTATAAGAAAAGGATTATTTTTTTACAAAAACATCCTATCTACCATAATGAATAAGACACATTCAAGTGAAGTAAATGAAAAAGAACTTGCTAAAAGTAACTAAATGGACACCAAATAATCTTAAAAGACTGAAACAATCTGTTGGAACTTTTTGGTATATAAGTATACTTATATAATACACCACTTAAATTTATAGACTAAGCAAGGTCATGTGGTTTAAACCTCAGCCAATCAACAGCCCAAATGTGTGGCTGGTTGACTACTTAATCACTGATACTGAGAGATATCCATTTGCAATCATTGATGAAGGACTTATAAGACTGAGGAGCACCAAGGAACAACCAAAGGATTCTTTACCCGTAGATCAAAACTATGCTCTGCTTAACACAAGGATCTCCACTGGACAAGTGCTCTTACTTGAAGCCTAAACGATGGCAACTAAAGTCGTAACACAATCTACTACATAAATGGCAATTTCTGTCTGTTAATGTATACACCAGTGATCCGATCTTTATGAAACTGTTGTACCACAAGGTGGAAAGATACACAGATGAATGGTGTGCTTAACACATTTATTAAGCACCAGCATCTGGTGATAAATGGATACATACAAACACAGAACAAATAAGTACAAACAATTAAACAAGACAAACTCCCACTAAAAGAGGAGGGTCAGTTCAATATAGCCAATGAATCAAAGTCAGTCTGAATATTATTCAGCTAGTCAATCTACTTTAATCGTAGGCTATTTTATGGCTATGGGCCAGTCCATCTGGTAGAGTGCTGAAGGGGTGTTAGCTACTCTACAACAGAAACTTTACACACATGTTAATCTAATATCAAGAAACAGGAATGGCTAATTACATTTCAATAAAAATCAATAATGGAAACCCTAAGGGCATCTTTAAAAAAGAGATGTTTCAGTGAGAGTGGGGAAAGGGCAGTAGTAGTAGTAGTAATAGTAACTCCCCTTTTACTGTTTACCATAATTCTTGAATGTTTCATTTACTACTACTACTACTACTACTACAAATGCATAATGTAATTGTTTTTAAAAAATACTCTTTCAGCATATGATAAAATAATTTATATATGAATATAAATAAGAGTTTATTTTTAACTTTTTAAATCCCAGGAAACATTGGGTAGCTCTGCAAGTTATAAATAAAGGGAATCTTTTCCTCAGAAAGAAAATCAACATTTTTTTAGCTCAAGATTTTCACAAAATACAAAATTGAATTTGACTAAGGTAAATAAAGTGAATATAATTTTTTAAAGATGACCTTTTACAGTCTCTCTTTTTAATCAAATGAGGACCAACTCTTAAAGGTCAGATATTATTTAGATCTACTTTGTGCAAATTTTTCACAAAAGAATTCCTTGGGGACTCCATAATATTTTTAGATCGAGATAACAGCTTGTAAAGTACCAGGTTAAAATTATCAGATTTGTTTGGTTTGGTTTGTTTTGTTTTACGGCATATCAACCTCAGTGGGTCATTTAATGCCAATAAAGTTTTGAAATAAATCAATTCTTAATGGATAATACAATTTTGTTTATAAATACATTTTTCTATTTAACCCATAGATGGGACCCTACCACTCCGGGTCAGAGTGGACTAGGGAGCAATGGTGATGAAGGGGTGCTCCACATTCCCCAAACCTCCAAAACTGGAACCTCACCATCAGATAGAGTTTAATGTCATTCCCAGGACATGTAGACCCTCAGTCACCGCCTTCTAGCACCCATATGATAAAAGGGGTTGGGGCTTGCTGATATTTGTTTGGAATCAAAATCTTAACTGGAATCCATCAAAAATGTGGTAGTCATACCAAGTTATATCTAAACCTAACATGGGCATCCCATCATGGTATAAAGGTTAGCAAGCTAGTCTTATAGCTTTTATTAATACTGAAGAGCAAGTTTGATCCTCACTGCATGCCCCATACTTGTAACCTTGTGTCACATCCTACCCATGGTGAACAGGTTGGGTAAATAACTATGCTTAACCTAACATAGACACTTGATCAAACTGTTATAGATAAAAACTATGAAATTTAAAGTTTTTTTAAAAATTTGAATCAAGGCAATTACATTTCAGATATACATGATATACTATTTCTCTGAATGTTTGAGATGAGGCTTGAAGATTAGTATTATCTGCATTATTCGGACTATTGTCCCCATCTTCATTGTTATTTGTACAACGTTTCGGCCGATATACCCTCCGGCCTTCTTCAGGTATTTCTTGTTGGACTAAGTGTAGATTAGATGAGACACAAGGCCGGAAGTATGGGGCATCCAGTGAAAATCAAACTCACTAACAATGGTTTGCTAATCTAGCTTGCTAACCATTACACTACATGAGGTGCCCAGTAGTTAGTTATTAAGCTTTGCTTAGATGTGGCACAAGGCCAAATGTAAGGGGCACCCAGTGAGGCTCGAACTAGTCATGGTTTCCTAGTCTAACCATTACACTATGAGAGGTGCCCTTTTTACTAAGCTTAGCTTAGATGTGGCATAAGGCCAGAAAATGGGACGCCCAGTGAGAATCAAACTCACTAACAATGGTTTGCTAATCTAGCTTGCTAACCATTACACTACATGAGGTGCCCAGTAGTTAGTTACTAAGCTTCGTTTAGATGTGGCACAAGGCCGAATGTAAGGGCACCCAGTGAGGCTCGAACTCACTAGTCATGGTCTGCCAGTCTAACCATTACACTATGAGAGGTGCTCTTTTTACTATGCTTAGCTTAGATGTGGCACAAGGCCAGAAAATGGGGCGCCCAGTGACAATCAAACTAACTAACAATGTTTTCTGAATCTAGCTTGCTAAACATTACACAATGTGGGATGCCCAGATATACATGATATATACTGACAATATATATACATTATATATATATATGTGTATATATATATATATATATATATATATATATATATATACATATATACAGACAACTGTTAATCTAGTTTATTTTTATTCAAAGAAGATTAATAAATGAGAATGTTTTTCACACTTCTTAAAAAATTGCAAATGGCTGCTAAGTTTATATGATTTAACATTGTAGCTAGATGAGTCTGTTCTAGGTTTTGGCTTTAAAAGAAAGTAAACTAAATTTTTAATCAATACAACCATTTTGTGTTACTACCAATATGAAATAAACATATGTCATATATAAGGCAGCAACCTTGTGTAGTGTAATAGTTACCAGTTGAATTGAGTGAGTTAGTGCAATGTTGAATTAAACAACTGTATAAGTGAATTTGTACATAAAGTAGTTGGTATTTATAGCACTCAGGAATATTCCATACTTGCATCAGGGTGATCCTATTCCTTGAGTCTTGATTGGCTACTGGTCTCAGTGTTTTTATGGTACCAGATAAATAACCCACCATTCTGCACTATGATTGTGGCAATGCAGGAACTGTATTGAGTTACAGCTTTCTTATTGCCTTGTCTGCTAATTCGTAAGTAATTGGAATCCCACTATTGCTTCTACAATACCAAGTACCGAGGCAATCCATAGTTATTCTACCCCAGGAATGCTTTAAGCCTTAAAGTAGTTGTATCTGGATGATCCAATACCTTGAGTTCTAGGTTAAAAAAACCAACCCTGACAATGCCTTTGATGTAGTGATTGTTTCTTTCAACAGTGACCAAGTCTGATTTCTTATCTTCAACTCATTAAGAAATAAATTCCACCAACTAAGGATTTACCAAGACTATGGCTTGTATCTAAGTCGCAACTGCAGTGGCTACACATTAGACAAACTGAAGAAAAACATAACCGCTCACCTACACAACATGGGCTTAAAAATCATCATCAATCCAAACCTGACAAATGTTAACCTCCTAGATGTTAATTTAGACCTAGATAGCAGAATGCACGTAAGCCATATCACAGACCTAACAAAAATTAAAATACAAAAACATAGGTTCCTGTCACCCACCCATATTGTGACACGTTCAACATTGGGTATATAAACAGGGAGAGAGAGAGACAGATGATGATAGATGATGGTTCTTACTTGTTAATATCTGCTTAATGCTTCTAACTCGGCTGCCTTTTTCTCTGGGCTGACTTCTCTTCAGGCCTTTCTATTAAGGGTTGGTTCTTCTTTTCCATGTTGGGCTGGTCATTTCTTGTTTGAATTAATCAATTAATAAGACTTGGTTATTTTCTGATAAAGTTTTTATTTCACAACCCAGCCCATGATTCTGCAGCGGGGGGGGGGGGGCCACCGAGAGCTGAAAACAAGTCCACGCTCCTTGAAGGTCTGGTCACATCTGAAGCTAAAACACCTAATCGCATCCACCGGAAGGTCAATTGGGGTCATTATCATTCCAATCATAACCATAATGGGTATGGAAATTTCCCACCCCAATTTTAAATCTAATGAACTTTATTCACATATTCTAACTACAGGTATGTACATAATTTACAATCTGCTTATAAATTATGTAGCACATAGTTTTCAATAACCTAGTCCCCAGTATTAGCAACAAAATCTCTAACCTCTTATGCAACAAAAATGTTTTTAACAAAGCAGCCCCTTAAGATAAAGCACTACATGAGAGTGAATTTAAAGGCAAACTAGAATACATAGCAAATACAACTACATTAAACAAACTCCATAAAACAGGAAAAGAAGAATTATCTGGTTCACCCACCCACTATATTCCCTCAATGTTAGAACTAATGTAAGCAGGAAATTCCTGGAATTAATCGATAAACACTTCCCACCACAAAATAAATACCATACAACTTTCAACAGAAACTCTATAAAAACCAACTACACCAGCAGGCCATCCATGAAATCAAAAATAACAATCAGGGCTAAACCTAAAGACACCCCAACCTGTACATGCAGGATCAAAGAAAACTGCCTACTGCAAGAAAGATGCAATGTTAAATCAGTAAATTATGAAGCCACAATATCACCAACACAAACCGCCCCACAGCCAGCAAAAAATATGTGAGAATGGTGCAAGGAAACCTCAAATATTCTATGCACACAATGCCTATGTATGTGTGTAAGTGTGATCAAGTATGTGTATATGTGTATGTGCATATATAACTGTACAAAGTATATAACTGTGTGTGTGTATATATGTGAGTATAAGGGTATGTGTGTGGGTATATATGTGTATGTGTGTGACTGTAGATAAGTAAGTATATGTACGCTGGCAAGCCACAAAGTAGTAATAGCTAGCAAAAATATGCATGGAGCATACACATACATACAGGTGTGAATGTATGTGAACAGCACACTACCTTTTACCAGCTCTACCAGATTTTGGCAGCATATAATAAGTCATCCACAGACACCATGTTTTGACATTTCACGTCTCTTCAGTGTGGCTAGACACAGCAACTACCTTTGACCAGGAGCGAAACCTGACTGACTTTTCTTCTGCCCGATTCACAGGGTGTTCAGAATAAATTTGACATACATATATTTGGTTATTTTTCTCCATAGTTGGAGGTATTGATGCACACTATGCATCATTTAAAAGCTTAGACCCTTCTTCATTCATGTACGTGATGACAGATAGAATGGATGACTGGAACCCACCTGAATCTTGAAAGAGAATAACTTGTATCATGATGATCTGCACCGGCCATCAAAATAAGATTATGGTTGCTGCCCAATGCTCCCTGAACAGTGTAAAAACAATCAGGCAAGAACTGGAGAATTGCAATGGAGACTACAAGGTTGTGGCTAGAAGAAAGCATCATAACAGATGATCTGATTGCGTTCATACAGAAGAATTACTTGAAAATCTGCAGAAAAAAGTGTTGGGGGACCCTCAGATGCCTACATGGAGTTGCTAAACACTGTAGTCAAGCCCTGGATAACAAGGGTAGTCAATGGTAGGCCATATGTATGACAGCAGGATTTGGACACCTGCCACACCTTTAAGAAAAGTAAAAAATGGTTGTCGGCAAATTTTTACGACTACACCAATCCCAATATTTGGCCTCTGAACTCCCCAGATCTTAACCTTGTGGATTATTATGTATGTGGCACTGTTGAGAAAGACACCAATCACCGTGTACTACAAAAGCCCAGTTAATTGACAGAATTAAGATAGTTTTTGAGACCCTTCCCAGGAAAACTGTAACATCAGCTGCTCCAGGTTGCGGAGCAGGATTGAGGCTGTGATCGATGCTAATGGCAGTTATTTTGAGTGAATCTTGTTGACAGTAGTGTAATTTCTGTGCCTGTTGAATTTCTTTACAATCCATAAAATTTTGTAGTTACCAAGCACTTTTTCTTTTTCCTTATGAAACTGTCAAATTTCCCCGAACACCCTATATATATATATATATATATATATATATATATATATATATATACACACACACAAAATAGAAATAGATTTATCTCTATATTTATCTAATTGAATAAGTTGAATAATATGTATTTCGTCAAGAAATAGAAAATGCCTTATAATTATATGAGCCAATTTGAAAAAGTAAAGAAATTGAAATGACTTTTGAAAATGAAGTAATTTAAAGAAGCAAGTTAGGAAATTAAAGAAATGTCATTTTTCTTATTCTAATTTTGTGTACTTTCTGATTACATCATTTCAGGTGTTAGAAACTTATTTAACTAATAATAAGAATAAAGATGACAACATTCAAAGCAAAAGACATGACAGCTGCATTAATTCATTGAAACTTACTCTGCATCTTTTCTAATAAACTTTTCCATTTTATATGTCTTTCAACACGTGATTTTGGGGAAAAAATATATATATTTTTGGTCATTATACTTAACTAGCAGGACCTGTGGAGATACCACAGTATGATAATCTAATTATTACATAGTTTGATATGTTTACTTAAGAGCTGTTGAAAAATAGTTCAATCTGTAAAAAGTATAATAATCTTGATTTATTTCTCTCTCTCTCTCTCTCTCTCTCTCTCTCTCTCTCTCTCTCTCTCTCTCTCTCTCACACACACACACACACTTTTTTTTTTCTCTTGCTTTCCTTCTTTTTCATCATCGATTGAAACAGACTAGCATTATTGTTTGATGTTTTCACCCCCTCTCTCTATCTTTCTCCCATTCTCTTTTTTTTTCTTTCTTTTTTATATTTTTCTGTGTAGCACATCCTTTCTTTCTTTATAATAAAAGCAGAATGGTCCATTATTTAACTGGGGTGACAACACTCATAAGAAATAAGAATCCAACAGATAAAAAAAGTTTAACATTTTTGCATTTTATCTTGGACAATTTGGAAGGTCTCATTTTTAACCAGAGGGTGTTGCAAGATGATAATGAACAGAAGATTAAGGAACACCAGTATTAATATATACATTTTATACTGAAGATACAATAGGTAGCAGTAGAAACATTGAACTTGAAGTAGCTATATATATATATATATATATATATATATATATATATATTTGAAAAAAAAAAAAAAAAAAAAATTACGTAGCATTCAACCATGAAAAGTTGCAGAAACACACACAACCTATCAAATATCGGACATATTCTGCCAAAATAATAACTCAATGCCTGAAGAAGACAACAGATCAGAAACATGTGTCGCATATGTAAGATAAAAAGAATTTAAAATCTTTTTTATAATATATATATATATATATATATATATATATAATCAATGGTAATATTATGGTTTCACACTCATAACTTAAAGTTTCATGGTAATCCAATCATCAGATGAGATCAATGGTTGAGATGTCAAAAACCAGTCGTGAAATGGTTGAGATGTTAAAAATCAAATTTGTATTTTAAAAAACATTATACAAATACAAATTTAACGTCATGACATTACATCACATGAACACAATCCACGTCACATAAACGTTAAACAAGCCACAGTTTTAAAAAAAACAATTTTTAGCTTTACATTTCCCATCGTGTGAAAAACGCTTCATATAAACGCTAAAAAATTTGGTTTATATATATTTTTATATATATATATATATATATATATATATAGAGAGAGAGAGAGAGAGAGAGAGAAGAGAGAGAAAGAGGTGTTATAAATCCAAAGGCTGTAAATAAAACTTTGGAATTTAGTTCCATGCAAGAATTCATAGAAGTTATAGAAAATTGCTGATACTAATCGGTAATGGAAGCTTAATAATTGATCATAGCGTCTTTGCTTTTGGCAAGTTTTCAAAACTATTGACTTTTTTCTCACTTTCAGATAAAACTTGATAGGATTGGATTTTTGTGTTTGGAATTTAATAAAGAGTTTTTAAAGGTTGATCTATAGTTGTAAAATCTATTCAATCAGTTATAAGGTTTTAAGCTTGTGCATTCTGAAGGTTTCTTTAAGATGCATCAACATAGAATGACAAACATTAAAAACAACAATTCTTTACAATCAACACAAATATTTTGAAATAAAATAAGATTTCCTCTTTGTAAACTTCTTGAGAAATTTTGAAAATTAGGGCTTATCAAGTAAAACCTTTCACTGTTTAATTCTCTTTCAGGTAAAAACAACAACAAACTATTTCATTAAAGACACATATCAGTTTAATTGACTATATAAATTTCTGTCTGTGTATAACCAATTGGTGCCTACACCAGAGATCCAATCATGATGAAACTTTACACACGTTAAGCTAATATTGAGGAACAGAACTGGCTAATTGGATTTCAATAAAAGTCAATGATGGAATCTCTGAGGACATCTTTACAATGGGGGAGGAAAGAGAAGATGTTAAGTGAGAGAGGGGAGGAGGAGCAGTAGTAACTCCTCTTCCCCCTCTCTCACTTTACTGTAATTCTTGAATGTTTCATTTACTACTACTACTACTACTGTGTAATCTAATCATATTTTTAAAAGTACACTTACAATATAAAATAAGATTATATATATATATATATATATATATATATAATATATATACTTTTTGAATACCAGGCAATACCTGGTAGCACTGCAAGTCTTTCATATAACACACTCACTAAAACTCAGCCATTTTTTTCCAAAAGATAAAATTGAAAATTAAACTATAATCATGTGAACAAATCGATGTATGTGATGTTATGGGTTTTTTCATTCTTCTATATCTGTGGGCTCGTTTCTTCGTGTGTGAAAAATGTCCCTTCAATCATCTCCCATGGCAAACCGTGTTGATTAAAAACAAGACCGCAACTTTGTCAACAATGTTTATTTTCGTCATGATAATCTAGAAGTAGTTGATGCAGAGAGAGATAGAAAGAATGTTACAATAACAGAATCACTTAATAATTCAATACATTAAGCTGGTGACACTCGCACTGTCAGCTGTCAGTTTTGGGAGAGGAAAAAGGAAGAAAGAAAGGCTGTTTTTTTTGGGGGGGGGGTTATAGGCTAATTCAGGCGGGCATCACGTGTTTGCTTCTATAGACCCTTCGTGGTCTGACTGTTATATCAGAGAGAAGATATCTCTTATGATTCACAATGCTTACTCACAAAATACACCTCGCTAGCATAAAACATCAAAACTCAAGTCGGAGGCAACAAACGGAAGTGAACTCAATGGTACCCTCTCACGAAGTGACCAATTCGACGCAGTTCTGCGCATAGGCTCGGATTGAGTTACGCTTGAGAGGAATTCCAAAATAAACAAAAAATAATATTGTAAGGAATCCGGATTTTCAGCCAATAAAAAACTCTCCCGCTAAAAAACCCAAAAGCATTCTGGAGCCCATCTACCAGCATATAAGCTCGGGTATTTTGAGAATCGGCAGTTGGACGGACGGCCTGGAACCGAGAATATCACCAGACGAGAGGATCAAGGAACTGCTACGCACCCACCACCACGCACACCCTCGCCCACCGGACACTCAGCCTTACTTCAACACCTCACCGTAGCCAGGCGACATCCTTATCCCCCTGACCACTACAGCGCTACCCGCTACAACTCGCTGAGATATTCCTGACTTATTTCCCGCACCAAGTGACCGTATCCACTTACAACACTTCATACCGAGACGAACTCAACTCCCTCGGCCACTACTACCTTCCCTGGCCATCACTATTCCACTGAGATATTCCGACTTGGTCCCTACACCAAGTGACCGTATCAACTCAACTTCTACCACCTCACGCCTTGCACCAGGCCAAGAGAGATTCCGACGTATCATACGATACCCACACCTCACCGACCCTCGGCCACTCCAGAGAACTACTACCGTTATCTACGGCGACAACAACAATTTTCACACTCGTTATTTCAATAAACGATTTTTATCAAATTAATCTTGTCCATTATTCTTCTTTGCAAACCATACGCTTTATGGGATAACTAAGATATAACACTGGTGTCAGAACGGGATAACTAAGATATATCATGACTTTGCTGACAATTCAGCGAGATAAATGGGGCTTACCTTGTGCTGAACCTAACTTTACTAAATGATTCCATTCATTTTAAAACTTAAAAAAAAAAGGGATCTAAAATTTATTATTAAGACATTTTTTAATATTGTAAAGAAAAAAAGATAATTGTCTTCCTTTGGATTGTAGGCATATCATTCCCAAGTTAATTTTGACAAAGGTACAAAAAAAAAAAAAGTCTTTTATGTTAGACTGAATTTTGTGATTGATCAAGATAGGTGACAGGTGAGAATTTGCATATCTCACCTGCTATAAATTTGCTTAGTCCTCACTATTGCTTTTTTGCTGATGGCACACAAGTTTTCCTAGGTAAGACCTTATTTTTCAGGTATTAAACAGTGTGCACACAATAGTCATGGCCTCTTGTCTTTTCCCTAGTTTTATTGTTAGATATCTGTATCTAGTTTTAAGATTACTGTAAGGTATCTCTATCTAGTTTTACTGTTAGATATGTTATAACAGAAATAAGATATCTCTTATGATTCACAATCCTTGCTTCACAATACATCCACTCGCCAACAAAACAAAATTAAAAACAAAACAAAACACAAGTCACGGACGCCTACCACGGAAGTTAACCCAACGTTACCCTAAAACAAAGTGACCAAATTAACCAGTTCTGCGCATAGGCTCGGACTGAGTTCCGCTTGAAAGGAATTCCTAAACAATAAAAAATAATATTATAAACAGAATCCGGATTTTCAGCCAATGAGAAGCCTTCCCCCCAAAATCATGAAAGGCCTTTCTGGAGCCTATCTTGTTACTATATAAGTCCGGCATTTTGAGGACCAAACCAGTTGACCGAGGGCTTCCAAGCCATTAGTATCATCGACCGGCAGGCAGGATCAAAGAGCCGCTTCAACACTACCACGCACACCCGCATAACCCAACCAACTCAACTCTGTTTCAACACTAAGCCACAGTCGGCCCGATACCCCTACCCTCACCTGACCCGACCATACCGGGTGAACCCTAAATTGACTATGACTATCATCAATCTTACCATACACCTGTCAACTCAAGTCCCCATATCAACTTACATCGTACCCTACCAACACGGAACTACAACTACCATCACGGGTCCATCTGCCTACATCACTATCCAATACCACTGACCGGCCACAGAGAGCTTCCTGACTTATTATCTACTACCACTATACCCACACCCACACCACGCAGAGTCAGAACTGACCTTCAACCACAGGTGCCTGCCCCCATTTCACTCACCGGCTTAAGGGGAATTTCCTTCTCAACTTTTCCAGTTTTTGTTTATTCTAAAATAAACGATTTAATCCAAACTTTCTCGTCCATTATTTCTTCTTTGCACACCATACACTTTTAGAGATATCTCATTATATATCAGATATCTCTATCTAGTTTTAAGATTATGTAAGGTATCTCTATCTAGTTTTTAAGATTACTGTAAGGTATCTAGTTTTAAGATTACTGTACTATCTAGTTTTACTGTTAGGTATGTGTCATTAGTTTTACTAT
Organism: Doryteuthis pealeii; assembly: GCA_023376005.1. Classification (NCBI taxonomy): domain Eukaryota; kingdom Metazoa; phylum Mollusca; class Cephalopoda; order Myopsida; family Loliginidae; genus Doryteuthis; species Doryteuthis pealeii. The sequence continues at coordinate 34,392,163 of CM042165.1, read as the reverse complement.
AACGTATATGTATCTATTTTAATGCATTTCTCTTCATGTAACTCACTGAGTAAGAGATTGATTTGTTTTCTTTGTTTAACGGCATATCAGTTTTTGTTGGTTATTTAATGCTAAAGCCATCCTTGTATAAGAACAGTAGTGGTACTATTTAACCATAGTTGAGAGGAAAAGAGGATTGATACCTTTCCCAAGGTTGGTTGGTTTTGTTTTTTGTTTTACGGCATATCAACCATGGTGGGTCATTTAATGCTGACAAAGTTTTGAAATAAATTCATACTTAATGGATACTCAATTCTTTTTATAAAAACCTTTTACTATTTAAGCCAAAGATGGGATCCTAACAGGTACTACTAGTCCAGATCAGAGTCAACCAGGGAGCAATGGTGATGAAAGGGGGCTCCACATTCCACAGACGTCCAAAACTGGAACCTCACCATCAGACAGAGTTTAACGTGATTCCTAGGAAATGAAGACCCTCAACCACCATCTTCTAGCACCCATATGATAAAAAGGGTTGGGGCTTGCCATAAGGACAATAGGGTTGGGATAATAATATAGGTGCTAGGGCTGGACATGACAAGCCAATTGATTGGAGGAGGCTCTCCGACCATCCGTTTAACCTAAGTAAGAGCCAATGTGGAGTGTTGCATGTCATGAACTGCTCAGCCACCTGGGTTCCATCCTTAAGCATCACGGCCAACAGGTGGCTCCATTGGGGAGTCTTACCACCCTGCAAAGGTGCAGTTGGTGTATTCTAAAGCCCCAGCCAACAGGGTGGCTTCCCAAGGGTATTAGTCTGAAAGTAAACATAATAGTACATCTTGAGATTGAACTCGCTTACTACGATGTCCAACATGTTATCCACTATGCCATGGAACTCCCCCCCCAAATAAAGATTGAAGTGATGATGCCATCACAAAAAATTCTGTATTTGCATAATATTCATGTTGCCTTGTTGATAACTGGAATCTCATTGAATCATTTGGATATAAGATGATATTTTAGGGACACCTTATCTTTCAAACACCTGAATAGAAAATTGATATCTTACCTGTTTACCATTATCTTGAACTGAGAGATAATTCATTAGCAGATTCAAAAGATTCCAAAATATACAATTAATGAAAGAAGGTTTCTATCTGCAATTCAATGTAAATGGTAATTCCCATCTTAGATTAGCACCGGCTTTGGTTTACAATACTGAAACCAACTATCAACTTAATTCTTTGGGATTTTATTATCATATAAATACATGTCGATTTAAATTTGGTATATGCAGAAAAGTGATGTCATCTTTGAGATAACCTGCCTAATAATTTTGTCTCTTGGAATCGCAAGGTTCCGGCTGCAATACCAGCTATCAAATCACCACATCAGTAGCACAGCTTGGAAATCTGATCTGTGTGGTAAAGTAGGGAGTTCACAGTAGATGTAAAAAAACAAAAAAAAAACAATCTCCCTGATGTAGCACAAGCAACAAGGAGATAGACTCCCTTGCTCTCCAGCTAATACCAATAATAGACTTTTTTTTTACTATGCTAAATAATCTTGTCCATTTGATGCATAAAGATAAAGAATTCCCTTCAGTCAAATCAAAATATATCATGAGTCTGTTTAACTTGTATCTTTATTGAAATAAATTAGATTGATTGCAAAGAAGGTTGAAACTTCATTGATTAGACAAACAAATATATGCACCCTCCGAGTGCAAGTATTAAAGTTTTAATGTAATAAAATATATTAAATTAGAAAAGCTTATGAAAATAATAAGAATGCAGATAAAAAGATTTGAAACTTTTATAGGGGTGTATAATTGAAAAATAGAACAACTGAAACTTACTCTTCTTTCACTCTCATCTTTCATTGCTAAATTTTCCTGATTTAACTATTTAGTTAAGATAGGAAGTAAAGAATAGAATTACAGTTATTTCTTCTTCTAAATGGATTTCTTTTAAGATTTATCCCCAAGATCTTTGCTCACATCTAAATAAAACCAAACAATTATAAATCAATAATACTAAGCCCATATTTATTAAAATTAAAATTTTAATATCAATATGCAAATTGGCCTTCCCGTTCACATTGTAAACCACTATTTGTTGTATATATAAATACAATTGCATGTTATTAGTATGTAGATATTGCCAGCAGTATTAATAATGTACAAACAATTTTATTAATAATTGAGATTTAAATAAAAATAAAATCATGAAGAATGTAAATAACAAAGGGAATTGTGACTTAAGTAGTGATATAGTTTTGGTTACAGACAGACAAACACACAATCTCCATTATAATAAGAGATATTTAGTTATTTACTAAATTTAGATATGGCACAAGGCATAAAGTATGGAGCATCAAGTGAAACTCACTAACAATGGTTTTCTAATCTATCCTTCGAACTATTATACCACGTGAAGTGCCTAAGTTATTTACCAAGTTTAGCTTAGTTGTGGCACAAGGCCAGAAGTATAGGCCACCCAGTAAGAATCAAACTCACTAATAATGATCTGCTAATCTAGCAGGATATGTAATAATCATTACACCAGATGAAGTGCCCACAATTAGATATTTATTTTCATAGTTTAACCCTCACTGCACTGATTAAATTCTAAATAAGGCATCCCATCATGGTTTGCAAGTTAGTTTCACAGATCCATTACCTTTGAAAAACAAGTTTGATCCTGACTGGATTCCCCTTACTTGTGACCTTGTGTCAAATCCAACCCATGGCGCATGGGTTGGGTAAATAATTCTAAATGTAGAAATATAAACCCTACTTAATCATATGCAAATCAGTTCTTGAAACTTCTTTCCATTAGCCAGTAAAAATAAAGTCTGCATGCTGCATCATAGGAAATGTGGAAAATTCTAGAGAGAAAAAAATATGATGAAAAACAAGTTAACTCAGTTCCTGTGTCTCAAGTGCACATGCATGGAATGGAGCATACTTGGTTCCCACACAGTAAGGTTTAATAGGAAGTCTTTCAATTTCATACACTCTAATAGTGCCCATCTTTTTTATACATTTTATTTTAAGGTATATTAGATGCTAGAATAATCTCCTTGGTCTAGTGCTAGTGAAAAAGGGATAGACTCCCTCGCTGTATGGCTGATACTGACATTAGGCCACCCCGACGACTTTACTTACTTTTTTCACATGACTATATTATTTGTTACTAAATGATTCCACTGCCTGCATTAAAATTTGTTTTCCAAAGATCAAAGGTTTATCAGTTGGAGGTGCATGGTGTAATGGTTAGGGTCGTAGGAAATGGACTTGTCGACCATAGCTCAAATCCAAAGTTACAGTTCCCATAGCACTAATACCCTTGGGAAAGGTATGAATCCAACTACTTTCCCCTCCAGCTATGGGTAAATTTAGGCAGACTGAGCTCTTTAACCTTGGTTAGGCAACCAGTCTAGGAGAAGGAAAACTCTGAATTCAAACCTGTTAAATCCACTTGGGGTGGTCACTTGTAGAATAGGCTCAGTCCTAATTAGTGATCTATTTTCACTAATAAATTTAGACACCAATAAATTTATCAAGTGATATATAACCACCATTTTATGCTGAATTCAAAAATACCATTCATTGTGTTTAGTCAGGTCTGGTTTTTAAGATGTAGACTAATAATAACACTTATTCAAAAGCCTGTAGACTCTACTTAATAGATATGGTAGGAATGAAGACTAGGACTCAGAGATAAGTTTATCCAAGCTTTATTCAACAAAATATCAGAGTATTAAATGGCACATTTGATGTGCGACTCAGAATATTGCTGACTGCTGTAATCCGGGAAGTGCCATAAATGAATATGAATGTCGCAAATGAGTATCGTAAAACACATCTTATTTACAACAGCTATAATACTATTCTATAGATTTCAAGTAAAGCTTGTATCTTAAAAATTTGATTTGATTAGAAAAAATGAGTATGATTTTTGGATCCAGCGTAAAAACTGCCTTTAAATCAGCTATTATGTATTTGCACTTAAAAACATTGCAGGCCAATGTTATTATTGTCAATGAACTAAGACAAATTGAAAATTAATTTTTCATTTCTTAAAGGAAAAGAGAAGGTAAACTAAATACTTCTTCTTTTTAATATTAATTTATAAAGTTTATTCCCTGTATTGTTGTGAACAGGTACACCATGATGATGAGTATGAAATGATAACATACAAATCAAAACCACCTATTCTTACCTGTGTGTAAGTTTGAATCTTCTCACCTGAAAACTTATTACCAATTTTCATCTAAATCTTATTTCTCTAATTTACAGTTTCACAAAATATGAATTTCAAGAAAACAATGAAAACTAATCAGAAGAGTAATTTATTCTCTGGTGAATCAACCAGACTTACAATGAAATAGAAATAATAAATTAAATTTATCTTGTTTGACATCTGGGCAATAATTAGCAATAAACAAGTCTTGAGTCAACCGAAATAAAGACTACCATAATTTCTGGTGTCATTTTTCAATAATAAATACAAAATGAACAGCGACTTTTTAGTTGACAGACAAATTACAAATTAATTCAAACAAATGAAAAACAGATTTCGACAATAAATCATGAAAAGCAAGATTTTCATATCACGTTCTTTATTTAGAAAAACTACATAATATGTTAATATAAAATATTAATTTACCTTAAATTACATAAAGGAAGCTGACAAAGATATCAAGTCTATTAGAAATGAGATTTATTCTACATCAATTTGTTAACATCTGATACAATTATATATCTTAATTATTAAAAGACAAATGCTCATGAATTGAATCAATCAAGCAATAAGTTGGTGGTTTGATTTATAGGCATATCAACCCTAGTGGATTATTCAATGCCGAATCTTATATATATATATATATATATGGTGATTGCCACTTCTTGACAGAATAAGGCCATTTCTACAAGTTCGGCGGTGATTGCGCGGTGCCCAAGCGTTCAGCTTTGTTTTTATTTGCTGTTATACATATGAGCCTCTTCCCCGGTTTCCTCTCGTGTGCGACCGTACATGACTAAGAAACCCAGCCTTTGTCAGGCAGGCCCTGCCACACGCATCACATATATAGTCCGGCTTAAATGTAGGAAATTTATCCATGACGTTTGTCATGTGCCATTTGCGTAGGGACCGCTTCAGGATGGAGTGTTCGAGCCGTTTTACCTCAAAGCCCTTGCAGCTATCATAGACAAGTTTTCTCCATCCTGCGCGATTCATAGCTATTTTCTCCCATTTATGAACGTTTATATTGAGAGTTTTGATGTTGTTTTTGATAGCATCCCTAAAACGCTTTTTGGGCTTGTGCTTCGGACGCTTCCCACATTGCAGTTCTCCGTAGAACAATTGCTTCGGGAGTCTGCTGTCTTGCATTCTGACAAGATGCCCAGCCCAGCGCATATATATATACACACACACAATATATATATATGCTCGAACCACTACCATTCCTACAACCTCCTACTACCAATGGTTATTACCTCCCACTTCTAATTCCTTGCCACTACTCGTTCTCGTTAAAAACGAGACACAAAATCATACCATCGTTTCCTACCTGAGGATAGCAAATTGTATTGCCGAAAGCGCTCATTTTGAAACCTTTGGGGGACTGTTATACCAGTTACATCCCGACACCAGAAAGATGGCCCAAAATTGGAATGGATCAACCAAAAACTTGTCCAACAGGAATTGTCTGTACAGTTCAACAAAACTTGTATAAAAGAAAAAATGCTGCCAAAATACACTTATATATATATATATATATATATATACGATTAAAAAGAATGGATTAAAATACGAATCATTTAAAATTAATCCGACTTAAGTTTCTTGCATTAACATGAATCTTCAGGATATTTTTTGAGTCAGTCATCATTTTGAAATATACAGGTGAGTTGTACCCATTTTTGATGTAGCAGGTGTATTACACATCTGTCTTAATCCCTGCATAATGCTGGAAGTCACTAGGCAGAGTTTGTGTTTATTTTCATGTCTGCACTTATTTGTTAATTCTGGCCAAGTGTTCAATAGCTGTTCTGAGTCACTAAATTCTGCTATTTTTAATTTTTCTTGCAGGCACAGTATGCAAGTATTATCATTTCCTTTCTGTGAAGGTGCCTTTTTTAATAATTTTCTTTCTTATGTTTTTCTATTAATGATCACACATGTTTTGCAAGCGTTGTGATCTCACAATATTTTTTGAATGATAACTTGTGTTGCGTCATCCTGTTGCTGTGTAGCCCCAATATAAATTTTGGTATTATTGTGGTTGGTGATATTTTGATGCAAAAAATACCAAAGTAATTAGGGTTTTATCCTTGTTTACTTTGTGGATTTTTATAGTCACTGCAGTATATATATATATATATAGGAGTAAATATGGAAAAAAAATATATATATATATATAAAGTTGACTGGGTGGCCTAAAGTCAGTGTCAGCCAAACAGTGAGGGAGTCAATATCCCCTTTTCTCTAGCGCTTGAGCATGAGGCAGAGCACCACACCTACCATCAACTCTTCACTTTACTGCACAGATCCTTTTGTTACTCATACACTGAGTTGGCGAGGGCCGGTATCGAACCAGGAATCTGGTAGTTCCTAGTCAGATGCTTTACCGACTGAACTAAACATTTGTTTAAGAAATAATTTTCATTAATATGTATTAATAAATATAGCTTCAGCACCTACATGATAAAAAGAGATGGGTGCCTTCCACAAGAGTAATTTGAAGAACACAGTCAGGAATAATAAGAACTGAAGTATAGTGTTGCATGTCACAGAACCACCTACTACCATAATCCTATCCTCAGGCATTACTGGTCGCCACACACAGTGAACAAGTGGCCTCATCAGGAGGGGGTCTTACTCCTCTGCAGAGGTGTTAGCCATGGGTAGCAAGCCATGATGCTTAAGAAAGAATTCTTGGTGGCTGAACAGTACATAACATACAACACTCCACTTTGACCCTTACTTGGGATAGATTGGCAGTTAGTTCTCAGGATATGATATTAAACTACATCTAGTGGTGAGGTTCCAATTTTGGAACTATAGAGAGTGTGGAGTACCTCCTTATTGCCATTACTCCTGTGTGGGTAGGTTAAAGTAACCTCCCTTGATTAAAAGTAGCTTTGAGTGATCGTTCTTAGTATTATGCAGATTTTTATGACAGGCCGTCAATAGGGGCTACTTATAGACAGTGGAGGCCGCCATTTGCATTCTAGACCATGCACGTCGCATATTACACCTCTTATAACTCCCAGGTCAACTGTTTTAGGTTTTTGTTTTTCAGGCAAGGTCTTTTTTATGTCTGGATTCTAATGGGGCATCCTGCAAGGATCGAACTTACGATTCAGTAATAATGGATCTGCAAGACTACCCCCCCCACTCTCTATCCAGGCAACGCCAGGTAGCCACTTCTAGTAATCTATATGGGTGACTATGTGGAAAAATAGTATTTTACTGCTGAATACTTGGTCTATCTAATGATTTGAGTGTTTGCTGTAATTTCTATGGAAATAAGTAGGAGGCATTACTTTTAGAACACTCCTTGTATTAGTAATATCTGATTATTTCTTTAATGTAATAGTTTTCTTGTACATTATAAGACAGGTGATAAGATCTTGGACTAAATAGTTAATTGTTCTAACACACTTGGAAGAAAAAATTCTCTAGCAAAATATTTTCTCCAAAGACGTTTATTTTATATCCTATTAGCTTGAGAAAAAAAAATTGGGTTATTTAAGTAAATAAAATTAGTTGAAATGTATTAATTTTAGGAATTCATTTTATTACAAGATGGTTTATATCAGTTGTTGAACACAATAGAAAAAGAATAATGATTGATAAATTAAAAAGCAAATATAGAATAAAAGACAAAGAAAAAAAAAACATGAAAAGGAGATAAAATGTAATAAAGACAGAAAGATAGGAAAACATTTTTAGATAATGAACAAATAGGAAGTGACATACATGTTGTGACAGAAATAACTCCCACATTCTAAACTGTTACTTATTTGGTTTGGTTTGTTTTATGGCTTACAAACTCAGTGGGTCATTTAATGCCAAAAAAGTTTTGAAATAAATTCATCCTTAATGGATACTCAATTTTTTTATAAATACATTTTTCTATTTAACTCTTAACATCCTATACCACCTCATTCCACCCGGCTGGAAGTCACACTCATTTTTCTAATCTACCCCAAATGATAGCCTTTGTTTATATGTAATATCAAACATATTTAGAAGTCTTTGATTTAAGGGAAATAACAGATAACTTTAAATGAAAAGGCCATTTTTAGCCATTTTTTGATAAATCCTTATAGAAATGGGGCTCTGGACTTAAAAAAATTCTCAACAGGATGTTAATAATTAACCCATAGATAGGACCATAATAGGTACTACCACTCTGGGTCAAAGTGGGTGCTCCACATTCCAGATTTCCAGAACTGGAACCTCACCATCAGATGGAGTTTAACGTCATTCCTAGGACATGAAGACCCTCAGCCACCATCTTCTAGCACCCATATGATAAAAAGGGCTGGGGCTTGCCAATAGGGTTGGGGCAATCATATAGGTGCTTGGGTTTGACATGACTAGCTGATTGATCAGAGGGGACCTGTCTAGCCTAGTGGAGGTTTGCATGTCATGGACTGCTCATCCACCATCCTTAAGCATCATGGGTCACCACCCACAGCCAACAGGTGGCCACACTTTCTTACCCCTCTGCAGAGGTGCAGTCAGTGTATTCTAAAGCCCCAGCCAACTGTGTTGTACAAGGGAACTTAGGCAAGTGGTAATGGTAGCTCCATCTAGTTAATGTCTTAACATTCTTTTTTCTGATATGATCAGTTAGGATTGGCTTGGACAGGTGTATACAGTGCATTTGCTGTTGAAACATTTTTTAAGAATGGTGAATCTGTAATTCCTAAATGGAGGGCTTTTCATGCTCATTTCATCTTATGCCAGAATGATGTTGTTTCAGATAGAAAATTGATACTGTTATTGGTTGAAAATTCTATCCAGAACAGCATTATTCCTATGTAACATGAAATGAGCATGAACATTTTTTTATGTAGTAATTATAGATTCACCAGTTTCTAAAAAGAATACCAATACCAACTGCCAACAAAGCACTGAGTGACTGATGAGGATTTTTCAATAGAAAAAATGACAAAACAAATACAAACCAAAAGAAGGACTATTGAAACATTTAACAAAGAATTCCTTGAATTTAAGAATTGTTATATAGTACCTCATTCCTTTAATTTAAAATTATATAGTCACAAAAAATATTGACTTTAAAGAAAATTTAATTTCACTACTACTACTACTACTACTACTACTACTGTAATATATAAAGAACCTCATAAAGTAATGCCTTCTTTTTATTTTCATGAAAACTATAACAGGTATTCAGAGCACAAAAAAATGCTGGATAGAGAAAGTTTTGAATTTGTAAGAGGGTCCTACTTCATTATGTTATCCCACAATGTCAGAGAAAAATGTTGGTGGTATGGTTGTAGAAGCTGAACCTTCCCATTAATAACCCATATCATTTTCTGTGCATCAATCTGATATTAAAGCAGAAATTTACCATTGAATTAATCCATGCATTTAATGAATGCAAGTGACCTGATGTGAATGAAAAGCTGATCAACTGATGAAAGGAAAAACAATTCAATCAGCTTAACTTCATGAATCAATCCATTGAAAAATGGACTACCATGTTGCATAATGGACAGGCATAGCCTATTATGTTTGTAAGGTAGTGTGGATTTTAAAATTAACAGTAACTGTAAAAATACACTAACAGATTAAGAGTTTGATTGGCAACAGCCTTGAAACCAAAATTAACTGGAACGAGGCTCTCATTGGCTTAGAGAGTCACAGGACCAGACGACTCTGGGGAAAGTAGGAGTAGTATCTAGGGAGTTGAGACCAGAGAGCTCTTCTGGGTGTAGAAGTTACCCCCTGATATTGTAGAATCAATACGATACTCACTGTTGCAGTGGGATTCCAACTAGTGTCCAGTTAGGAGACAAGGAGACAATGTAACTCAATACAGCACCTGCATTACTGGGAGCCTAATGCTGAAGGATAGATATTTATCTAGCATCATACCCACACTGAAACCAGCATCCAATCAGAACTCAAGGAATGAGATCGCCCAGATGCAAGTATGGAATATTCCAGAGTGCTATAAATATCAGTTGCTTTGTGTACAAATTCTGTTATTGTTCTGCATACATACATACATTCATTGACCCCTCTCCAAAATCTATTCTTCCTTCCTTATTTCCCACCACGGTGTCCGACCTCAGCATGACCTCCAATGATTATGTGATAATCAATGCGCAACTCCGACCACACCCCAATGCGTACGAGACAATCATCACGTACTGTCAGGAATGAAGACTAAGACTCGGAGATAAGATTATCCAAGCTTTATTCAACAAAATAACAGAGTACAATAACGCACGTGTGATGTGCGACTCAGAATATGGCTGACTTCCGTATTCCGGGGAAATGTCATAAATGGATACAGATGTCGCAAAATGAGTGTCATAAGGTACTGTTTATTTATGACACGTACCTAACCAGACCCTTTCCCGTGCATTTGGATGATTTGACAGTTCTTCACCAAGACAACTACATGCATTTCTTCACCGCTCTTCACTCACCATCATACACTCAATACTTTTTTTTACTGCTGAGGTCTGTTAATGACTTTGAACTTTTCATCCTTTTTTGTCCTCTTTTTTAATTGTTTGTATATATTTTACATTTATTGTCTTCACTTTTCCCTTTTTTGTTATTTCATTTAATTGTTAGATGTTCATCAAAGACTGCTTGGTTAAGCTATCTGTTGGATCTTCGCAGATAAGAGAAGGCAGAATAGTTATACTTAGTTATTTTTGCTCAATTCAAGAGTGCCCTAACTTGCTCAATCCAACATTGGGCAGATGTATATTTCATCCCTGATTTCCTCTCCATGTGTGTATGGATTGAAAATGGTTCAGAGGAGTTAAATTAAAAAAGTGTGTACACAGAAAATATGCCTCAGTGTTTCTTCCATGAAAAGAACAATCAGCAAAGAAAGAGATGGAGCAAACATAGAAACACCCCCACCCTCTGCCAGCTGAATAAGAAAGCAGATACTCGGCTGATACAAAGAAGACAGAGCCACCAACCAAAGAGAAGCAGAAACCTGATGTTAGAAGAGTTAAAAATGAGAATACAAAATTTTCCTGAAAATGATGTCGTCATTGCTGCTATGAAAGTATGGGACACCTTCACTGATACAGATTTTTACAAATAAACCATACATGCTCTTGTTCATCATGTTGAAATAAGTTAGTATACTATAGGTTTCAACAACAACTAAGCACAACTAAACTGGTACCCAAAGCAGCAGGTACTTATGGCACTCAGGAATATTCCATGCATGCACTGGATGATTCCATTCCTCAAGTCTTGATTGGCTGCTTGGTTTCAGTGGTGTTATGGTGCCAGATCTACCATTTTGCATTAGGATTGTGACAATGCAGTATCCATATTGAGTTATGGCTTGCTTGTTGCTTTGTCTGCCAATTCAATGGTAATTGGAATTTTACTTCTACACATCGATGATGATTATGTAGGAAAATAGTGTTTTATAGGTGAAAAGTTTCTTTATCCAGTAATGTTATTGTTCTCCCTAAATCTGTTATAGTTTCCAGTCTTTTTCAAGTGAGATCTAATGCTACACATTCATTAAACTCTTCCCACCATATAACAAATCTTTTTATTTCAGATTGAATGATATTTTACTATACACTATAAGCCCAAAATATGAAGATCAAAATGATCACATCAGAGAAGAAAGTTACTTGAAAAGTAACGGAAACTCACCATAAAGTTTCCGTTACTTTTCAAGTAACTTTCTTCTCTGATGTGATCATTCTGATCTTCATATTTTGGGCTTATAGTGTATAGTAAAATATCATCAGATATTAATAATAAAAGGTTTAATATGGTGAAAATTCACAACCTTTCTTTTAATGGAATGCTGGGACAAATTTAGACAAATATAATGCCTCAGTACAAAGTTTCAATGTATTTTGTGTTAAAATTTTTTCAATTTTTAATATTATGCAAAGATTTAGGAAACATTATTTTTTGAGCACCCCATACTATTCATGAGAATTTTTTTAATTACATCCTATTCATGAAAGCAATTTAGACACTTACCATTATTTTTAGTTCCAAATTCTATCTTGGATTGTTTTTGCATGTCATAAGGTCCATTATACAAAAAATCATCTGAAGAGTCTTGGCTTGGTTCCAAATTGATAGGATATTTTTTATGTGTTGCTGATCCGAGAACTGAAGTAGGTTTCCAGAAGATTCCAGAATCAGAGGATAAACCTCGGGTTTGTAATATATCTCCTTTAACGGATTTTTTTCCGACAAGATGTTCAGAAGTTCCTTGATGTAAACTGACAGAGCATGGCTTAAACTCTAAATCAGAAGAAATTGTTTTTTGTCTGAAAAAGAAAAAATATGAAAAAAGTATAAAGATTTTGTAGAAAAATCAAAGAAATTAACCCTTTAAAGACAAAACATTCAATCATAGAAAAATACTAGGGGGAGTCAAAATTTTTGCAATATTTTGGTAACACAAAGCACAATACAGCAGCTCCAGGTGCTTTTGCTAAAATTATGAAGGTGATGAACATACTGGAATGTCAGATGCTGAGCTCACCTGATACTCTCCAAATGCTACTCACAAGACTTACTTAAATCATAAGTTTCCAAATCAGACTACATTGCAGGCTTTCAAATCACAAGGAGTGAAGCAATGCATAACATGTAAGTGCACCAACTACCACAATACTACCAACCACAGTTGGTACCTCCTATGGTTTGAACTGTTTCAGTCACATGATATATGTTGAGATTTGTGTAGATTGATCAGTATTTAACTTTGTTACAAATGGAAACTGCTTCAGAGAATCCAGATTTGGTAAGTGGTTTGAATAGCAGGTTGGGTCATTCTACTATGTGGCATGATCAAGTCTATTTCCAGGATTTTGATTGGTTGGTGGTTTTAGTGTTTGGATATGTTTATCCATATATACCATGTTCTGTCAGTTGGTACTGAGTGTATTCAGTTATGCTCTGTACTTTTTGTCTGGTAACTGGATGCTAGTCACAGCCTTCCTGTGAAGGTGAGTATGATGTTCATTCTACATTTTTACCAACCCCTCCACATGAGTAAGATGTGAAGCAGAGTTTAGCAGGTTTGAATTCAGAGTTTTCCTTCTCCTAGACTGGTTGCCTAACCAAGGTTAAAGAGCCCAGTCTATCCTACTATTTACACATAGCTTGAGTGAGATTTGGATTCATACCTTTCCAATGGGTATTAGTGCTATATGAAATGCAAACAAACTCATCCAGGATTTCCTATGACAGTAACCATTACACCACATACCAGGCACATGATATACATGCCACAAACTAACATGTACCAAAATATTGCAAAACATTTGACTCATTCCAGTATCTTGAAAATGTTTTCAATTGCTGAAAGTGCAAATGTTATTTCCAAATGATTATACATAAAATGATTATGTTACATAATCTATGCGGTTGCATAAGATTATTGTCAATCCCCTGTATTTCTGAGGGGATGACCCTTTTCATATCATGGCCGGGTCCTTCCATGGAAAATTACAGAAGCCCGCCAAATATGTGAAGTCACGTGGGACCTTTTTGAGTCCCCAGTTTTCAGTTAGACGTCAGGCAGAGAAGTCGGCCATTTTAGGTCCTGCCTAAACTGGAACTCATGTGCGCTATGTTAGTCAGATATTTAGTTACATGAAATGTATAGTTAAGGAAATAAAAGTTTGTATAAGTAATATGTTCTTGTGGTTGATGAATGTCTTGGTAACAAGACTAAGAATGAATCTAGGATGACCAGCCAGCAAGAACATAGCAATAGAAGACCTTAGAAGATTCCAGACCAAGACAAGATGTTAGAAGACATACCAAAGACGGCCAGGAGAAAAGACGAAGAAGAAAGAGAAAAGAAGAAAGAAAGAGGTATGCAACAATTATAATTGAAAAAAGATAAAATTGACATAGAAAGAAGAAAGAAAGAAAGAAAAAATGACATGAAAAACTGAAAAGATTAAAATTTTCATGATGCAATAATAATAAATGCTATCTTTTTGATTAAAAGATGAAAATCATTTTTAAAAATGCATTTAATTTGGTGTATAGATCACACATCATACAATGACAGAATGATGGAGTAAATTTTGGCTTTTTAAACATTAAACTTTGACCATTTTTTTCAAAATTTATTAATGACCATTGATTCTAAATTCATTTAGCTCACATTTTGTTTGGTTTGGTTTCTTAAAATAGTAGTAAAAAGTAAAAATAAAGTTGTTGGGGTGGCCTAAAAGTCGGTATCAGCCAATCAGCGAGGGAGTCGATCCCCTTTTCAATAAAAGGAGATTATTTTAGCGTCTGGGGTGGGGCGCCACACCTACCATCAGCTCCTCACTTTACCGTACAGATCCCTGTGCTACTCATACGCTGAGTTGGCGAGGGCCAGTATCGAACCAGAAACCTTGGGATTCCTAGCCGAACGCTCTACCGACTGAGCTAAACCGAGTAGTACTATTCAACCCATATCTACGAGATATATACTCTCCTATCAAATAACCTCTAATAATGATAATAATAATAATAATTATATAAAATCAAAAATAGATAAGACACAACAGAATAGCAAGTATAGGATGTGTGAGGAAAAAGGAAACTGTCAATCACATAATAAGTGAATGCAGTAAACTCGCACAAAGAGAGTACAAGATTAGACACGACTGGGTGGGAAAGGTGGTTCACTGGGAATTGTGCAAGAAATTCAGTTTTCACCATTCAACTAAATGGTATATGCACAAGCCTGAATCTGTCCTGGAGAATGAGATGTACAAAAATCTCTAGGATTTTGAGGTACAGACAGATCACCTAATCCCGGCCAGGAGACCAGACCTAGTTTTGATTGACAAGAAGAGGAAGACTTGTCATCTCGTGGATTTTGCCATCCCAGCCGATCACTGAGTGAAAATGAAAGAGAGCAAAAAGATCGACAAATACTTGGACCTTGGCAGAGAACTGAGGAAACTGTGGAACATGAGGGTGAAGGTCATACCAATTGTAATTGGGGCCCATTGGAACGATCCCTAGGGGTCTGGAAGAGTCTGGATGAATTGGAAATCAGAGGAAATCAGAGACCATCCATACTACAGCATTGTTGAGATCGGTTGGAATACTCAGAAGAGTCCTGGAGACCTGAGGAGACTTGCTGTCACTCAGCCTCCAGTGAACCACCGGCTATGGCAGGTGAGAAAAATTCGAATGGAGTGAAATAATAATTTGTTTGCTCAGAGATAGTTTGGTTTGGTTTCGTTGCTTAATGGCATATCAACATTCATGGGTTATTTAATGCCAAAGCCATCCTTGTAGAACATTGGTTTGGTTTGGTTTCTTTGCACAGTAGTAGTAAAGTAAGTGGAGTGGCCTGGTTAGTATCAGCCAGACAGTGAGGGAGTCTATCCCCTTGTCACTAGCACTACACCAGGGAGATTGTTTTGTGTCTGAAGTGGAGCACCACACCTATGATCATCTCCCCACTTTACCGCAGAGATTCGTTGTAACCTAACAAAGGTTACTAAATAAAAATAACCAAACGGAGGTTGGAAATGAAATGGAATCTTTATAACATTAACAAAATACAATACTTGCCGGCGGCGTGAAGAAGGTAAGAAAAACATTGCTAGTGGTATCAGACTACTCAGTCAGTATAATACTCCTGTATTTATGAGGATTGGTACATACCCATTAATGTTCATAGGTAAGGTATATAACAAGAACTCAGCTGTACTACTCATTCGATAAGTTGGCAAGGGCCAGTATCAAACCTAGAAACTTGTGGTTTCAAGGCAAATACCCTATTGACTGATCTAAGTAGTGGTACTATTTAACTCTTAGCTGGGAGATATATATACTCTCCAATCATATCACCTCTAATAATAATAATAATAATAATAATAATATGTTTGCTCAGAGGGTTTGGTTTGGTTTCTTTGTTTAATGGCACATCAATATTCATGGGTTATTTAATGCCAAGGCCATCCTTGTAGAAGGACAGTAGTGGTGCTATTTAAACCATAGTTGGGAGGAGAAGGTGAATCATACCTTTCCCAAGGGCGTTAGTCCTAAAGTGAATGTAATAGCATGACTGGAGTTCAAATTCACGTACTATAATGTTACAGTCTAGCACATTAGCCACGCCACCACAGAGCCTCCCCCAAATTGCTTTGCGTTTTTGTATCCTAATGCTTTGATGTCTTTCAGTCTGCCAGAATTTTTTCCTGTTTTTAACCATTCCATTTCTTTTATATTTACATCAAATTTTGGAGACAGCTAAGAACCACCAATATGTTTTGCCTTTCAATTGACATTTTTTTTAGGTTTTTTATCAGAGACATGTTTCCTTTCAACGCCCAACCACTTGTTAGGATCTTTAAAAAAATATCTTTTAACTGTTGAAAGATTTTCATATCTAGGCTTCTGCTGATACTTGTTTTAAAAATTAAAATTACAACATCATTCCATAATTTGTATTCAACATTGTGTTATGTACCCCTTACGTTGAGCTTGGTTTGTTTTGTTTTATGGCATATCAACCTCAGTGGGTCATTTAATGCTGATAAAGTTTTGAAATAAATTCATTCTTACTGGATATTCAATTTTTTTATAAACACATTTTTCTATTTAACCCACAGATGGGACCCTAACAGATACTACTATTCCGGGTCAAAGTGGACCAGGGAGCAATGGTGATAAAGGGGTGCTCCACTTTCCCCAGATCTCTAGAACTGGAACCTCACTATCAGATAGAGTAATGTCATTCCCTAGGACATGAAGACCCTCAGTCACTGCCTTTTAGCACCCATATGATAAAAAGGGTTGGGGCTTGCCATAAGGGCAATAGGGTTGGGGCAATCATATAGATGCTAGGACTTGACATGACCAGCCGATTGATCAGAGAGGCCTCTCCAACTGCCCATTTAGCCTAAGTAAGGGTCTAAGTGTAGTGTTGCATATCATGGACTGCTCAGCCACCAGGATTCCATCCTTAAGCATCACAGGTCGCCACTCACTACCAATAGGTGGCCTCATTGGGGGGGGGGTTCTTACCACTCTTCAGAGGTGCAGTCAGTGTATTCTAAAGCCCTATCCGACAGAGCTCCTTATACCGGGTGTATATAATGGTGAAAGAGACAGATGATGAGATGATGAGGTATGATAATTTGGTTCTTACTTCTGTTCTGCTTGTCTAGCTCATCGGACCCCATCTTCTCAGGGTTGATTTCCTTTTTGTTCAGGCTGGGTATCCGTGCATTTTTTTTTTTAAAGAAAGCAAGACCTTGTTGTTTTCTTTATAGCTTTTATTAAAACAGCCCCAGCCCAAAACCGTGCGGTGAGAAGCAACATCTTGGTGAGACTGACTTCTTCATCTATTCACACTGACTTTCTTGGCCACAACTAACTAAAACTAAAAACATGTCTCACATGTCCTATTGGTGCATTTCTGGAAGGGGTTAAGTAAAGGTGCCAATAATGGTAATGATCAAGGTAATTTTCCATTCAACCCCCTCAGATTTTGAATCTCTAACGATTCAATTCAAATATATCTAGCTACAGTACTTACATAATTCATAAGCTATCCATGAATTATGTAACAATTGGATACTTTCATAATATTTTACACTGTACAGCTTGAAAAATAATTATCTCTTATTATAATGTGTGTTTGTCTGTAACCGAAACTATATCACTACTTAAGTCACAATTCCCTTACTTATTTACATCACATTCTCCATGATTTTATTTTTATTTAAACCTCAATTATTAATAAAATTGTTTTAAATTATTAATACTGTTGGCCTTATCTACATACTAATAACATGCAATTGTATTTATATATACAACAGAGAAGCGGGAAGGCTAATTTGCATATTGGTATTAAAAATTTGATTTTAATAAATTTTTTCTTGGTATTATTGATTTCTAATTGTTTGGTTTTATCTCAATAAATATTAGCAAAAATCTTGAGGATGAATCTTAAAAGAAATCCATTAACAAGAAGAAAAAAACTGTAATTTTATTCTTTACTTTCTATTTTAACTAAATAGTTAAATTAGGAAAATTTAGCAATAAAAGACAGGAGTGATAATTTGATATAATATTTTATCACATTAAAACTTAAATACTTGAACTAATAGCTATTAGAGAAAAAAAGTTTTGCATCTTATGTGTTATTAGTTTATTTACTGCTAAATAATTTAATGTATTTTGTTTAAGGAATATTTTATGAAGCCATAATATTCAGCTATTAAAGAAAATGTTTTGTGTCTTATCTGTTATTAGTTTATTTACTGCTAAATAAAATTTATAAAAAAAACAAAAACAAAGTAAACCTCCTCTAAGTGTGCTAACTCCCTGATTTTTGCCTGCGGTAGTATACTTAAAGTAAGATATTTTCTGAATACAAAAGAATTAATTGAATTCATTAAATTCTCCAAATTAACTTTTATGAAGGAGCAAGAAATCTAAATTTCTGAAATCAGAGATAGTCTATTGCTTCCTCAGATAAAATTGACTCTCAACCAATAAAATGACAATAAGCAAAGAGAAAAACAAAAGAAATCACTAAATATCAGAGAAGCAATATAATACATTGACTATTAGAGACAATTAAATAAACATTAATATCCCTTAAGCATTTGAATGTTTCGTTGTGTGAGTATTCATTATATCATTTAAGGTTAAGTAAATAGTGTCCCAAGCCAATAAAGAAATGATACAATAGTATATCATTTATCTTTTTCAAGTGAGATCTAATGTTATACATTGATTAAACCCTCCTTGCTATATAATAGATCTTTTTATTTCAGGTTGAATATTTTACTAGCTCAGTCGGTAGATGGCCCAGTAGGAATCACAGAGTTACTGGTTTGATCCCTGCCAACTCAGCACATAAGTAGCACACATTGGATAATCTGATCTGTATATTTTAGCTTAATGATCACAATAGACAATGACAAAAAGAAAATTATAAAAAGGCCCATAGAGCTGAAAAACAACAGAGAGACAGTGGGAGCTTACGCTCTTCCCGACTCTTTATATAGATTGTTTCCTTTATCAATTTTGTCTTCTTTTGTTTTCTATGGAAACTTCATTTCCGTAGTCTTATACATTGTGGGGACCCATAACTCTTCAACTCCTCAACTAAACACTCACCAAACAAACCGGATCCCTACAGCGGTAAAGTGGAGAGCTGATAGTAAGTGTGGTGCTCCACCTCAGCAAAACAATCTCTGTGGTCTAGTGCTAGAAAAAAGACGAGACTCCCTCACTGTCCAACTGATATTGACAATAAGCCACTCCACTAACTTTACTTACTTACTTATACCTTATAGGGCCAAAATCTGGATCTTGGAATGATCCTATCAGATGCTAATAATAAAGAGTATATCACCTGTCTTTTGGGAAAGGCATGAATCCATATATTCTCCCTCCAGCTATGGGCAAATAGTAAGGCATACTGGGCTCTTTAACCATGGTTAGGTAAACAGTCTAGGAGAAAGAAAACTGAATTCAAACCTGTTAAACTCCGCTTAAGAAACTGACCTTGTGTCATATCCTGCTCATGCGGAGAAGTTGGTAAATATATATATACATATATCCTGAACATAATCCAACTAATGCTCTGTTAGTTCAGAATATGCAGACTTTATCTCCCTGCAAAGAAAAGAGGTTTCCTGACTATGACACTAAACTGCACCTGATGGTGTTGGCGAGTGTGAGAGTATTTCTTTTTCTTTTTCATTACTTCCAGGACCACTCTGAACTGGTGTGGTGTAATGTAAGAGAGAGAGAGAGAAAGTTAGCATGGAAAGTTTTTAAGGATTAATCAGCATAGTGCCACATGGCATTTTTTCTACTGGTTGAGAGGTGTCATGTGGTGAAGTGGGAGAGAGGAAGAGTAAGAGGTGAGAATGTTAGGTGAGTTTGGAACTAAGCCTCTTGCTCTGGGCAATCGTGGCTTGAGGGAAAATAAAAATCTCATGTGAAAAAGAAGCTGTGTGCTATTACTAAAAAACTATAAATGGTACAAGACAAGATGTCCCCCAGTATTCCAAGTTGGTCTCAGACTTCAAACATCACAGAATTGCCAGTCAACTCAGCATCGACCCAGCAACCAGATTCGAGCCTCTCAAAGTAGTACCAGATGAGTATATACAAATTATTTCTATATGACACATCATCACTCCATTCCGATATGACAGTCATAAAATTGCCAGTCAACTCAGCATCGACCCAGCAACTAGACTCGAGCCTCTCAAAGTAGTACCAGATAAGTATATACAAATTATTTCTATATGACACATCATCACTCCATTCCGACATGACAGTCATAACATTACAGTGGTAGTCCTTGTTAGAGTTGTATTTATCAGTCAAATAAACCTGTTTAATAATGATTTGTATTGGTAAGGTTGTATGCAAAAAAAATAGAAAACCTCTTAAGAAACAACTACAACTTAGCTCAGTCAGTAGAGCATCCACCAAGGAACCTTAAGGTTCCAGGTTTGATACCTACCCTTCCCTACTCAGTACATAAGTAGCACAGCTTGGATTCGTGCAGAAAAATGGGGAGCTGATGGTAGGTGTGGTGATCTAACTCAGACACAACAACAATCTCCCTGGTCTAGCACTAGTGAAAAGGGGATAAACTCCCTCACTGTCCGGCTGTAACTGACAATAAGCCACTTTGCTGACATTACTTTTTACACAAAAATTGTATAAAGCTCAATGTTTGTTTTTTTTTTAAGTGGAGTAAAGCTGGTTTGAATTCAGAGATTTCCTTATCCTAGAATGGTTGGGGATGTATAATCCACCCAATGGGACCACCTGTTGACTGTAGGTAGTGACCCATGATGCTTAAGGAAGGAATCCTGGTGGCTGAGCAATCCATGACATACAACACTTCATTTTGACCCTTACTTAGGTTAGATGTGCGGCCAGAAGAGGCCCTCTCTGATCAATCAGTAAGTCATATAAAGCCCTACCACCTACATGATTGTCCCACCCCTATTGCTATTATGGCAAACCTGCAACTCTTTTTATCATATATGTGCTAGAAAGCAGTGACTGAAGGTCTTAGTGTCCTGGGTATGATGTTAAACTGCATCTAGTGGTGACATTCCAATTAATAATAATGATGCTAATAATTTGTTTGCTCACAGTTAGGGTTTGATTTGGTTTCTTCATTTCATAACATACCAACCTTTATGGGTTATTTAATGCCAAAGCCATCCTTGTAGAAGGACAGTAGTAGTATTATTTAAACCATAGTTCGGATTAACCAATGGACTTACTCAGGTAGATAAGTAAATGAAAAGAGACACAAATTACTAAACAGCATGATGAATTTTTTTTTTATTGAAAGCAAAAAGAATTTTATAAGAGAGATATTCATGCAGCTCTTTCTTTTTTCTTCACCTAGATAGTCTATATAGAATTTTGACTTTTTCATAGTAGCATTAAAAGATAACCAACAATATAAAAACAGTCAAAAGTTTTGTTTTTTCTCCTCTTTTTTTTGGGGGGGAAGGGGGGAGATCTATCAGGCGACAGACATCTTCTTTCTCATTTTTTTTTTTTACCAAAGATCTATTTGATCTGCAGTTAAGAGTATTTTTTTAAATTAAATTCTTTGGATTTATAACTTGAGATATGTAAACAGATCTACATTTTAGTTCATTCTATATTTTTGGTCCCCATATAGAAATACTCTTTATTGTCATCATCTCATGCTAACACGTATTCCCATGACTCTCTCTCACCACTCATCCCTATCAGTCATCACTCCTAATAAGTTCTCCTTATGACATCCAGTACCCACACAGAACTGATCAATGTAATTTTTTGCTGATCAGCATACTCTGGTGTGTCCATGTGTAGATGTCCACAGGAAAACGTCACTGATGAGTTCATCCTTAATTCTCCGGCAATGTCTTGTTTGTCTTGGATGGTTTGTATGATAGGAGGTAAGTAGCCATACAGCTGGGGGGTTTTTGTGGAGTTTTGCTTTCAGGATTTGTTCCAGACAGCAAGCAGCATCTTTGTATAGTTCCTGTTCAGCTTTTTACCCAAGTATTTTGTTAACGTACAAGTAGTGCAGCCATACACTCAATGTGTTGTGTGAATATACAAAATGGAATTAAATCTGACAATTTGAGGAGAAGATAAAAAGAAAAAACAATTGTATAGATTGTGCTGACAAGCGCCCATTTTGATTTTATAATGTTTATACAATGTAATCCAAATGAAATCATTTTTAAAAATAAAATAAAGACAATAGTAGAAGGCATTGTATAAAGCATCCATTTTCTTCCAAGCAACATTATATGTATGATGAAAGGGAAATTAACGACTGACATGGGAAGTCCAACTAATGCTCACATTCTGGACTGGAATGTCATGTAAAAAATACATATAAAAACGTATTTTAGTTAAAAATAATGTACATTTTATTTTTAACTATAACGTCTCAAACCACGATGAGAAAAACTCATCAAAGTTTGAAAAATAAAGATATATAAAAGTTATTAAAAACAATCCAGCTACAAATGTAAATATGAGGGCCACAATAAATTCAAAAGAAATATGATGCGATCAAGGAAATAATATATGGTGAATAAATCCTTGGGGTCTGGTTTTCACCATTTCAAAATGACTCTCCAGTGATGAAATGTTAATCCAAGGTTTTTAAATTATTGATTGGATGGGTTGTAATCAATATTTTCTTTTAATGCTGTTGTTTTATAAAATATCCTTATTTGAAGTTGAAAATTTTTGTTTTTCTGTAGACAGTATGTGAGTATACAAAATGGAAAAAATAACACTCAATGTGTCATTGATAATATTTAAATGGTGTTCTTGCAATTCTGGTTTGATATTTGTATTTAAGTATATAAGTATATATATATATTATATATATATATATATATATACACCAACCCCTCTACAGAAGTAGTGTGTGACACAAGGTCAATTTCTTAAGTGGAGTTTAACAGGTTTGAATTAAGCATTTTTATTCTCTTAAAAGTATAGTATATCATATGCATAAAAATTCCCATACTGTAGGAGTTTAATTTATAGATTGCTCAATATAGAGAATAAAGACTTACAAGTTTTATTCGTTCCACTCATAACTCAATTTCCTCATATATCAAATCAATTTTCCCCTTTGAAATAAAATGAAATTCAATTAATCCATTTCAGCCGAGCCAAAAAAAAAACACCCTATTTTTTTTTTTTATATAAAATTGTACTGTATTGAATAAAAAACCTTATTAAATTAGAATATAATAAATCAGGTGCTGTAATATGTTCTAATGTTTATTTTTTCATAAATAATATTTTTCTTTGGTGTAATAAATTTGGAAACTTAAATTTGTTAGTGAACTTATTAACATAAGCATGTCTGAAGCTCGCTCATACAAATTTTAGCTCTTGACACAAAGCAAAAAAATCAACTAAGTAAACTTATACGTTGGGGCACTCATAAGTCAAGGTACCATTGTACAGTTTGGTTTGGTTTGGTTTGGTTTGGTTTGGTTTGTTTTACGGCATATCAACCTTGGTGAGTCATTTAATGCTGACTAAGTTTTGGATTCATAGCGATATTTTGGTAGAAAACAAATGTATATATATAGATTTTAACTATTGTTCAATTACTCATATTTTTGAGTACAATGCCATTTCTTTTAGGAAATGTAAAATACTGAATGGTCTTATTTTCGTGAAAAGTTTTTTTCAAATTACTTGCTGGGTAATATTTTGTTTGCACAAGATCAAACTCTATACACTCTAGCAGTATATGTTTCACTGTAAATCTCTCTCTTGGCAGGTAGTGCGTATTGGGGATTCTGTGCCCACTAGTAAATGATGATGGGTGATGTAAAAAAAAGTTATAGTACCAGATAAACATTAATTTTGCAAATAAATTTTTATACTTCTTGTGATATAAAGAAAAACAAATGAAACTTCTCTTACCTCGGGCTAGGAAAAGAAATGGCGCCCGAAGGTTTGTACTCTTTTATAAGAGTACAGACCAGAAGTCAGGTGGTTTGTGGGAGAGGAGTGGAGAAATAAATGAGCCGAATTTCTTGGCAGTCAGTGAATGAGGTGATTGCGAACAGACCATCGAACGAGGTGATTGCGAGCAAACACAAAGATTTTTCAGAGTAGAGATTTCGCAGAGTAGAGATTTTACAAACTATTTCGGCTCATTTTGCAGAGTAGAGATTTGATACTTCTCAGATCCTCCACCTGACCACATTTTTCTTAATAGCAATATGAGTGTTTTATAGCAATATAAAAGGGTTTTTATGATCCTGTCATTTGATTGTTAATAATGATTACTTTAATAATGATCATACAGTCATTAATTATCAAGATATTTATACGAGTGCAAGTAAAGCTTAAAGATAAGCAACCAACAGTTAAAAGAGTTCATTTTGTAGGATTAGAAAAAAAAAGAAGAAGAAAATGTATTAAAAAGCATATTTTCTTCTTCTTGTTTTTTTCTTTCTAAGGAAAAAAATCCTTTTGATCAAACTTGGTGCAATTTGGCCATGATATCTTTTGAAGAATCTTTTAGTCTCACTCTTTTTCTATTCAATATTCAATATTTTTCCAGTCTTTTGACAAAGAGGGAAAAATGCATTTAACAAAATTGAAAGGTGGTGGAGATTATGCAAATCAAAATTTTTCACCATAAAATCAACAAGAAAGAAAGAGTATAAAAATGTACACAGTACAATATTCAAGCCGAGTGACTGATAAATGTATTCATTCCTTGTTGGTTATTCATCTGTTTTTATTACGACTAGCCTTTCTATTTAACATCCAAGATCTAAGCTTATTTTATGAACTAATTGTGCCAGCCCACTATGAAGACTTTCACTTTCACCTTTTAAAAGAAAGGTTAACACTGTTAAAAAAAATCAAACAATTAAAAAAAAAACATTTATATTGAAAGTGAAAGTAGGAGAGAAAAGATTATTATCTAACGAATGAGAATGAGATTATAAAGAGAAAGAACAAAAGAAAAAAAATTGATTTAGTTTTCTTTTTTTTGGTGGGGGGGGGGTCTTTCATTGGAATGTGACCTGATTTTGTAGATTTGTTCATTTTGTTGTTGTTGATGATGAGATTGTTTGATTTACAAAAGAACAAAAACTCTCAGAAATTTTAGGAATGGCACAAAATAAATAAAAGAATAACAAAATAAGAAGAACTGAGACTTTTTCAGTGCCATATAAAAAAAAATGATTTTCTTTCAATGAAATCTATAAAATGTTGAAAGACTTTGGAGTCTTTAAACATTGAAAATTTGGAGAGAAAGAAATGGAGATTTTTTTTGGGTTTTATTTGTCTTCAGTATGAATACAATTTTATTTTCAAAAAAGGAACAAGATATTCAGGAAATCTACTGATTCAATTATTTCCTTCTAAATTCAGAGATTTTACAGACATCTCTCCGTGTTACTTCCATTGTTTAAATCAAAAAGAAAAAAATAAGTCAGTGTTTTGGAAAAGGAAAACGTAAGTATTCATAAATCTATTTGATGCAAAACATTTTCATTAGAGAATTCATTGTACCTTTAAAGATTTTGAGATACATTGAAAAAAAAAAATCAACCAAAATCCATGGAGAGACAGTATTTTGAAATAGAAACCAGACAACCTGTTGGGTCCCTGTTGAAACAATGGCTGTCCATGATGATATTGATGCTTCTATTCAGGAAGGAGTGAAGGATTCTAATTAGCATTTTATAGTTACCACTTATCCATGATGATATTGATGCTTCTATTTAGGACGGAGTGAAGGATTCTAATTAGCATTTCATAGTTAACAGCTGTCCATGATGATGTTGATGCTTCAATTTAGGAAGGAAATAAAAATTTTAATTAAATTTTTTTAGTTGGCTCCTATATGAACAAGTTCAGAGAATTTGATGTTTCTATATGTGCTTAATTTAACAGTGTCTTGATGACAATGAAATGCTAAAAGGATTTATTAAAGAAGAAAAATGCAATGCAAGCCATTAAATCAAACACATTCGGAAGAGGTTCAGAGAATTTGATGTTTTTATAGAAAAGTTTCCTATTTTGTATAAACCATTCTAGAGTCTTTTATATAAAATATAATCTATATATATATATATATTACTACGTACACATGGGTAGAAACCTATAGTTAGGGGGGAAAGGCTCCCCAAGCCTTAATGGACAGACACAACTTGTCACGTTCATCATTGTGGATGCCAGAAGAAAGAGTGACTAATAGCTTCCTGCACTGAGTTTAAATAGCCAGGTGGCAAGAGAAGATAACTCTTTTCCACTATCAACCTCAACCCCCGAGGAAAGACAGTCACTACAATTGCAAGTCACTTGGGGTGACCATTTTAAATCAAATGACCTCAGTATTGATAAACCATGCTCACTACTTTACAGTAATAACCAGAACAAAAAAGTAAATCTTTCTAAGAATTGATTATTTTGTATCATACTGCTATAGAGTCTCCAACTATGACTGACTTTCAACAACAAATACAGTATTGTATATTTGCATATGAGTGGAATAAAGAAAAAATATCATGGAATAACAAAAGCCATATAGTTTTATATATTTATATACACACACATTAAGTGCAGCATTATTCAAAGAAAAAGTGAAAAGTCCATTTTTAAAAGAAGTTTTTTCTTTAACCAAAAGAATATCTGTTTTTATCTATTTATGAAGACAAAAAGAGCCATGTTTTTTTTTCTTTTACTTTTCTATTTTTTTCTTCTTTCTTTTTTCTTTTCTTTCTCCTCTTTTTTATTTTTTATTTTCTTTCTCCTCTTTTTTATTTTCTTTCTCCTCTTTTTTCTTTTTCTTCTTTTCTTTTCTTTCTCTTTTCTTTCTCTTTTCTTTCTCTTCCAAATTTGACTTTTTTTATTATTGGTGACTGAAGGAGAATCATCCTTTTTGTCTTTGCGTCCAGACTGTTACATCCACTTAACTGCTCTTGGGAGAGAAAGAGAGGGGGGGGGAGAAGCAGACCATATTTTTGATTGGCGTCTGCAGCTGCATCTTCTCAAATAATCAAAGAAAACAAGACAAATTCTGCTAGTCATTCATGAAGAGAATTCTTGTTTTGCTAACAAGTGCTTTCAGCTTCCATTTTTGGTATGTTGATCTCTGATTAGTCTAGTTCCTGCTGACTCAGTACCCAAGTGACCAGTCAGAGAGTAACACATAACCCCCCAAGTCAATAATGTGGTTTTTTTTATATGCTCTCTTATCTCAGTGAAAAGAGTCATAACCTCATCACTCATACCTTATAGCTTGAAGTTAATCTTATTATAACTTTATGAAATATTTAAAAAAAAGAAAACTTTTGCATAGTTTACATGCAATGGGTAAATTGTTGTCATTTCAAATTATTAATTTCAATTGAAGTCAGTAAGTCTACTGTTGGTTTTAATAACAACAGCTAAGTAGAACTCAAGCAGTGTCCAAGACAGTTGGTATGAATAGGAATCAAGAATGATCCGTTCATGAATCTGGGTGATTTGGGTCATTCCATTCCTTGAGTTCTGATTGGTTGCTTGACTGCTTGATTTGAATGACATTGTGGAGTCTTGTATATACTTTGTCATTTTGCAGTGGACTTTGTAGCATTCGAGTTTGTATTTAAGTTACAATCGCTTGCTGCCTTGTCTTCCCAGTTCGACGGTAATTGGAACTTATTCTTCAGCATGCACTTTGTTTTTTTTCAGGTTTTATCTACTGTGCAGCAAACTAGAATCAGTTAAGCAGTCTGCATCCTGTACAGCTGAACATACACACTGGAAGCTCCAATACAAAGATTTCAGAGTGGTTGGGAGTCAATCTGATGACAATCCAGAGGATTCAAAGAGAATTGGATGAGTCCAATGGTGATTATGAAGGTATGGCAGTTCAGAAAACTTACTTTGATCATTCTGATAATAAAATGTAGTCCACCAGTGGCAAAGCAGAATGTTGTTAACAAATCTATATAATTTAGAGATTTGTTGGATGATCCAGCTGTGTTGTGAACTGAGTATGTTGAAGTGAGCTAGTATGTTGTTGGTTTAAACAACAGCAACTAAGCACTACTGATTGGTACTCAAAGCAGCTGGTATTTATGGAAATCAGGAATACTCCATTCATGTATTTGGGTGATTCCATTCCTTGAGACCTGATTGGCTACTTGGTTTCTGGTATTCTGCAAACAAGGTAAGATCTGTATTAAGTTATGGTTTCTTGTTGCCTTGTTTTACCAACTCAACTGTAATTAGAACTCTTCTACCATTAGGATGTTTATTCTACATATGCTGCAAACAAGGTAAGATCTGTATTAAGTTATGGCTTCCTTGTTGCCTTGTTTTACCAACTCGACTGTAATTGGAACTCTTCTACCATTAGGATGTTTATTCTACATATGAAAGGTGCTATTTATCATGAAATATTGAAGCTTAATGAAAACAGTTAATTCTGAAAGTTTATGTCATCAATAGGAAACAAAACATTGTGGGAAAAAATGAATTTCCCTGATTAATCAGAAAAGTGTGTTACTTTAACATGGCAACACAAGATCAAGAAAAATATTTGACTGAATATGGAGATTTTATGCCACTAACCCGGCCCTCTCATTTGATAATCACTTATTTCAGATATTTACAGTATTTCCACAATTGGAGTTGGAGGCACATAGTGTAATGGTTACGATCATAGGAAATGGACACGGTGAGTTAAAATCATGGACACAGCTGTTTGCATTTCACATAGCACTAATACACTTGGGAAAGGTATGAATCCAGCTATTCTCTCACTGAGTAAATAGTAGGGCAGACTGGGCTCTTTAACCTTGGTAGGGTAACCAGTCAAGGAGAAGGAAAACTGATTCAAACCTGTTGAACTCCGCTTAAGAAATTGACTTTGTATCACATCCTACTCATGTGGAGGGGTTAGTAAATATATATATATATATATATATATTATTTATATTTTTGAAGGCAATTACAATGCGTATATCATATAAAATTCCATAATTATTGAAAATAATAATGACAAGCAAATTTGGCGAACAAACCGTGCTACATGTGGAACACAGTACAGCTGTTTCAACTTGTATACACTGCTGATGAGACCTAATAAAGTTAAACAGCTGTACAGTGTTCCACGCGTTGCACGCATTGTTTGCCGAGTTTGCTTGTCATGATTATTTTCAATAATTATCAAATTTTATATGATATACACAATGTAATTGCCTTCAAAACTAGAAATAATAATATACTTTACTTAATGCTTCAAAAGCAAATTTCCAAATACTCATATATATATATATATATATATATATATATATATATATATATTGTGATAAGATTTAAAGAAGTATGTTACTACATACACCTGTTCCCAACAGCAATAATGATGTTGAACATGTCAGTCATGATATACAATAAATCAGTCATCATAGAGGGAAAAATCAGGTTGATTGATCGATTGGTTGGTTGGTTGGTTGGTTGGATTTTACAGCATGTCAACCCTTGAATTATTTTATGCCAAAGGCATAATTTTATTCTTTGTTGGGTATTCAAAAAATTTTTAATTCATTTTTTAAACATTTCTTAAAGCTCATTTTTTTTTAAATCTATTTAACCTATAGATACCCTAATAAGTACTATCACTCTGGGTCAGAGTGAACCTGGGTGTAATGGCAATGAAAAGGTACTCCACACTCCCCAGAGCTTAAGAATCAGAACCTCATCCATTAGATTCAGTTTAATGTTATACCCAGGACATAGGAAAATCGGAAAAGGTTGAGTAAACCAAAAATATTTAAATTTCTAATGTATAATATTTGTAACTTCCCATTAGGTGTGGTGAATGGGACCAGGAGGTTCAACTTAGCCGATGCAAAAACAGCACAATATCTCATCTGCTTATTTGGTGCTACCATTTGATAATTCCTCAATGCACATGCATAGTTCTAAATCTTTTAAGACTATCACTAATTTGAATATGGGATCATGGCACTGAATAAAAAGCGTGCTGTATCGATGATCAGTGGAGTGTTCTAAGGATTTTCACTCATTCAGGTGATCGGATTCTTTGTGGCAATTTTCTACTGTATAAGGAAATATATAATGTTCCCCTTTCCTTTTATTTTAATTTATATTAAATTAGAAGTGGCTACCCAGCCTCACCTGGGTAGAAGTGAGAGGGGGGGCAAAAAATTAATCCCTCAAATCCATTATCACTGAATTGTGAGTTGGATCCTTGCAGGATGCCCCATTAAAATTCCTACATAAAAAGACCTTGCGTTGATTTGGCCTGATCAAGCCTCAGAAAAAAAAAGTGCACAGACCATCTGAAAAGAAAAATCAGTGTCTCCAATCTAAAATATTAAATGCAAAAAAAATCCAAGTTGTTACTATTTGAATTTTATTTTTCATTTATCTTCACGAAGATAATCAAATCTTCATCATTTTTGCTCAAAAAGCAAAATCTGGTGATAGTGAATGTGTACATATATCTACTTTGCTGTTAATTGTTTCATTTTTATAGTTTCAGCCAGACATACACACATATACACAACTGCCCTTTATATATGTATAGATGGAGTAATCATCAAAGAATATATAGAGCGTTTAGCTCAGTTGGTAGAGCATCCACCTAGTAATCACAAGGTTCCGGCTTCAATACCAGCCCTCACCAACTTAGTGTATCAGTAGCATTGCTAGGAATCTTTATGGTAAAGTCAGGTGCTGATGGTACATGTGGCATTCCACCTCAGATACAAAAACAAACTCTGGTCTTTTGCGAGTGAAAAGGGAATAAACTCCCTCGCTGTCACCAACTTAGTGCATCAGTAGCACAGATCTATATGGTAATGTTGAGAGCTGATGGTAGGTGTGGCATTCCTCCCCAGATGCAAAAACAAACTCTGGTCTCCTGATAATGAAAAAGGAATAGACTCATTCGCTGTCACCAACTTAGTGCATGAGAAGCACAGCTTGGAACTGATGGTAGGTGTGGCATTCCACCTCAGATGCAACTGTCCAACTGATACCAACAATAGGCCACTCTGCCAATTTTACTTTTACTTAACTTATATCTTATGCATCATTAAGTTGATGCTAAAGTCTCCAATTCAAACTTTTGTTTTAGTTCCTTACTGCTTCTTTTACAATTTATGAGAGTCATAAATTGTTGACAGACCCTGTAGAGTTTTAAAATAAGTTTGTTAGAATAAAAAGCGTAGGCAGTTAGATTTCCCTAACTGTTGGGTTATGAGTGGCATATGGATAACCCCAACTGATGCCAGTACAGAATAACATGGAAATAGATAGTTTTTAGAGTTTAGATTCGACCTGACTTGGAAGTAGAGCAGACGTTTTTGTCTCTCTCTTGCTGGGGTCGATTTCATCCATGCGGAAAAGATTGAATCATGGGCTGATAAAATAATAAACTTGATCAAGAAAAAACCCAAGTCTTGTTTTACTTACAATAAATAAAATCAGCCCAGAAGAAAACCAGCCCTTAGTTGAAGAATTAAGAAGAACTCAACTAGATAGGAACATGTCGACCAAAGAAGTTAGAAGAATTAAGAAGAATGAAAACATAGAAGAAGCAGTAATGAAGTTAACAAGAATCAAGTAAAATCATCCCTCTCTCTCTCTCTCTCTCTCTCTCTCTCTCTCTCTCTCTCTCTCTCTCTCTCTCTGAACTCTCACTCTCATTTATATACCTGATGTTGATGTGTCCAACATCTTGTCCAATTGTAGTTGGTCATTTATGAACCTAAGTAAAAATTCTAAAGTTAGAAAAATGTGTTCCACAAGAACATTGCAGAATGAATATTGGTCAATCAGTGTTTAAACACTTGTGTTCTTGCTTGACACGGAAAAGGGTCATTTTTGGACAAGATATTCCCTGGTGAGGAAAAACGGATTTATTATGAAAATCCAGAATGAAGTAGAACATAATGAGATGAAGGAAAGCTTTCAAGATTGCAATCTGAGAGAAATCTTTTGAGTTTTTGGTAAGGGAATTCTTTATTATTCTCCCATTAACCTAAGAATTGGTCAGGTCATGATAAAAGTACAAGTTCTCAACAGGTCACTTAAGTTAAATAGTAGAAAGCTTGCTCACTACTTAAATAGGTAACAATTTAGTAATATCAGGTATTGTATGCAAACTGTGTGCCAGAATAGGAAAAATTTAGTAAATAACAAGTTAAGCAATGATGATCCTGCTCAGTACTTAGATGAGAGACAACTTAGTAAGAGCAGGTACTGTAAGCATCCTGAGTGCCAGACTAGGAAAAGCTTGGTAAATAACAAGTTAAGCAATGATAAGCCTACTTAGTAATTAAATGGGTGACAACATAATAATAACAGGTGCTGTAAGTATCCTGTGTGGCAGACTAGGTAAAGCTTGGTAAATAACAAGTTAAGCAATGATGAGCCTACTGAGTAATTACATGGGTGACAACATAGTAATAACAGGTACTGTAAGTATCCTGTGTGCCAGATTAGGTAAAGCTTAGTAAATAACAAGTTAAGCAATGATGAGCCTACTGAGTAATTACGTGGGTGACAACTTAGAAAGAGCAGGTACTGTAAGCATCCTGTGTGCCAGACTAGGTAAAGCTTATTAAATAACAAGTTAAGCAATGATGAACTTGCTCAGTAAATATATGAGTAACAACTTAGTTATAGCAAGTACTCTTAGCAACCTATGTGTCAGACTGAAAAAAGCTTAGTAAATAAAAACTTAAAAAATATCAATTCTGTGTAAAATAATTGTACATATTTACTTAGATCATGTTTCCAATATATATATATATATATATATATATATATATTACATTATTATTTATATTTTTGCGTATATCACATAAAATTCGATAATTATAGAAAATAATCATGAAGAGTGAATCTCAACAAAGAATTGTTCAGTGTGTAGAACATCGTACATACTGTTTCAACTTTATTAAGTCTCATCAGCGATGTATACTAACGATTTCCCTCCAACAGAAATCGAAACCGGGACTTTAGCAGGCATAGTCAGAGACTATACTGCTTCGGCCACGATACACACCGGACAATCCTTGTGAAATTAACCTGTCAATGATACTGATACGCCTCTACCATATGAGGTACGGGGACATTGAGTGAACAATAACAAACCAGGCCTATGCTCTTCGGCGAAGGAAATATGGATGTTTATATACATATATATATATATATTATACCCACTCTATATTCCATCGATCTTTAATAGTAAATCTTTTTTGTGACTGTTTTGTATTTTTGCTTTCTAAACTTCTATTACTCCTATTCTTCTTTTTCTTTTTTTTTTGACTGTTTCTTTCCCTTCTATAATTCCTTTCTTTATTTCTTTTTGTCAATTTCATTTATTCATTCCATTAATATCTCATTCTATGTCAATATTTCCCCATTTCCAAAATTATCAATATACTTATTTGTTATTTCAATTTCATATTTCTTTTCATTACAAATTTTATTTACAATCTTTGCTATTATTCCATCTGTCACTAGATTTCACCATTTCAAAAATCATCTGCATTTATCTATGCTTACTCTTCTTTTTTGTTTTTCATCTACTTTGGTTTTTGTTTTTTTTCTTTTCTTTTCTTCATTTTTTTATTTCTTTTCTTTTCTTCATTTTTTTCTTTCTTTTCTTTTCTTCATTTTTTTTCCTTAGTCCTTTACCTTCACCCTTTTTCTTTTTATCCTTTTTACTTCATCTCTCTATCTCTCTCTCCTACACATCCTTTTACCTTCTTCACTCTAAATCACACTCTCTCTCTCTCTCTCTCTCTCTCTCTCTCTCTCTCTCTCTCTCTCTCCTACACATCCTTTTACCTTCTTTCTTTCTCTCTCTCTTTATACATATCTATACTTATCAACCTCCCCTTTTCTCTCTCTTTATCCCAATTCCTTCTTTTTATTTTCTTCTCTTTTCTTATTTTTTTCTTCTTTATTTCCTTTACCTTCACCCTCTTCCTTTTTATCCTTTTTACTTCATCTCTCTATCTCTCTCTCCTACACATCCTTTTACCTTCTTCACTCTAAATCACACACTTCTCTCTCTCTCTCTCTCTCTCTCTTCTCTCTCTCTCTCCTACACACCTTCTTCACTCTAAATCTCTCTCTCTCTCTCTCTCTCTCTCTCCTACACATCCTTTTACCTCTCTCTCTCTCTCTCTCTCTCTCTCTCACATCCTTTTACCTTCTTCTCTCTCTCTCTCTCTCTCTCTCTCTCTCTCTCTCTCTCCTACACATCCTTTTTCCTTCTTTTCTCTATTTCTAAACTATTTTTCTCTCTCCCACACATCTTTATACTTATTTAATTCCACATCCTAATTTCCTCTTCCTCTCTTCCTCTTTATAATTCCCTCATTTTAACTTTCTTCAATTATCTTTATTTCTCTTTTTTTTTATGTTTTCCCCAAAATTGCATCTTCTTCATATTCTTTTTTTGAATTTTATTAAGATATCATTTGAAAATGTCTTCTTCATTTCCTCTTATAAATAATAACCTTGGATAAATTTGTTCGACAATTTCATTGGAAGTAAAATAAAATAGTTCACATTTTTTTTTACTACCAATAACAAAACAATATAGAATAAATATATCAAATTCAACAGAGATGGTTTCTCTTACTTCAAACTTGATAACAACATTTCCTCATCTTTCTTTGCATATTTCGTTATTCTTATTTGTCATACCATTGCCCCCACCCACCCACTCCCTATGTATAAACATTTCTTAGTTACACATCTCTAATCTGATGTAGCCAGCAATATAATTTCTTGTACTGTGTTATAATTTTGCAGAGATAACATTGGCATAATAATGTATAAATTTTGTAATGGAGTTTCATTATGCACAATTTATTACTCTGATGTTTATTTTTATTTTTATTTCTTCTATTTTAAAGTTTACTTACCTTTTGATCTAGGAAAGGAAAATAATCATATTTATTCAATTTTTTTTTTTTAGGTCAGAGGAAAGAGGAAGAGGAGAAGCTCTCAAAGTATTTTTGACTAACAAGAAGAGAGCTCCTTTAGCTTGAATTTAGAATTTTCCTTCTCCTAGACTGGTTACTATTGAAGTAAGTCAGCTAGACAGTCAACAATTGGTTTGAGCAATGTGACTGGCCAAGCCAACTACACCAGTGTCAAGACAACTGGTATTTATGGGAATTCAGAACAGTCCACCCATGCATTTGGGTGAGTCCATTCCCTGAGTCCTGATTGGCTGCTTGGTTTGTAGGGCCCTCTGAGGCTCCATAAATCCTGCCACTTTTCAGTGGTCTTTACGGCATCTCAGAATCATATTGAGTTACGACTGTTTGCCGTTTTGCCTTGCCAATTCGACGGTAATTGGACTTAGTATTCTATAGTTACCATATCAAGATTAAAGTCTTCCCTACAGTCTTTCCTACTATTTACCCATAGCTGGAGAGAGAATAGTTGGATTCATACCTTTCACTATGTGAAATGCAAGCAGCCTCATCCAGGATTTGAACTCATCTCACATGCCCATTTCCTAGATGTGCATCCAACTATATTTTACGCTAAATATTGAAACTTTCCTACTTTAATATCTACCAAAAATAATTCATCATAAATTCATAGATGAAGCTGATTTTTGTCAAAATTGGAATGAGAAAGTATTTACAAGGAAATAGAATATTAATCAGGTAAAGTAACCATGAATACCATTAAGGTTTTTTTAAATTTAGACATATCTATTACATTTAGTTGAATACATGGCACAATGGATACAAGGATTTAGTTAATACAGTTCTAAATGACAATCATTTGGAGGTTTCAGTTTCAATACTGACTCCAGGTGAAAATAACATCAAATACTTAACATAGCTTAACACTTGTACTCGGTCATAGTTAACAGAATGAGAACAATCTACCCAATCAATTAAATAAAGGCTCTGGTTTACAACATGAAGGCTCTTGAGTTCAACAAGAAGCTTCCAGAGTTCAACACAAAACATCTGAAAAAGCAGGAGGGTATATTGCGTACAATGAAGATGAGGACAAAATTCTGAGAAATCTAAATAATACAAATGGCTCAGTTTTGTATTTTCCTTTTCAAGGTTCAGACAATTTTACCAAAACCTTTTCAAGTGTAAATCTAATTTACTTTTTGTTAACCATGCTTCTATGTAGCTCGTTCGCCACACAGAAATGTTTTAAATTTTTTAAATAAAAATATATTTTAAAAAATATTAAAATTAACTCAATCCAACTAATCATAATGGCTCAGTTTTATTTGTCTGAATTTTGGGAAGGTTGGATACATGACATGACAGATATAAGGGCTGAATTAATACAGTTCTATGTGAAAATTATCTGGAGATTGCAGGTTCAATCCTGACTACAGGCAAAAATAACATAGAATAGTTAACATAGCTTAACATTTGTACCCAGTCATGGTTAAAGAACTGCAAACAATCTACCTTAATGGATTGAATGAAATGTTTGGTTCAAAGTTCTATGAAGGCTCCAGAGTTCACAAAAAAACACCTGAGGAAGGCTAGAGAGTACGTTGCCAAAAAAGTTGTGTATATAATAAAGATGAGGATGACAGTCTGAAAAATCTAATATAAAAATTATCAAGCCTCATCTCAAAAATGCAGACAAATAATATCTATTCAACATGGCACATCAACATCAACATGGTGCTTTTAGGTCCAGAACTCTTTTATACATTTCATATTTTAAGATATTAAAAATTCCTTGTAAATCTTTAAATTAACCAAATATGAGTTTTTGCCGATTTCAATTTGGTGAATATCAAATAAAAATCATTAGTTGTTTGGTTTAATTGTATATCAACCTTTTTATACTGCATCTAGGGGTGAAATTTAAATTCTGGATCTCTGTGGAGTGTGAAGTATACCTTCATTGCCATTACTCCCAGGTCCACTCTGAACCAGAATGGTTGTACCTATTAGGGGCCCGTCTAAATAAATAGATCTGTTTTCAAGTTAATGAAAATTATTTCTACCAGTTTATTGATACACACAAAGTTAATGATAGATTTAACATGAAAATTATTTCTGTTTATATATTGATACACATGATGTTGATAAAAATGATTTCTGCCAGTTTTTAAAACCAAACCAAAAAAAAATTAACCTAGAAACTATTTACTTACAAATCATATACAAAAACAAAAACAAGATTTGGCATTAAATAGCCTACAAACATTGATATATAGCCAACCAATCAACTCCCCACTCGTTATCTTGGAACATCAGTCACAAGTATTTAAGTTTTAATATAATAAGATATATTAAATTAGAATGAATAACGAAACTAAATAAGAATGCATATAAAAAGATTACACATTTTTATTCTATTTTATTTCAAGAAAACAATAATAGTAAAAATCGTTAAACCAAGTAATTGTTTTGTTAAAACCAGTATGCAAATTATCCTCACCATATACTATATAGACCTTTATTTCGAGGGACGTGGGCTAATGGTTAGAGTCGTAGGAAATGGATTTGTCAACCGGAGTTCAAAATTTGGATCAAGGTTGTTTGCTAATAGTGCTAATATCCTTGGGAAAGGTATGAATCCAACTATTCTTCCTCAAGCTATGGGTAAAATAGTAGGACAGACTGGGCTCTATAACCGTGGCTAGGTAACCAGTCTAGGAGAAGGAAAACTCTGAAATCAGACCTGTTAAACTTTGCCTAAGAAACTGACCTTATGTCACATCTTGCTTGTGCAGAGGGGTTGGTTATTAATTAATTAACTTTCAAAATTAGGTACGACTTCAATTAAGCACATATTCTCCCAAAAAATGTCGGCTAAAAAAAGCCATATCATAAACACATCGCTTGTGTATTTACTTCTCATATATATATATATATATATAACATTGTAGGATTTTAAACATATTGATAACATGGGCTGTTAAGAGGCAAACGTAACTTAGCTAGACTTATAAAGAGACATCATTAATAAATAAGATGCTAATTATGATCGAATAATGATTATTATTTACAGTAGTGTAGTTCCTATCTAGCTTTTTCTCTAAGCATTTCATGGTGCAGATATACAGTATCAATGACATGGCTACAGCATGAAAGTTATGAATTATTCTACCTATTTCATCATTTATTGAACAGTTGATCTTAATCCTCTATTCCCTTGCTATACCACTGAGCAAATCCTTAATAAGATTTTAAGGGAAATTTTAATGGATAAATTGCAAAAAAATCCTTACCAAATGTAAAAAGAAAAAACCTTTAAACATTTTTGTAAGGGAGAGTTTGGGTTTTTTTTAATCTAATAACTGCTGTTCATTTTCTATAGTAATGTTTGGTGAGTTTTCACTAATGGAAATGGATCCAACAATGATTGTTTGTGCCTGGAAAACAGAACCAAAAATAAACATAGGGATTCTTTCTAATGTAAAACAAAATACCATTACCTGAATATTATATTCCTTCCTGAAAGGCATCACTGTTGTTTTTTGGGTTTTTTCTCAACCAAGCAAACCCTACAAGAAGCGTTGCTGCCTTCAATTTCATAGCAAGCAATTTGGCATTGAAATCATTTTGCTACTCAAAAGCTCATCTCTATTTTTAAAGATTTTTGGGGACTAAAACAATTTTTTTTTTAAATAGTGTTTCTTTCCATTTTTCAATGGCTCCAACCAAAGTTTCTAGCAGTTTCAAGAAAAACTAATATTTGATTCAAGCTTTGACAACAATAAATTCTTCATTTTTGTTTCAAGAAATTAAAATATCTATAGATCTTAATGTTATTCAATATAGAAAAGTTAGTATCTTCATTTATGCACAGGAATCAACAAATTACATGATGGATTTTTGTTGATTGATTCAGTGTGTGTGTGTGTGTGTGTGTGTGCATATGAGAGAGTATGTGCATGTATGAGTGTGTGTGTTTGGTTTGGTTTGGTTTGTCTTATGGCATCTCAACCTCAGTGGGTCAATTTAATGCCAACAAAGTTTTAAAATAAATTCATTCTTAATGGATACTCAATTTTTTTTATGAACTCATGTTTTTCTATTTAACCTATAGATGGGACCCTAACAGGTACTACCACTCTGGGTCAGAGTGGACCTGGGAGAAATGGTGATGAAGGGGTGCTCCACATTCCCCAAACCTTGGAACCTCACCATCAGATAGAGTTTAATGTCATTCCCAGGACTGTGTGTGTTTGTGTTTGTGTTCACATCAGTGTATGTGTGTGCGCACATGTGAGATAGTTTGTGCATGTATGAGCATGCGTGTTTGTGTGCATATGCACACAAACACGCATGCTCATACATGTTGGTGGTTTGTTGGTTGTTTTGTTTTAGGGGTCATTTAATGCTGAATCAAGTCATTTTGATAAACAAAAGACTCAAGTTTCTTACAGTACCTGTTGTTGTTTAAGTAGTAACACAATTAAGTATTGAATAGGCTCATCACTGCTTAACTTCAGGGATCTTGTGGGTGTAGAGATTCTGGAGTGATTAGTATCCAGCTGTGTTTCAAGCTGTGTATGTTCTGAGAATCCAGACTCGGTAGGTGGTTTAAATAGCATATTGAACTATTCCACTTGTGTATTTGGATCAAGTTCACTTCCTGGATCTTCATTGGCTGCTGGTTTTAAGGTTAACACTTTCATCCATATATGCTGAACATTTGACTGTGTTCATCCAGTAAGTACAGAATGTATTCGGTTACATTCTCTTTTTTTTTGTCAGGTTACTGGACGCTAGTAACAGACTTCCTGTAGGGGTGCGTATAATGTTTATTCTACATCCACCGTTCCTCCACCCCATTGCATGGGCATAATGGCCTTTGAGGAGAAATTAATACCTTTCAGCCTGGAAGATTACAGGGGAGCAACCTGGACAATGCCCAGGGATTTTCATCAGCATTGGCTTAGGGGGTCAATCGACATTGGTTGAGGCCGGGTCCCTAGGTCATGTTGCTATCATTCCTTTGGTTTGTGGAAAAAGTTCACTTCCTGGATCCTCATTGGCTGCTGGTTTTAAAGTGGATACTTTCATCCATATATACTGAGCATTTGACTGTGTTCAGGCAGTTAGTATAGAGAGTATAATCGGGAACCGGTGCTTTCAGCGTAACTTGACTGTAACGTGTGCATATGAGTATATGTGCATATGAGTTTGAGTATTTGTGTGCATATAAGTATGTGTTTGTGTGCATATGAGTGTGTGTGCATGAATATATTGTAAGAGAAAGATAAACTGATCTAAACATGTGCATATAGTAATATTAATATTTAGCACACCGGTTTAGCTCAGTTGGTAGAGCGTCCGACTATGAACCACAAGTGTTAGGGTTCAATGCTGGCCCTCACCAACTCAGTGTATGAGTAGCACAGGAATCTGTGCGGTAAAGTGAGGAGCCTCAGATGCCAAAAATAATCTCCTTGGTCTAGCGCAAGTGAAAAGGAGACTCCCTCACTGTCTGGCTGATACCAACTTTAGGCCACCCCGACTTTATTTACTTTACTTATATACAAAAATTCTATAATATAAATCTGTATTATAAAGCATATATATAAATTTAACAGAGTATCCAATCATGGTGTAATGGTTAGCAAGCTGGTCTTGCAGATCCCTTATTACTTAATAGTGAGTTTAATCCTTGCTTAATGTCCCACACTTGCAACCTGTGTCACATTCTACCCGTAATGAATGGGTTGGGTAAATAGGGCATCCCATCGTGGTGTAATGGTTAGTAAGCTCATCTCATAGACTCATTATTACTAATTAGCATATTCGATTCTTGCTGTATGTGCCATACTTCTAACTTTGTGTCACATCCTACTTGCTAAAAGCCTCCAATGAATTTTAGCCTCCTTCCAACCAGAGAAATCGGCTCATGGAGTGGCTATGTTTATACTGTAAAGAGAGCAAGCAAAATGGTGTGATCAGGCTCAAATTTTGATCAAACATGACCACAACAGTGCCAACTATAAGCATGCAAGCATAGAATGCAGTGTGACAATAATAAAGTTATGTTATGATGAATTTTTTTTTTTTTTTTTTAATTGAAATAGATCACTAAGTAGGACTGAGTCTATTCTAGTAGTGACCACCCCAAGCAGAGATCTAAGAGGTTTGAATTCAGAGTTTTCCATCTAGACTGGTTGCCTAACCAAGGTTAAAGAGACCAGTCTGCCCTACTACTTACCCATAGCTGGAGGGAGAATAGTTGGATTCATACCTTTCCCAAGGGTATTAGCGCTAAGTGGCTTCATTCAGGATTTGAACTCAGGTCGACAAGTCCATTTCCTACAACTCTAACGAGTACACCACACACCTCCCTATTGAAAGTGCGCATCATTTTTGACTCTATCTTGTATATTTGTATATCAATAATGACACTAGTATTTTTATTTAACTTTTACGTTCTTTTATTGTACCCATTACCAAATGGTAAGAATACTAAAAAAAAGAAAATACAATTCTTATCATTTGTGTACACAGAACTTTTCATTATATTTGAAGATGGGAGAAAAACCTAAGGCCTTTTTACATTTTACAACATAGGTTTTATGAATTGAATGAGATGGAAAGCAACAGAGCCCTGACAAATGATCATTTCAGAAAAAAATGCCATGAGCTCTTCGGAAATGGCCCCTGCATTGTTTGTATGTTGCTTGATGGTCTCTAAATGTAGATGGAAAATTCTTCAACTGCATGAGATCTCTTTAAAGGAATCAGAACAGACAATAGTCACTTTTGTATAAAGTCTCTCACTGCAAGGAATAAACAATTTCGCTATAGGGTTTCAAATGCCTACTTTTAAGTAACTCTCTCTTCTCTCTCTCTCTCTCTCTCTCTCTCTCTCTCTCTCTCTCTCTCTCTCTCTCTTCTCGTTTTGCACTGGAATTTTTGGGATTTTTTTCTCTTGGCAATTTTTTCATTTTCACTGTCAATAGAATAAAAATGTTTTATCGTTATTCAAGAAAAATATTTTCTTAGAACTTATGTGTGTGTGTGTTATATATATATATATATATATATATATATATATATATATAATTGAGAAAAATGGTAGTGAATCCGACAATTATGTTGAAAGATAAATGGAAAGAAAATAATAATAGAAATAGATAATAATAAATATTAACAATGAAATAAAAAAATTGAAAAAATATCCTGCCCCAAAAAGACCGTTTTCTGTATACTCAAAATTTCATGTTTTCTCTATTATTATTATTCTATTTTATCTTATATCTAAAATAATACTGAATAGGATACTATGTATACAAGGAAAAATTATTGTTCAAAACACGTGTCGGCAGTTCAATAAATTTACATACATTCAACATTTTCCTTCCATATATATATTTACCAACCCCTCAGCACAAGCAGGATGCGATACAATGTCAATTTCTTAAGCGGATTTTAACAGGTTTGAATCCAGAGTTTTCCTTTTCCTAGACCAGTTACCTAGCCATGATTAAAGAGCCCAGTCTACCCTGCTATTTATCCATAGCTGGAGGGAGAATTGGATTCATACCTTTCCCAAGGGTATTAGCGACATGTGAAATGCAAACAGCTTCGTCCAGGAATTGAACTCGGATCAACGAGTCCATTTCCCACGACTCTAACCATTAGACCACGCACCTCCATAAATTTTCCTTCCATACATATATATACCTATATATATAATGAGGCCATTGTGATGTAATGGTTATCATAGGAAATGGATACAGCTAACCAAGTGTTATATATTGATGGGTACCGTCAATTTTTAGACCACTAGTGCAGAAACAGATTCTGAATCCAGGTGTCGACAAAATTCAAATTTGTACCATTAGGTAATTGACACAAGATAACTTTGGTGTAACCTTCCTTCCGGTTATAAAGACTGTGGGAAAGAAGGTTTAGTTAGCTTAGAGGCAGTCAAGCCATGAGATATCCTAATGCAAGCATGGACCCAGCTTTGCTCCCCGTTCAGTAGAATATATGCTTTGCATTGCCTGTAAGAATTAATGACAACCTTGGCATAATCAGACCAGCATCTTGAAGAACCAGACCTATAGCATAATCAGACCAGACCACCATCTTAAAAAAGAAATACAAACAGCTTTGAGGATGGTTAAGTGCCTCCCAGTAAATGTCTGTTAATATTAAAAGCTGTTTATATTTCTTTTTTTCGACCTACTCTGTGCAGACAAACACCAAAACACTCTCTTTATTTACGGGGAGACATTTCTAACCCTGTTTTGATCTAGGGTTCATACATACATCCCCTTTCTTTTTCTTTTTTTCTTTTTTTGACCCCCCTCTGGCTCACCTCCATTCGTTCTTATGAATTTCTTATACAATCTGACTTTTATTCATAGCCGGTGTATATACTGGAAAAGTACCGGTCGAAAAGGCCTTCATATTCCTTTTATTTTATATTTTATTTCATAATAAAATATTACCTCCCTACATACATATGATTCCTCCACTTTTAGTGTTATATAAGTTCTCCTGTACCAAATATATATATATATATATATATATATATATATATGCATACCTTGTATATTTTGTAAACATGGATAAATCAGTTAGCCCATGACTTAATGTGGAAATAAGCATTTATTGTATACAACAATTTTTTCAATAAAATCTTTTTCTCCACCAATGCACTTAATTCAGAGGTCAATATTAACCATATAGCATTATACAATGAAAGTTTCAGATCAAAATTCAGCTAATAACTTTGTTTAAGGCTATGTACTTCTTGATTCACCCTGGTACATGAATCTGCAAATACTGGATTTGTGTGAATGTTTACAAATAAATGAAAAGGATATAATATATACACACATATACAAAAATAACATAATTATAGATATTTGTGGATAGTATAAATTGTATAACATAAACTTATATTATATACTAAGTAGATAAATGTAAGCAATCACATATGTACAGTATATTTTGTATTGTCTGTATACGATTTCCTTTTTAATGGAGTTGTCATAAAAGCACATCCAGCCAGTCTTTTATATTAAAAAAATAGACACCATATATTTATTGCTAAAAGCATATAACAAAAAAGCCGCAGGACTAGCCTGTCAACTTCTCTCATAGGTGTGTGTACAAAAAAGATAAAGATTATTTATTTATGAGGAATTGTTAGGAAGAAAATTTTGCAGAATATTGACTCACTGAAGAAGGGAAGATTTTAAACATACAACATTATGTACTAAGAAAAGACATTAAAATAAAGTCAGTTTAAAAGCTTTTTGGTAGAAATATTCTTTAAGAAACTACACCCTTGTGCAAATTGATTGAAACAAAATGAATAATTCTGTTATCATTATTGGGTTATTCCATTATTATTATAACACCCACAATCTCTCTATAAGGCTTTCCAGTGTATTTGTGCAGCCTTACAAATTTTGTACG
The DNA here is from genome assembly GCA_023376005.1 of Doryteuthis pealeii. Lineage (NCBI taxonomy): Eukaryota > Metazoa > Mollusca > Cephalopoda > Myopsida > Loliginidae > Doryteuthis > Doryteuthis pealeii. The sequence continues at coordinate 34,347,477 of CM042165.1, read as the reverse complement.
CTTTCTTGGAGTAATATCCATCACAGACAATGGCCGTAGGATAAACTGGCAAAATTTAAATTTTAAGCAATAGGTTCCACGAATAACAGCCAGCAAAATTTTTAAAAATCAGATTCAAAGATTTTGTCAATTAGTGTAGGTAACAATGTTTGTATATCCAGATTTAGAAATCCAAACTTGTAAGTCAAACATCAAATACACAAAGAAAAAGGTGCTAAAAAATCTAATAACCATTACACCATGAGCACCTCCTAATGTATTATGTAAACCTTTATTTCTTAGTGATATATATAACACTCTGTTGTATCGCAAGGTGGAAAGATACACAGAAGAATGATGTGCTTAATACATTTATTAAGCACCAACATCCGGTGCCGAATGGATACATACAAACACAGAACAAATAAGTACAAACAATTAACAAAACAAACTTACACAAAATAGAGGAGGGTCAGTTCAGTATAGCCAACGCAGCAAAGACAGTCTGAATATTATTCAGCTAGTTAATCTACTTTAATTGTAAGCTATTTTATGGCTATGAGCCAGTCCATCTGGTGAAGGGGTGTTAACTACTCTACAACACACTCAGACAAATCTAACCCAGACTGACTTTAATAGACACATTGCAAATAAATAAAATTCTAATTAAGATGAAATAATAATTATTTGATTATAAGAATATAACATAAATAGCTAAGGAAATTGTGATGTTAGAGGTGACATATTTTTGGTTTGGTTTGGTTTATTTTGTTTTACGGCATATCAACCTCAGTGGGTCATTTAATGCCGATAAAGTTTGAAATAAATCAATTCTTAATGGATAATTTTTTATAATACATTTTTCTATTTAACCCATAGATGGGACCCTAACAGGTACTACCACTCCGGTCAGAGTGGACCAGGGAGCAATGGTGATGAGGAACCTCACTATCAGATAGAGTTTAACGTCATTCCCAGTACATGTAGACCTGCAGCCACCGCCTTCTAGCACCCATATGATAAAAAGGGGTTGGGGCTTGCCATAAGGGCAATAGGGTTGGAAAATCATATAGGTGCTAGGGCTTGACGTGACCAGCTGATTGATCGGAGGGGGCCTCTCCGACCGCCTGTCAAGCCCAAGATTGGGCCAAAGTGGAGTATTGCATGTCATGAACTGCTCATCCACCTGGGCTCTATCCTTAAGCATCACGGGTCGCCACCCATGGCCAACAGGTGGCCCCATTGGGGGAGTCTTACCCCTCTGCAGAGGTGCAGTTAGTGCATTCTAACGCCCCAGCCGACAGGGCGGACATATTTTTGGGCACAGACAGACACATAATCTCCATTATAATAAGATGTAGACATTTGTTAAGTGATGTTGTTCATTTCAGTTATTCTTAATTCTTCCATTTTCTCCTATGATTGATGACTAACATAAAATGAGAGAGAACATATTTAATGAGATGACTTAAGTTCCCTTAGTTGGAAGAGAAAGATTAGACCCTTACAATGCTACAATAATCATGCTAACCACAATGTTCTTAAATTTATCTCTCTCCACAACAAGCAATTTCATTCTCCATCAAATATTAATGCTGCCACAAATGAGAAACACAATGAAGAAAGTAATACTTGTAGAGACCACATCCCTTACTTGTCAGGGTTCTCCTATTTGATGCTAGGGGACATGAAAGGTAATTACCTCCTATGTCTGCCAATAGCCACTAGATTTAGCAGCATTATAAAAGAAGAAGTGGCAAAGTCAAAACCATCTTTTACCTTCTGCTGCAAAAAGAAGTAGCACCACATAAATTGTCTTCCTGTCCATTGAAGGGAGGAGGGGATTTGCATTCCCACCAACCTCATGTCTTTACAGATCACTGCTGTCCCTCACAATCCTATAACCCCACCACCTGAACCTTTCCTCTCATTAGCCCTCAAATGACTCATCAGTCTTGCAAGTCCTTCATCAATTATTGCAAATGGACATCTCTCAGTATCAGTGATTAAGTAGTCAACCAGCCATGTATTTGGGCTGTTGATTAGCTGAGGTTTAAACCGCTTAGTCTATAAATTTAAGTGGTGTATTGTAGCACAGCTTATATACCACAAATAATCCAACACATGGTGTAATGGTTACAGTCATAGGAAATGGTTATGGTGAGACAAGTTCAAATCCTGGACTCTGCTGTTGGCATTTCACATAGTGCTAATATCCTAGGAACAGGTATGTAATCCAACCCTCCAGCTATGGATAAATAGTAGGGAAAACTGGGCTCTTGGTATGGCAACCAGTCTAGGAGAAGGAAAACTTTGAATTCAAATGAAAAGGGCTCTCTTCTCATTAGTCAAAACTTTGAGAGCTCCTATTCCTCCTCTTCTTCCTAAACTATCACCAATGCCAAAAAATCAAGTTTAAACAAATTCTTTTTGTATCAGCCTCAAATAAATCTTTGGTTTGATTTGTTTTACGGCATATCAACCTCAGTGAGCCATTTAATGCTGATAAAGTTTTGAAATAAGTTCATTCTTAATGGATCCTCAGTTTTTTTTTATAAACACATTTTTTCTATTTAACCCATAGATTGGACCCTAACAGGTACTACTATTCCGTCAAATGAATGTAATTTTTGATTTTCTAGATTACTGTTTTAAACAACATATCCTATATCATTGCCTCTTGTTATTGTTTAGGAATGATACAATAAATAATTTTTATCTTTTTCTTTCACATTATAAGAACATTGTTCATAACCTTCTTCAGTATTCACCCCTATATTTGTCTCAAGTAAAGAATACATTAGAATTACATTTTATTCTATGAGTATAACATATCACCAGAGAATCTGCAACAGTGTTTTTTGAATCATTAATTACACAACACCATCAGGTACCTGTGTTTTTTTTTTGTTTGTTTGTTTGTTTGTTTGTTTTAGACAGGCTTGTTACTGGTGTTGAGCAATGAATCCTTAATTATAATTGTAGAAGTCACTTTAAAAGCAATATTTCAATTACCGTCAAATTGGCAGACAAGGCAACAAGCAAGCCAAAGAAGATTATGTTGAGTGTATGGTGGAATATTCAAAACATTGTCCATTATAAACTGTTAGATAATAATTATATAAGTAAGTAAAGTCGTCGGGGCGGCCTAAAGTCGGTATCAGCCAATCAGCGAGGGAGTCTATCCCCTTTCACTTGCACTAGACCAAGGAGATTATTTTAGCATCTGAGATGGAGCGCCACACCTACCATCAGTTCCTTACTTTACTGCACAGATCCCTGTGCTACTCATAACGCTGAGTTGGCGAGCGCCGGTATCGAACTAGGAACCTTGTGGTTTCTAGCCGAATGCTCTACCGACTGAGCTAACCCGGCCCCTAATTATATAAACACCTCTAATCTCTATTGCAATCAACATTGTTATTTGAAAACAGCTTTGGACAAAAAGACATCCCTCTCTAATCAACAGAAAGGAGAAATCCTCGATCACTATAAGTCCATCCTCACACAGCTCAATTGACTAAAGAGCTCGGTTGGGAAAAATTGTTTCATCTCTGTTGAAGTGAGTGAGTCAGAATGCAGGTGAAGGAAGTCAGTCAGTCATTATGCTGTTGCAGTGAACAACCAGCTAAGTCTAAGTGAATTTGACATAAAGCAGCTGGTATATATATATTTACCAACTCCCCTGCATGAGCAGGATACGACACAAGGTCAATTTCTTAAGCGGAGTTCAACAGGTTTGAATTCAAAGTTTTCCTTCTCCTAGACTAGTTACCTAGCCATGGTTAAATAACCCAGTCTGCCCTGCTATTTACCCATAACTGAAGGGAGAGTAGGATTCATACCTTTCCCAAGGGTATTAGCGCTAAGTGAAATGCAATTACCACGTCCAGGATTTGAACTTGGGGCAACGAGTCCATTTCCCATGACTTTAACCATTACACCACGCGCTTCCTACAGCTGGTATATATGGCACTCAGGAATATTCTATATTTGCATATGGGTGATACTGTTCCCTGAGTTATGATTGACTGCTGACTTTAGTGGGGCTATGGTGCTTAGATAAATAAACCCCCACTTTGTACTGTGCTTGTGGCAATGCAGGATCCATATTGGAGTTACAGTTTGCTTGCTTGCTACTTTGCCTTCCAATTCGATGGTAATTGGGTTTCTACATTCTCATGACTTTGCTCCTTTTGATCATCAATTGTTTAAGAGAAGTGAACACAAGTTTGTATCTTATTTGACATCAAAACTTAAAGAATTTTAAAAGTTGCCTAATCAGATCAAAAACAAAAATTTAAGATTAATTTGGAAAAAATGGTAAGAAGAAGAATTCAAGAAGACATTACTGTTGAAGAATAATTAAAGTTCCAATTACCGTCAAACTGGGAAGACAAGGCAACAAACGGTTGTAACTGAAATACAAACCCGAATGCTACAAAGTCCACTGCAAAATGACAAAGTATATACAAGACTCCACAATGTCATTCAAATCAAGCAGTCAAGCAGCAATCAGAACTCAAGGAATGGAATCACCCAAATCACCCAGATTCATAGATGGATCATTCTTGATTCCTGTTTATGCCAGCTGTCTTGGACACTGCTTGAGTTGTACTTAGCTGCTGTTATTAAAACCAACAGTAGACTAACTGACCTCAATAACTGTGAACTATCAAATAAATTACTTAACAGTATTTGATCTGTGTATAGATATCTTATCATAATGGAGATTGTGTGTTGGTCACATCCTCCATGATTTTATTTTTATTTAAACCTCAATTATTAATAGAATTGTTTTACATTATTCTTGTTCTATTTTTCGATTATACTCCCCCCTGTTTCAAATCTTTTTATCTGCATTCTTATTAGTCATTTTAATTTAATATAATATTTCATTACATTAAAAATTAAATACTTACACCCAGGGGGTGCATATGTTTGCTAGTTGTATTAATATTGTATGTTCTGTGCAAAGATTCTCTTTCTTCTCTTTTTTTAAAAGGTTGATATGAGAAAATAGAAAAAAGGATAGATGCCCAAGGAGACATAGATAAATTAAATGGTGTCATGTTATGCATTTAGATAAATAACCCTTAGAGTTACCTTCCTTAGCGGCCTATTCTAACCAACAGGAAATCCCTTACGATACTGTTTTTGTTCATTCTACACCATGTGCCCGTAAATTCCTCCTTTTCCACACTAGACGTCGTTCAAGAAAGACGTAGATTCCAATCTCTGCCCATTTAGTCTCTATTCAGACCTGAGGCTCTTACACCGTCGTATTGTGATTAAACCTGTCTATGTACTCACATGGTAGTTATTCAGAGTCTTCACTGTTCAACAGAGTTTATCTACACGCAACAAAACACAGTGTGAACACCTTCAGAAGGATAAGGGCTGCGTAAAGTGGAGGCATGATAGATGGAATGAAGTTCTAGAAAGCAATGGAAATTATGTCAATAATTAAATATTTCTTTAGGCAGAAGTTTTTGTTTTTTTTTCATTTATGATATATATTATGATATATACTTTAAAATCAGACATTACATTATTTCCAAGCTGATACAATAAATCAGGAACAGTTTATTTAGGCATGTTCATATTATAACCAAACCAGAAGAAAAGTTATTGCATTAAAGTGTAAGTTTGTGCCCCTTAGCAATTTATTCATATAAACACCAGAAGGGACAAAAGAAAATGTTATTTCTCTGAATGTTTGAGATGAGGCTTGAAGATTAGTATTATCTGCGTTATTCGGACTATTGTCCCCATCTTCATTGTTATTTGTACAACGTTTCGGCCGATATACCCTCCGGCCTTCTTCAGGTATTTCTTGTCAGACTTGGTAACCTTCTCGCAATTGTCCAATTGGACACATGGCCGAGTGGATTAGGCAGTTAGGTTAAAACAGTTCTAAGTGACAGTTATCTCTGGTACCCGAGTTCAATCCTGAGTGAAAGCAGTTAGAAAAATAATTAATTAACACAAACCATACCCCAGCTATGGTTAGCGGAATGAGAACAGGATACCCCCGTGGAATAAATAAAGGGTTAGGTTCAAAGTTCCGTGATGGTTCCCGAATACAACAAGAAAGTTCCCGAGTTCGAAAAGAAGGTTCCCGAGTCCGAGAATGTTCCCGAGTCCGACAAGAAATACCTGAAGTAGGCCGGAGGGTATATCGGCCGAAACGTTGTACAAATAACAATGAAGATGGGGACAATAGTCCGAATAACGCAGATAATCCTAAAAGAAAAAGTGTTCTATAATTTTTCATCAGTTAATAATAATACATATAAAATCTCAAATATTCATAACTACAGCATCAGTTGATTCATTTACATTATATACAGACATACACATTTTATACATACACATCACTGGCAGACATTACTCCCCAGGAGTCATGCTTCCTGTAGGGCATCCCATATAAAACAGACCTTGTGTAACATCCCAACACCATGGGGGTTGGTTAAATAACATCATTTCCATATATTTCAGTAATTCTTTTAAATTAGCACAACAATATATGACACATATATATGCATTAATGTTTGACTCTTTTTAGATTATGAGAGACCATTGGATAAATTGTTATGCATATAATCAATTATCTATCATATATATATATATATATATATATATATATATATATATATGAGAATTATTTTCCATAAATGTAAAGTCTGCATTGGTTTATAGCAAAAATTATTTTAATCTCACAAAAATATTTGTTTTGAGGCTATTTAAAATAGCAGCAAATTAAACAGAATTCTCCAGGCATGAACAGAGATCTGTCACCAAATATTTGCTAGCTGAAAAGTGCAAACCATGTGTCCAAAGCAGGTGGTATTTATGGCACTCAAGAATACTCCATTCATGCATTTGGGTGATTCCATTCCTTGAGTCCTGATTGGCTGCTTGGTCTCTATGAGGTTATGGTGCTTGATAAATAACCTACTATACTGCAGTAGGGTTGCGACATGGCAATATCCGTATTGAGTTATAGCTTGCATGTGGCTTGTCTGCCAATTAGATGGTAATTGGAAAATTGCTTCAATTCTCTCCTCTCTATGCTACCAATGTTGCTCAAGGGAAGGGTTGATACAGCATGCCAGAATTGATGCCAACACCAGACTCTATTAGGGAATCCAACTACCGGTTTTGAATTCAGAATTCTGTTACATAATCAATAGGTAGCCTATTGATTATGTACATTAGTGTAGAATTAACTGTAACTGGCAATTTTGTAAAAGAAGAGTCATGGAAAATACCCTAGCAGATGGTCACCTTTTGCTGTTCTCTGAATAGTCAACTCAATCATGAGTTAGATTTAGCTGGGTGTGTTACGTACTGAAGGTTTTCACAGTACCAAATCGATATAATGTTGTATACCCTTTTCTTACTTCTTACTTCAAGTCGTCTTCTCTTCTGGCCGGCTTTGCTATTCTGATCGTCTATCATTTGGTGGGTCTAGCATCTGGTGTTAACTTGGGGATTCCGGTCTGGTCTTCTATGGGGATTTATCATTATCAGAAGCCCTGTGTCATTGTTAGTTTTTAGGTAATAAACACAAGACTTCATTTTTCTTTTAATGTTACTTTATTTCCAAATCCCCAACCCAGACAATCTGCGCAGATGAGGGACCGCGTGTATAACACAACTTACCCCTTTGAGCTCGCTGCTACCTTCTAACTGCCTGAGTTACTTCTATCCTTAAACCGGAACAGGGTCTTCTATGCCTTCCGGTTCTCACGATCTATCCCCGGAAGGCAAGGTGAGAGTGAGGTCAAGCATTATCACTCATCCTTCAAGGCCGTGGGCTGCACTAATCGCCATTATGTTTCTACACTACCTTAAAAAAGTATTAGGGATCCAATAATTATGTAACAGGTGATCGACAGGACGGATGCAAAATGGTATCTCTCTAGCAAGCTATTTTTCCATGATGGTTACTTTTGGGAACTTGATTAAAAACATCAAAAATAAGTTGTCTTGTGTTTGTTAATAAAAACAAGACCAGACGTAAAGATGAAGTATCCCAAGAAGTCCAAGACCAGAAGAAGAGAGGATTCAGCCCAGATAGAAGAATAGATAATACAGCCGGTGTAGAAATTTGTTGGATGATTAGAGTGGACCTGGGTGTATTGACAATGAAGGGGTACTCCACATTCCCCCAGAGCACCAAAATTGGAGCTTCATCATTAGATGCATTTTAGCATCATATCCAGTACACTCAAGCCCTCAGCTATTGCCTTCTAGCACATATATAATAAAAATGTTTGGAGGTTTGCCATAATGGCAAAGGCTTGGGACAATCATATAGGTGTGTGACCAGCTAATTGATTGTCAGGAGCCTCTCTGACTGCCTGTCTCACCCAGGTAAGAAGAAAGTGGAGTGTTGCATGTCATGGTCAGCCACCAGGCTTCTGTCCTTAACCCTTTATTTACTATTGCCATCCACAATAGTTTGGTGAAATGATTGACAAGCTAGTTTCATATCACTGATCCTTCATTACTGAATTGAAATGTATTCATTTAATTTATTTCTCTTTTTTAATTCTAATCCATTTTCTAAGAGCTAACGATCTCGGGCTTTTTTCGGGGGGGGGGTCAGCATTTTGATTGTCAGGCAGTTTGGGGTGCTCTGTAGATAAAGGGTTAAGCATCATAGGTCATCAACCATAGCCAACAGGTGGCACTATTGGGTGGATTTTACCCCTCTACAGGGGTACAGTCAGTACATTCTACAGTCGCAACTGACAGGACGGAACACTAGAATGCACAAGAACACAAGAACTAATCGAAAGCAGAACATTTATTAAGATGGTTATTGGAATGCCATCTGAGCATTCTATTGCCTTTTTGGATATTTAATTTGAATTCACTATAAATGAGTTGGATAAACTTACTTTGATAAAATGTGTGAACCAAATTCTATCATTTAGTTATTATTCACATCTTAAGAGTCGGATTTCTTTAAGCACTTTGAGCATTTTATAGCTGAAATGTTGCAGCGACTAATTCATTTACTGATAGAACCATTTAAGAAGTTTCATTGCCGCTGAGAATTATTACCGCAAATTCTTTTACTTTAATATTCAAATATTACGGATCCATTAGCCGCATCCTCTTTTTTGTTAGTTGCACAGGGGAGAAATGCTTCCTTACTTAAGAAATATATTATAAATGGTAGTTAATTGTCTATATTTCATATCTTAAGTACAAACCTATGAACATTAAAAGTGCACACATACACAGACAGTATCTTACTTAAGTGGCACACACAGCATTTTCACTTGAGTGACACACACACACACACACACACATATATACAGCACCTTATTTTAGGAACACACACACACACCATCTCACTTGACACACACACCATCTCACTTGATGCACACACACACACACCATCTCACTTGACACACACACACACCATCTCACTTGACACACACACACACACACATACAGCATCTTATTTTAGGGACACACACACACCACACACACCATCTCACTTGACACATACACACACACACATACATCAACTTACTTGAGTGACACAAACACACACACATCTTCATATGAGTATACTTTTATTTATGCAGATATACAGCATGCAAATATAAGTACATATGCACACTGATATGCATTCACATATACTCACCCATTTTTACACATATTTCTCTCCAAGCAGAGAGTCCCTATGGCGCAGTGGCTAATGTGATGAACTGTGGCATCATAGTAAGCAAGTTCGAACTCCAGTCACACTATTATATTCACTTTCAGACTAATTCCCTTGGGAAAGATATGAAGCCCCTCATCCCCCAACTATGGGTTAAATAGCACAAATACTGTTCTTCTACAAATATAGCTTTGCCATTAAATAAACTATGAATGTTGTTATTTTTATTAAACAAAGAAATCAAACAATTCCTCTCCACATTCAAACTAAGGTATGTATATATTTAGACACAGTTGCATAGAATCCCAACAATATATATATATATATATATACACACACACACATATATATATACACACACACACACACATATATATATATATATACACATACACACACACACATATATATATATATACACACACATCTATATATATAAAAGGAAGTTTGGTATGTACGTGTTAACGTATAACTCCAAAACGGGAGGTCACTCAGATTCGAAATCTTACATACAGATTAATATCCTTCTAACTGAGAAACACACCAAATTTGGTTACTGATTTTTACTGATTAAGGGATATAATTAATTAATGAAACAAAATCAAATGATTTGCGGAAAGCATTACATATTTGCTCCTGCTGGTACACCAACAGCAGAAGCTTGCCTGCTGCCTGTTTTCAGCAGTCATTCAAAATGTTTGCTCTATTTCTACTAATAAGTCAACATTGTTGAATGCGATTATTTTGTAATTTAGTACGAACTGTTAATTTTTTCTTTTTTTTTTTTGACAACTACAAAAACTGAATTTAAAATTGCCTTACGCACGAAAAAGTTTTAGAAAAAAAACATTCAAGCAATTAAAAAAAAAGGATATAAAAAATTGGATACACACATACTATTATTTTCATATTTTTTAGAATGAAATATGATTAAATATATAAATATAAATTTCAGTGAAACCCAAAATGTTTTTGAAAGAAGAATAACGAAATTTAAATTAAAACGCGAAATATAAATGTTACATTTTATTTCTAACTCAACAAGCAATTAAAAACTAAATTTAAAATTGTCTTACATACGAAAAAGTTTTATTCTCAATGTTGTAAATAAAAAAATCACAAATTCTTAGCAATTAAAAAAAGGGGATATAAAAAAAACACATACTATTATTATTTTCAAATTGCTAACTGGATTTATATTTAACACAATGAAACTTGAATAAAGGTTAATATTATCTTCAAAATTTTTTAACCATTCAAAAAAGAAACATTAAAACAACTCCTGATGATTTTAAAAGAAAATTTCAGCTTACGGAAATAATGAAAATTATGAACAAAAACAATGTTTACTTTTTGCACCATTAAATCAATTGAAATTTACAATAGCGAAAAAACAAGTTGACTACCGGGTTTTTAAAAAAATTCTATGAAAAATTAACTAATAGTCAAATTTTCACAAAAATTTCAGTAATTATTCATCTGTTGATGAAAATAGGTTTGAAATAGTTTTTTTCTAAAATATATTAGGGGAAATATTTTTACGAGCTATTTTATTTTATGAAATCTAAAAAGAAAAAAAATGAACAGATAAAAAGCTATTTTTTTCTATAAAGATAAAAGTCTGATTAATTATATCGACATATTTTTAGTAAAAAAAAAACCTGAATTCTGAATTCTGCTAAAAAATGTCAATAATATTAGACATAATTCCATAAGTATGTGACATCCAGCAAAGATTGAACTCCTATTCAGTAGTAATGGATTTACAAGACTATCTTTGCTAACCATTACACAATGATGGGACCTCATTTTTTTACCCAATCTGTTCGTCATAGGTAGGATATGGTACAAGGTTGAAAGCAAAGGGCATCTAGCGAGTATTAAATCGCTATTCAGTAATAATGTGCAAACCCTTACACCACAATGGGATGCTATTAATGTTAAAAAATGTAAACATCAAAAAGAGAATATTCCTAAAATAAACTAATATTATAATACACAAACTGTTAACTTTGTTTAACATTAAATATCAATAAACAAATAATTTTTGTTCTAATAAAAACTCATGTTTTAATCAATTCAAGCATGACAAGGGATACAGGAAGAGCTTATACAGAGTTGTATGAGCGAAGTGTCCTAATATGAAAGTAGTCTTCAATAGAGAAAGTGTTGTCCTTCATATATAGCTAATAAAAAAGGTGTAAAGACTTACATGTTGAGCAAGTTATTGTGTTCATGCAACAGGAGGTTCCTGGGGTGTAAAGCCCCCTGTCCATGGACAGGAATACAATTAGTGCACTGTTACTTCTCCCAAGGCCGGAAGAGTGAAAAAAAGGTTTTGACTTTTACACTTCCTCTTTTACAATGGTGCTGGTTATGCCCCCTAGTGGCTACTGGTGGACACAGGAGGTAATTACCTCTAATGTCCCCTATTAGTCAAGAGGTGTAATCCCAACACCAAGATAACATTTTGGTTATCTAAATTATGTCTGTAAATATTTAGACAACTAAATGGGATACACCACAATGGGATGCTATTAATATTAAAAAATGTAAACATCAAAAAGAGACTATTCCTAAAATAAACCAGTATTATAATACACAAACTGTTAGCTTTGTTTAACATTAAATATCAAATAAACGAATAATTTTTGTTCAAATGAAAACTCATTTTTTAATCAATTCAACCAATAGATGGGTTCCTAATAGGTACTACAATTCTGGATCAAAATGGCAATGAAGGAGTATTCCACACTTCCCAGAGCTCAAAAAAAAACTTGTTGTAAAAACTAGAGTGTGGGGGGAGGTCAAAAATCAAGTCCAACACTAATCAGTCCATAAGTCAAAAAGCTTCCTCCCCCCACCCATAGCCAGACTCACCAGTCAGTAGGTGAGTCCATTTTGGTGTCAAATAATTACAATCCTGAGTAAATTACAGCTTTTTTTTCTTTTTGCATTTTGATTTCATCCTCTGAGACACTCTGCATTTTTGATAATTGATCCAGATGGCTCAGAATTGCACCGAGTGAATGCAAACACTGCTATGTTACCAAATTCTACCAAGTAGATACTTAAAGATTTCAGCTATTTATTCCACACTGTAGGATCATTCAATGAAGAAACGATTCATTTTAAAACAGACCCTGAGGTAACTCCAATAATACAACCCTACCAACCAATTCATTTGCATACAAGAGAAAAATAGATAATTATCTTAACAATCTGCTGGACCCCCCCCCCCCACAATCTCAGTAGAAATTGGAATGGATCTTTAATGTGGTTATCACAGAAGAAAATGAAGAAATGGTGATAACATTCATTTAACTGTTGAATAAAGCCATTAATAAAACCATTAAACAAACCTATTACCCCCACCCCCCGTTGAGGAGTCAGGGGTAGTACGCATTGGTGCTGCCATTACATCATACCATTATCTAAATAAGTCGACGTGATACACTAGACTGGATCCCAACCAGGCCTTTCATCAAATATTTCTAAGTAAACCTATTTCCAAAACTATTCAGGTATTTTCTGATTTAAGCACTTAGTGAACAGGGCTTCCCCTGCTAGGGATGAGAAACTCATTCATTGGCAATTCAGTCTCGAAAGACTATGATAAAAGTTTTTGTGTGTCCCTGAAGTTGCAGCGCCTCCTGTGACTATGAAGTCCTATGTTTGTGAAACATTCTCGACCACAGATTTTGCATTTGTAGGTTGTCCCTGTAGATGATGATGTTCCGATGCTTTGTTGCTGTTGCTTTCTTATGGATCTCTTAGCTTCATGATGTTGTATCAGGGTGAATTCTGACATGTACAGTCCTCTATGGAGATTCTGCCACCACCGAGGGCAGACCTGAGCCAAATTTTCCCAGCTGGAAGGGACAATGCCAAAGCACCTGAGATCATTTTTACAGACATCCTTGAATCGCAGTAGGGGGCGACCAATTTGTCTTTTACCAGATGTTAGCTCTCTATACAGGATCTTTCGGGATTCATCCATCATCCATCCGACGTACGTGACCCAGTAGAGAGTACAAGCTGGGGAGTTGAGCTCTCTCTAGGACTGCTGTGTTAGTGATCCTGTCCCTCCAGGTGATGCCCAGTACACGTCTAAGGCAGCGAAGGTAGAAGGTATTTAGCCACTGCTCTTGGTGGGAGTATAAGGTCTATGTTTCACTTCTGTACATGAGGGTGCTGATAACACATGCCCTATACACTTGTACCTTTGTACAGATAGTGAGCTTGCTGTTGTCCCACAGAAACTATGAGAAACTATGACATGCTATTTATGATCTAGGTAGACATGTTCAAATAAAAGACAATACCATTACGCATGTAATTTTAAAAGGCTGTTGGGGTGGCCTAAAGTCAGTATCAGCCAGACAGCGAGGGGGTATATCCCCTTTTCACTAGCACTAGACCAAGGAGATTGCTTTTGCGTCTGAGGTGGCGTGCCACACCTACAATCAACTCCTTACTTTACCGCACAGATAACTGTGCTACTCATACGCTGAGCTGGCAAGGGCTAGTATCAAACCAGGAACCTCATTGTTCCTAGGCTGATGCTCTACTGACTGAGCTAAGCCGGCCCTTGCTTCAGAGATTTAGTGACAGGAGTTTTATGGTATGGGAAGACAAGTGCAAATAGAACAGACCACAAGTTCTCTATTTTGAGTATACAGTATTGGTCAGAATGGATGACTCCCATGATTTTTTCCTCTACTTTTCCATTCATTTTGCATGTGACTCATTTTGATTGGTCAAATTGGATGACACATTGTTTTTCTGTCCAAAGAGTATTCATTTTTATTGCACATTTTCATTTAAGCATGTAGAATGAACATCATACTCATCTTCACAGGAAGGCTGTGACTAGCATCCAGTCACCAGACAAAAACAAATGACAGAGTAACCAAATATACTCTGTAGCAACTGAGAGGACATGGTTAAGTGTCCAGTATATATGGATACAAATATACACACTAAAACCACCAGCCAATCAAAATGCTGGAAATAGACTTGACCATTCCACAAAGTAGACTAGCCCGAGCTGCTATTTAAACCACTTACCATGTCGGGATTCTCAGAAGCTGATTCAACTTGCAACAGTTGAATACTGATCAGTTTACACTGCAAGGTGGGATTTAGTTATGATTAAAAGTGTGATTAAGCTGTGAATTACAGTGACACAAAATGTGGTAATAGTGAATATGTCTGGTAAAAGAATTTCCTCAGAGATGCATGTGCACATCAAAATTCTCAGTGAAGAAGGATACAGAATTCATGAAATCACTTTCAGATGGCAACTAAAACAATCCAACAGTTTCCAGGTCAATAGATAATTCTAAAAGTTCTAAAAATTATGGCTATCACATGTGAAATGTATGACGGAGAACGAAAAAGAGCAAGACATTGTCTTGCTTGCCAGGATCGAGCCTGCGTCCTCCCACATGCGAAGGCAGCCGCGATTTAGGCACTGGACGGACGCGAAGTGCCAGGATGTTTCGGTAAATACATACATAAATAACGTGTGAGTCAAACCGAGGCCACCGAAAGTATATCGGTGGTCTCGATCAAACGCGGGGCAGTAAGGAGTTGCAGTAGCAGGTTGACTGATGCGAACAACCGAGTAAAGAAATGTGATTTTGAACTGCTAAAAATTATTTTGACTACGGTGACAGATTTTTGCAGCTGCTAAACGAAAACGAAGAGCGTGTTGACCAGGGGAAGGTTTGGCTTGCTGGAAGACTGTGGACTCGCTTGTTTTTGCCCCCCCCCTCTCGGCGGGAGCTTGTTGATATGAACATCTATTTCCCCCATATATTTCCCCCCTTCCATAAAATAAATAAACACAGCATGAAAAGTACAGGAAAAATCATGAATCATCTGACCAATACTGTATCTTCTCTGAAAAGGGTATTGTTGTATTCTTAAATGGAATACAATCAGACAAGGCTGTAGTCTAATGGAAGGACCAGTCAACATGTTCGTAGATTTAAGATTGAGGGTTTTATTACAGAGATATACAATAAGATAGACAAGGAATAATGAGTCACGTTACTAATCCTTGAAGCCAGCCCAGCATAATACCGTGCTTACTATATATATAGTCAGACCACCTGGGTGAGAAAGAGTGTAGAATATTCCATTACAACAGGTATGGTGGCACATCTCACCAAAATAGAGGCAATATCAAAGCTACCCAGCACTAGAACCATTGGCAGGTTGAACAGTTTTGTGCAAATGTACCAGTATAAGAGCCAGGTTAGCTCAGTCGGTAGAGCGTTCAGCTAGAAACCACAAGATTCCTAGTTCGATACCGGCCCTCGCCAACTCAACGTATGAGTAGCACAGGGATCTGTGCGGTAAAGTAAGGAGCTGATGGTAGGTGTGGTGCTCCACCTCAGATGCTAAAACAATCTCCATGGTCTAGCGCTATTGAAAAGGGGATAGACTCCCTCGCTGACTGGCTGATACCGACTTTAGGCCACCCCGTCGACTTTTACTTTACCAGTATTGTAGAATAATACTAAGTCCAATTACCGTCAAATTGGCAAGACAAGACAGCAAGCAGTCGTAACTGAAATACGATTCTGGTTTGCTGCAAAGACTACTGCAAAATGGCAGGATTTATGGAGCCTCAGAGGATCCTACAAACCAAGTAGCCAATCAGGACTCAGGGAATGGAATCACCCAAATGCATGAGTGGACTGTTCTGAATTCCCATAAGTACCAGTTGTCTTGACACTGGTTCAGTTGTGCTTGGCCAGTCATATTGTTCAAACCAATAGTAGACTGACTGACTGACTGACTGACTTACTTCAATAAGTATAACTCCTACTTTATTAGTAAAAAAACAAGTATAGCCTTTCAGTGACACAACTGCACTACTAAGGGTATTGTTAACGAAGTGGGAGAATTTATGTGCAGTGACAACTGCAAACAAACAGTAAGAAAATGAAAATCAGCATTAGTGAATGAAAAGGTAATGAGAGCTTTTTTCTCCTGAATGGGGAAACCCAGCAAAATGTCAATAGAGATCCTGGTGGGTTGGATGCTACGGTAAAGCAGCATGACATAGAAACCAATGAATTGAAATCAATCAATTATATCAGCCGAGCGAAATCTCCCTCTGAGAACATCTCCCCTTGTTTTGTCATCATGTCTGGAAATTTGTCCAACAAACATATCTGTATGAAATTCCATTTACAGTAATAACAGACACCACATACCCTCTCTACCACTATACTATATTCCTTAACATAATCTGCCATGTTGGCTAGGGCTGTAGAATATACTGACTGAATCTCTGCAGAGGTGTTGTCTAGATATTTGAATTAAATGGAGTACACTCGAAAGACGTGTGAAGGGTTAAGAAGCCATTTTTATTGTGTATAGCTGTCTGCATAGTCAAAGGGCAGTAACTCTTAAGGGTTCACTTAAGAGTTGAAATACAGAAATATCGCATCCCCTCTTTTTACAAAATAATTTTTTTTCCCCTTAAAAGTTTTATTTTTATTTCATTTAAGTTGCATATAACATAATAAATCAAAAATATAACTGTTCAGTTGTGATCACATAGATTCTTTTTTTTTTGCATATTTATATGTGGGTAACATAAAAAGTGAAGAATAATTAAAGTTCCAATTACCGTCGACCTGGAAGACAAGGCAACAAACGGTTGTAACTTAAATACAAACCCGAATAGTCACAAGGTCTACTGCAGAATGACAGGATATATATAAGACTCCACAATGTCATTCAAATCAAGCAGTCAAGCAGCCAATCAGAACTCAAGGAATGGAATGGCCCAAGTCACCCAAATTCATGAATGGGCCATTCTTGGTTTCTATATATATACCAGCTGTTTTGGTCACTGCTTAAATTGTACTTAGTTAGCTGCTGTTATTCAAACCAACAGTAGACTTACTGACTTCAATAAAAGAAATGTTCTCATTTTTCTTCTTTTTTTTTTTAAGGGTTAAGAAGTCATTTTTTATTGTGTATAGCTGTCTGCCTATTCAAAGGGCAGTAACTCTTAAGGGTTCACTTAAGAGTTGAAATACAGAAACATCACAGGTGTAAGACCCTCCCCCCCACCTGTTGGCCATGAGTGATGAACTGTGATGATTAAGGATGGTGGCTGAACAGTCCATAATATGTAACTCTCCACTTTGTCCTTCACTTGGGCTAGACGGGCGATCGGAGAGGGCCCCCCACTGATCAATCAGCTAGTCATGTCAAGCCCTAGCACCTATATGATTGTCCAATCCTATTGTCCTTATGGCAAACCCCCAACCCTTTTATCATATATATACTAGAAGGTGATGGCTGAGGGTCTTAGTGTCTTGGGTATGACATTAAACTGCATCTAATGGTGAAGTTCCAATTTTGAAACTCTGGGGAGTGTGGAGTACCCCTTCATTGCCATTACTCACAGATCCACTCTGACCGGAGTGGTAGCACCTGTTAGGGTCTCATCTATGGCAAATCACCAAAGTTAAGTAGCAATGAGCCTGTTTAATAGTTATTTGGGTGATAACTTTAGCAACAGCACATACAAAATGATTTGATTCAGCATTGAATGACCCAAAAAGGGTTGATATGCTGTAAAACAACATAACCAACCTCATACAGATTGCCATGGTTGAAAGGGAATTTTTCTTTTAAATCCTTTCGGTCTTCAGGTCTCACTCACCGCAAGCATTATCATTGTCAAGACTGGCTGCTTAAGCATTTGTACTGCTTATATAAGAGGGTGAGTCAAAAGGTAATGCCATTTTGTTTAGGGCAGGTATAATTACCAACACAGGAACATGTATCATACATAAGAATGAAGTTGGTTCTATGTGGATCACATCCCTACTCCTCCACATAGTCACCGTTTCTCTCAATAGCAATGTTCCACCTTCGATGAGAGCATGTATCCCTACCCCATAAAATTCTGTTGACTTTTTTTGAGCCACTTCTTCAGTACAGATTTCACTTCCTCGTCACTGGAATAATGTTTGCCTCTCAAACACTCTTTCATGGCCAAAGAGATGATAGTCTGAAGGCTCTAAATCTGGTGAGTATAGAGGATGCAGTAAAGTTGTCTACCCGAATTAGGCAATTTTCTCCCTTGTCCTGATGCTTGTGTGTGGTCGAGTATTATCATGCAGAAGGAGGACATTGTCAATTGGCAAGTTGAGTCTTATTCATCGGATTCTTGCTCTGAGCTTTGTTAGGGTCTCAATGTAGGCATTAGTTTTATTAAAAAGAACTTCACATGAAATAGAGAAAATGGCATTATTTTTTGACTCACCCTCGTAGTAAGCAGCATATGTTCATGCATTTGCATGCATGGTTTGGCGGTCATTATAGATGGCAATCAAGGTTTTGTGGACGACTTCCAGCCACTGCCACAGTTATAGTCTTGAATGCTTTGACCTTAGTAAGTTACAATGGTTTTAACCCATAAGCACTATTCAAGCTAGCTGAAATTTCTATAAAAGACTTCTTATTCGACTGCCAGGTGGACACCTATTACTCTTCACCCAGACCTTTAAAACATGAGTACAAACTGTCACAAGGGTTCAACTCCTTCAGTCATGAAAGAGTAATATGCAGTCCCAGTTAACCAAAGTCTATTTATCTACCTATATTTAAAATCTGTCACATTTATGTCATTTTAATTAGGAACTGTATTGTCTTAAATCCAGTTAGTCTGAGTCAGGTGTACGTATTTACTAACCCCTTTGCATGAGCATGATGCGACACAAGGTCAATTTCTTAATTGGAGTTTAACAGGTTTGTATTCAGAATTTTCCTTCTCCTAGACTGGTTGCCATACTAAGGTTAAAGAGACCAGTCTGCCTTACCATTTACCCATAGCTGGAGAGAAAATAGTTGGATTCATACCTTTCCCAAGTGTATTAGTGAAATGTGAAATGCAAACAGCCTCATCCAGAATTTGAACTCAAGCCATCAAATACATTTTCCTACAACATTAACCATTACCCTATGCACCTCCATATGAGAGTCAGGTGTATGGCACTGTCTTTTTTCTTGAATGTGCTGAACAAAAATTTACAGAATAAACAAAAAAAAATTAAAAAACATATGACTAGAAAAAGTAACACATTGTGAGTTCTTCAATTGAACTGGTAACCTTAGTTAGAACCAAAATAGAACCATAAGTGTTCCAAATTTATCATTTTCACCATCTTTTACTCGAGCAGACCAATGTTAAGGAAATAAGAAAATAAAAAAGCACTTGTGAAAATAGATATCAGGAAGGATTGTTGACAGTCGATAGAGTCATGAGACTCATGTCTTTATAACATGAATCACGAGGATAGCCATTGTGTTATATACAATTCTCTGATTTTATGGTTTCAACAGATTTTCTTTTTAACCCAATAACCCCCATTAATACTATTAACTCTACAGATAAGTGTAAATAAGGTGGGACATGGTTAAATCTTTCAATTTGGCAAAGGCTACATTTTTGGTATCTACCAAAATACTTGTAAATCTTAGCACTACAATGAATGCAGATAGATGTATAGGATCGAGACTGAGATAGATACGAATAGACCAAGATATATAGATAGATACGAACAGATCAAGATATTTAGATAGATGTGAACAGACCAAGATATAAAAGATAGATATGAACAGACCAAGATAATATAGATAGAGAACAGACCAAGATATATAGATAGATCAGACCAAGATTGATTGATGTGGACAGACCAAGATATATAGATAGATATATATAGATAGATATGAATAGACCAAGATATATAGATAGATATGAACAGACCAAGATATATAGATAGATATGAACAGACCAAGATATATAGATAGATAGAATGACCAAGATATATATTAGATAGATACGAACAGACCAAGATATATAGATAGATATGAATAGACCAAGATATATAGATAGATATGAAAGACCAAGATATATAGATAGAGATATGAATAGACCAAGATATAAAAGATAGATACGAACAGACCAAGATATATAGATAGATACGAACAGACCAAGATATATAGATAGATATGAACAGACCAAGATATATAGATAGATATGAATAGACCAAGATATATAGATAGATATGAATAGACCAAGATAGATAGATAGATACGAATAGACCAAGATTGATTGATGTGAACAGACCAAGATATATAGATAGATATGAACAGACCAAGATATATAGATAGATACGAACAGACCAATATATATAGATAGAATGAACAGACCAAGATAGATAGATAGATACGAATAGACCAAGATTGATTGATGTGAACAGACCAAGATATATAGATAGATGTGAACAGACCAAGAATATAGATAGATGAACAGACCAAGATAGATAGATAGATGTGAACAGACCAAGATATATAGATAGATATGAATAGACCAAGATATATAGATAGATATGAACAGACCAAGATATATAGATAGATATGAATAGACCAAGATTGATTGATGTGGACAGACCAAGATATATAGATAGATATGAATAGACCAAGATATATAGATAAGATACGAATAGACCAAGATATATAGATAGATACGAATAGACCAAGATATATAGATAGATAGGAACAGACCAAGATATATAGATAGATAAGAACAAACCAAGATATATAGATAGATAGGAACAGACCAAGATATATAGATAGATGTGATACAGACCAAGATATATAGTTAGATGTGAACAGACCAAGATATATAATAGATATAATAGACCAAGATATATAGATAGATACGAATAGACCAAGATATATAGATAGATACAAATAGACCAAAGATATATAGATAGATAGGAACAGACCAAGATATATATAGATAGATACAACAAACCAAGATATATAGATAGATGTGAACAGACCAAGATATATAGATAGATGATGAATAGACAAGATATATAGATATGAACAGACCAAGAATATATATATAGATATGAACAGACCAAGATATATAGATAGATGTGAACAGACCAATATATATAGAAAGATGCGAACAGACCAAGATATATAGATAGATACAAACAGACCAAGATATATAGATAGATACAAACAGACCAAGATATATAGATAGATACGAATAGACCAAGATATATAAATAGATACGAATAGACCAAAATATATAGATAGATATGAATAGACCAAGATATATAGATAGACCAAGATATATAGATAGAGATAGATAGATATGAATAGACCAAGATATTACCAAGATATTTAGATAGATATGAAATAGACTAAGATATTTAGATAGATACGAACAGACCAAGATATATAGATAGATATTTAATAGATACGAAGACCAAGATATTTAGATAGATATGAATAGACTAAGATATTTAGATAGATACGAACAGACCAAGATATTTAGATAGATACGAATAGACCAAGATATTTAGATATGAATAGACCAAGATATATAGATAGAACAGACCAAGATATACAGATAGATATGAATAGACCAAGATATATAGATAGATATGAACAGACCAGGATTGATTGATGTGAACAGACCAAGATATATAGATAGATACGAATAGATCAGGATTGATTGATGTGAACAGACCAAGATATATAGATAGATACAAACACAATGAGAAATATAGATAGATATGAACAGATTGAGATAGAGATATGTGCATACATACATAGATATATCTTCATTTTAAACGTTTACATACAGACAAATACTACAAAAATCATGTTTTATCATTTAAAATGTTTATTTTCCTTAGGAAAGTGAGATATCTTTCATATCAATATAATCTAATAAAAATCTGCCTTTTAAATTTTATGTAGGTTATCAGCTTTTATATTGAATGGTGAATAGGAATTGCTTGTAGAAAGATTGGATTTATCTAGATCTAAAAAGTTTTTGTTTTTTTTTAGTATAAATTGCATTTATACTCATTTTCATAAATATTTGAAAATTATTTTGCTTATCTAATTTGCTAAGTTGTACCTACTGATACTTGGTTTATTCACAAAATATTATTTGCTTCTATAATGAAATGATATTCTTTTCATGGGGATTCAGAGGGAATACAGAAATCTGAAATTGGGTTAGTTTAGTTGGTTGGTTGGTTGGTTGGTGTTTAATATGCTGTTAAACACCAACCAACTAACCCAGCTTCAGATTTTTGTATTCCATCTGAAGCCTCATGAAAAGAATATTATTTCATTATAGAAGCAAATAATATCTATTTATTTAAGGCCAAATCTTGTTTCTCTTATATATATATATATAAGTAAGTAAGTAAGTAAAGTCGACGGGGCGGCCTAAAGTCAGTATCAGCCAGTCAGCGAGGGAGTATATCCCCTTTTCAATAGCGCTAGACCAAGGAGATTGTTTTTTAGCATCACCACACCTACCATCAGCTCCTTACTTTACTGCACAGATCCTTGTGCTACTCATACGCTGAGTTGGCGAGGACCGGTATTGAACTAGGAACCTTGTGGTTTCTAGCCGAACGCTCTACCGACTGAGCTAACCCGGCCCATATATATATATGATTTTTATGTAAAAGGTGACTTATCAGTGAAATTGGTCACAATGGTTAGTTGATGCAAGTTTCACAATGATAAGACAGCGATATAACAAATATAAAGTGCTCAATACGTGAGTAGAGCAAATTTTTTATTGTAATGGTACACAGTAATAACCTACTCAAGTTTCCCCATGAGGATCTTCAGGGTTAAATCCACTGAATTAATCAAGAAATTAATTACAATATCTTGATTAATTCAATGGATTTAACCCTGAAGATCCTTATGGTGAAACTCGAGTAGGTTAATACTGTGTACCATTATAATAATAATAATATATATATATATATATATATATATATATAATTTGCCCCCCTCTTGTCTAAGCTAATTCCATATCCATTATCCATTCCCGACTTATTTCATTTACTATTTGACTTTTAGTCGTTCCAGGTGTAAAACTTGAAAAGCACCAGACGAAAGGGCCCTAGTTTTATATTAATAAAACAATTTATTCCACTCTATTCCTTCTTTTTGTCTCCTACTCATTATCATTGTGTAGATCACTCTACATGATAGCCTTAAATATATATATATATATATATATATAATATATATATATATATATATATCTTTTGTTTAACTTGATGTGTATTAATAAATTAATAGAAATGGTTTTCATTAACTTCATGTATATTAATAAATACTGTTACTTCAGTGACTATCTTGAAAATCTAATAAATACTGGTAGAATCAATATTTGATAGTTCAAATATTCTCATGGCTTATGTGATGTATTTTAGTCAAACCCCAAAATAAGTTATCTTAAATGTGATATAAAGGGGATGATGGTTTCTGAATGCTTAGAGTGATATTTTAACAAGCAAAATATTCCACTTAACAATATAACAGTGACTGCCACCAATGGTGTACCTTCAATGGTTGACAATTACATAGGATCTGCTACCTTCATTAAGGAAATAGTTCCCAACATGCTCACTATTCACTGTGTATTCTACAGACACAACTTTGTGGCAACAAATGAGAAAAAAAAACTGCATGATACTCTCCTGGTGTACATCAGATTGATAAATAAAATCAAAGTACATTCACTAAATTTGAGACGATTTGGGCAAATTGTGTGAAAAAAAATTATGAAATGGTAAACCAATTATTGTCACATACTTGGTTATCAAGAAGTATTTACTTGCAAAATATTGTTGAATTGCATTGATTGTCTTACAATGTGGGGTTATTTCCTATAAGTCCAACATGATCAAAAGGGAACCACTCTTGACTGATAGATTATTTATTTATTTATTGATCTACTTAAAAAAAAGAAGACGGGGTTAGGGTTAGGGTTTAGGGTTAGTTTAATGGGAAAATAATTCATCAGTCAAGAGTGGTTCCCCTTTGATCATGTTAGACTTATAGGAAATAACCCAATGTGGATTCCACTCATTGTGACAATTTGAAAAAGAATGAACCATTTTTTCTTCTATTTAGCATACCTATATTCAAAAAGGATGTCTGCAAGAATGATCTCAAGTGCTTTGGCATTACCTGTTAAGTATCTGGTCGGCATCCTAGGTTCCAGATGTAATAAGTAAGTAAGCAAGCCAATAAGAATCCTGTGTTCTTTGTAAAAGAATCCAAATGTCAATGAAATAAGCTCATCAGAAGCAGCAGCAGCAGTGGGAAAATTTGGCTATATTTAGGAGTGACCATTGCCCCATGCTTCAACATTACCCCGTCCAGCTGGGAGCCCTCAGTGGTGGCAGGCCCTTCATAGTGAACTGTTCATGTCTGAAGCCACCATGGCGCAACACCATGAAGTCAAGAGGTCCAGAAGAAAGTGACAGCAACAAAGCCCCGAACATCAACATCTTCAGAGATAGCCTTCACATGTGACATTCAGGTAACTTCAGGTGCACAAGAACTATATAGTCTTCAGAGATTGCAATGCCAATGAATTCAAAATTTAATGATGCACATACACATTCACTAGGTAAAGATGCAACAATTATCGAAGCCTCTCAGACTAATACGCTTAAGAAAGGTATGAAATCGTTCATCCTCCCAGCTATGAGATACAGTGCCACTACTGTTCTTTCACAAAATAAAACAAACCAATTAATCAGATATATAGTATGCATATTATCTTAACACATTTGATCAATTTATCTATTGGTGCTAATAATATATGAAAAGGAGAAGTACCTATGGTGTAGTGGCTAATGTGCTAGACTGTGACATCATAGTGAGTTCAAACTCCAGTCGTGCTATTACATTCAGTTTCAGAATAATACTCTTGGGAAAGGTATGAATCTCCTTATCCTTCCAGCTATGAGTTAAATAGTACAACTACTGTTCTTTTACAAGGGTACCTTTGGCATTAAATATCCCATGATGGTTGATATGACATTAAACAAAGTGTCCTAGGTATGATATTAAACTGTATCTCATGGTGAGGTTCCAATTTCTGGAGCTCTGATGGGGGTGGAGTGCCCTTTCCTTGCTATTATGCCTAGGTCCACTCTGACCTGGAGTTTAGTACCTGTCAGGGTCCGATATTCCGATATATGAATAAGAACGAATAAAACAAAAACATCTTCAGTATAAGAGATGACATACTGTAAAATCCAACCAACCAACCATTAAAGGAAAAAAACAAATCAAACCATTATTGAAGCTCAAATAATTCTTTTAGGCTTCAAAGTCAAAATAGGCCTGTTTAATGATTGACTGATTAATTTTAATGACATGTCAACCTGTCTTGGGTAATTTTATGCCTAGAAATGAGGATGTTCATTATACATTTCCCTTTTTTTTTTGTGCGTGTAGTTTCTTTCGAGTTATGTTTTTTTTACACAGTTATAATAGAGATCTTTGAAAATCCTAATCACTATGAAGAGATTTTCAGTGATTTACCAACTTACAGAAACTGGAAAATGAAAATGAAATTATTTCTTATGATTATTAGCAAATATATGCAAGTATTAAAGTTTTAATGTAATAAAATATCACATTAAACTAGAAAGGCTAATGAAACTAAATAAGAATGCAGATAAAAAGATTTGAAACAGAGGAGGGTATAATCAAAAAATAGAATAACTGAAACTCCTGACTTTCATTGCTAAGTTTTTATAATTTAACTATTTAGTTAAAATAGGAAGTAAAAAAATAGATTAAAGTTTTTTTCTTCTTGTTGATGGATTTCTTTTAAGATTTATCCCGAGATTTTTGCTCATATTCATTAAGATAAAACCAAACAATTAGAAATCAATAATACCAAACACATATTTATTGAAACCAAATTTTTAATATCAATATGCAAATTAACCTTCCAGTTCACATTGTAAAACACTATTTTGTTGTATATATAAATATAATTGCATGTCTTTAGTATGTGGATGATGCCAACATTATTAATAATGTAAAACAATTTTTATTAATAATTGAGGTTTAAACAAAAATAAAATCATGGAGAATGTGACTTAAATGACTAAGGGAATTGTGACTTGAGTAGTAATATAGTTTCAGTTACAGACATATAAACACACAATCTCCATTATAATAAGATTTGTATATTTACACTAAACACCTAAAGAAAGTGAATGAAGTGTGCTTTAAGGACTTTGGAGAAAATTTCCACGCCTCACTGGATTGTTATTCCATTTAATTCAGAACTGGAAAATCTAATCTGCAAGATGAACTCACTGAAATTTCCATGGATCTCAAAACTTAATCACAGTTCAAGCATATCACTAACTTCTGCGATAATAGAAAAAATTATCAACACCAATAATCCCAAACTTTATGCAGAGTTTAAATCTTTTTGACTTGCATTTATAAGTTTAATTAAATGTTGAATTAAATGTTATATAATATTGATTGACTTCCTACCCAATATTCTGCGTTGTTGAGATGCTTGGCATAATGGTTAGAGTTGTAGTAAATGGACTTGTTGACCTGAGTTCAAATCCTAGATGAGGCTATTTGTATTTTACATAGTGTTAATACCCTTGGAAAAAGTATGAATCCAAATATTCACCCTCCAGCTATGGATAAATAGTAGAGCAGACTGGGCTCTTTAACTTTAGCTAGGTAACCAGTCTAGGAGAAGGAAAACTCTGAATTAAAACCTGTTAAACTCTGCTTAAGAAATTGACCTTGTGTCACATCTTGCTCATGCGAAAGGGTTGGTAAATATATATATATATATATATATATATATATTAGGTGTTGTGAAATAGAGCTATTATCTGTTAAATGGAGTGTTAGACGATGTGACATTGTGGTTGAGGTGAATCCAATGTATGCATACTGCAACCACACCTGATAATAAGGTAAAATTGATTATACAAAATTCAAAACAACTACAAGTCAGCTTAATGAGACCAATGAAGTATACAGATTTAAATGTCCCATAGTAGATTGCAGTCTCCCAGAAAATGAAAAATGCATACATTGGATTCACCTCAACCATATTGTCATGTCGTCTAACACTCCATTTAACAATATATATAATATATATATATATATATATATATATATATATATATATATATTCTGTGTTGGGTTACTTCTCTAACCTAATGAAGTATGAGAATGGGAGTTATCACTTCATCCCCTAATTCCTATACATGAACAATTGGTAATGAAGACTATTTGAAGATTTTCTGAACCAAAGAAGAAACCAGAACACCAGCATCCACAGCTTTGCCAAGGGATAGGGACTCTGAAGCTAAGGAACTTTTTTTTCCTATTAAGTTTTTTTAGATCACTGACAGGGGCAATTCTTCCTCTCTCACCCTGAAGAAAAACATATATGCACCTTGGTTGGATCCATTTCTAAGACTGGCATATATATCATCTGTATATCCTACAACCTGTAACTCATGTGTCTCTGTGGGGAATAATAAAAATAAAATCAAACCAAATGAAAATAAATAAAACAAAAGCAAAACAAAATTGAATTAAATATAGAAAAAATAAAAAGACACAATCTCTTCAGGCTTCAGATTGAAAGAGCCCTCTGAGCATGCACACCCCCCCTCGAATTCTTGGTGCCAAAAAGATTTCTCAGTCTTTTTTATTCCAAGACTTTGAAGAGGAAACACCTATTGACTTGCTCAGGAAATATTTCCCCTTAGAGAAATAGTGTGAACCCGCTAATAAAGGTCTTACTCTAAAGTCATCCTTATTTTGTTCCTTCGCTTCTTTTCCTAAATTCCATTTCAGCTTAACAGCCCAGAAGAAGGAAGAACCAGAAGTACTGGGGATAGGACACCTATACGAATGAACCAAACCATCCCTATAGGTTACCAAGATATGGAAATTTCAGGGATATTATCACAGACCTAAGTTTTGACAGTTCTTTGCTTCTTGAAGCATATTCACAGTAGAATGTTTGGTAATTTTTAGTAGTTAAAATTCCTAGCAAATACTGCAATTAGAGTAACCTCCCTTGACTTTAACTTTGAACTAAGCCAGTAGCTATTTTGAAAGTCTCCGTGCAAAAATAAACAAATCTTAGAAACTTTTTCAAAACAATACAACTGCATACTTTAACACAAAAATATCATAAAATGTGTTCTTAATAACAATTAAGTTCATTTCAGATAATTTTATGCTAGGAATTTAGCCAACTGATTTTCACTTTGAAACAAGACGGTAGCCATTTTGAATGTGTCCATGTGAAATATACAACTCTTAGAATCATTTGAAAATAATACAACTGCATGCTTTAGCACAAAAATATCATAAAATGTGTTCTTAATAACAATTAAGTTCATTTCAGATAATGCGCACGCACAATTTTATGCTAGGAATTTTAACAACTGAAGGTGAAAATTACCGAATGTTTCCCCATATTATTCATCACACACATTTTTCAAAGCTCATGTCTGGTCTATTCTGTGTGTAGCGTAATTATTATGGTCTACGGTGAATTTGGAGATTGAAAATAAAACAGTATTTGGATTTCTGGAGAAAGAGAGGAAAAAGAAATAAGAACAAAGAAAGGTTAAAGTTTGGAACTTAATTGACCGATCAATGACCCCGGAACTAAAGTTAAAAATAAAACTGGAAGTTCTAGTTTATGTGGAGGAGCAGAAGTGACCCTCCCACCCCCGGGAGGATAAACAGAAGAAGAGGAAAATCGGTCTTTTTTTGGCTAGGCTTCGTGCGAGGCAGACGGGGGCTTTCTGAGTTCCCCCATATGGGTTTTACATAGTAGTACCGAACATGATTTACGATAGAATAATTTGACCTTACCTCTCTCTCTCCTTCTCTCTGAAAAAGAACCCACAAGCCTAGAAAGGAATAAATGACTCCTTTGTGACTATACCACTTGCGTATGTTGTTTCTGAACAAACAACAGCTACTACTACTAAACGACTACTACTACAACTCGAATTTGGCTCTATACAACACTGTGATTGTCACCCAGATCATTTGACCACCCAACCTCATCAATTCAGATTTTTTTCCCAATGTTAATACAGCTGAGACATTCTGCATCTCTCAATGTGGATCCATATTAATAGAGTTTAGTTGGTTGGTTGATTGATTTTAACGGCATATCAACCCATCTGGAGTTATGTCATGCCTAGTGGTTAGGAAGTAACGTATGTTGTGTATCTATATTTACATTTTTGTAGTAATTGGTTTTAACAATGTGTTATAGCATCATTGGGGATCATGTTGTATGGTATTGATTAAGTTCATGTCTATATTCTATGGTATAATTTTATTTCCTTCAAAAAGGACAGAATGTTGACTATGTTGACTTTTTCAAATAGATATTTCATATTGTTTGCATTAAAATAACAATTTTTTATCTGAGCAAAATCCCTGCATTCTATGAATAAGTGTTTAACAGTCAAATCTGTTTGACATGTTTCACACTGTGGTTGTTGTTCTTGTTTGAGTATATAGGAGTGCATTAGTCTTCTGTGACCAATGCGTAATTGGGACACAATGACTTGTTCCTTTCTGGACATCCTTAAGGCTGGTCTTTAGTCTCCCAGAGTGGGTTTGATTGTTGGGATGTAAATATTTGGATTGATTTAAACTCACTCATTTGTTTGCATTAATTCAAGATCAAAATATTTAAAAGATCCGAGAGGAGAGTTAATTTGAAATATTTTCTTAACATTTTGTCTACCTTAAGCCACTTACAGTGGCTCTCCCACCACTGTGATCCTACCATAAGCTGCTAGCAGTGGCTCTCCCACCACTGTGATCCTACCATAAGCTGCTAGCAGTGGCTCTCCCTCCACTGTGATCTTACCAAAAACTGCTAGCAGTGGCTCTCCCACCACTGTGATCCTACCATAAACTGATAGCAGTTGCTCTCACACGTGTCACTTGTTTGCACAGAAAAATCACTCAGATTACAATAATTGTAAATGCAAGATAATTATCCCTTGTTTTGTTCGGCCATCCTATTGCTTGCATACAGGCACCGTTTGACACCGATAAAAGTCACATGTTTGCGTGGCGCTGGTTTTGAATTCTTTTAGCAGCAGGATTTGAGGCGACAAGAAGGTAAATACATGCTTGGATTTTATTAGTTGTATATTAGAGAAACTACATAGCCCTTTGTATCTATTGTAGTTTCACGTTGAAGACCAGTTGCAAAACAGGAGGATAAGTGACAACTCCCATATTTACCAAAATAAAAGCGTCTTCACCAGTCGACTCTGTCATTGCTCATTTTCTTGCTTGGGTGGCCGTCACAATAATAATAGGACTTTATTTGAATAGAATGAGTTCCGATGTGAATAGATAGTGAACTTTGAAATATCCCATCATACAGGTAAAAAATACCAAGGAAATTTGGTACAGCCACTGGGGAAAATTTGGTAGGTGAAGAGTTAAATTTCCAAATAACTCTTTTGTTAAAACCAATTAGATTTTCAGTTAACTTACCTTTCAATTCCTGCAATTGATCTATATCGACACTTGTTTGATTTGTAACGAAATTTTGAAGATAACATCCATGTTGACCAATCATCATAAATCTAAAAAAAAAAAAGAAAAAGAAACAAAATGAAAGAAAAGAAAATATTTGTCTGAATTTTTGAGATGAGGCTTGATAATTTGTCTTATTTGAATTTTTCAGACTGTTGTACTCATCTTTATTGTTATATACACAACATTTCAGCCAATGTGTTCTCCAATTGGACACATGGCATAACAGATATAGGGATTGAGTTAATACAGTTCTAAGTGACAATCATCTGAAGGCTCCAGGGTTTGCTGAGAAAGTTCTTGAATTTGACAAGAAACACTTAAAGAAGGATGGAAAGCACATCGGCCAAAACATTGTGTATATGAAGACAACAGTCAAAAAAATCTAAATAATACAAAAGGAAAGAAAATGATAATTTCTTTTTAATGATCAACATTATTCTTTTAGATTTGAATTAAAATTCAGTTTAATGTGAACGTTAAAAAAGATAAAAAAGGAAATAAGGAAACTGTTTTCACTGAGACGGATAATACAAAATATTAAATGTCTGAATTTTTTAGATGAGGCTTGTTGTGTATAATTATGATTTTTCAGACTGTTGTCCTCATCTTTATTGTGGTATGTAAAAACACAACATTTCAGATGCTGGATCCTCCGCTTTTTTCAGGTGTTCTCTGTCTATTCAAGCATAGCAATGAACCAACCTGAGAAATCATTTTGAATAGTTTGACTGTTGACCAAACAAGGCATCAAAGAACTTTTGAAGATCTCATTCAAATAATGACGTTGTGGGGATTATCTTTCCTTTGCCTGGAAGAGTTATCTTCCTGCTGGGTTTCCATGCCGGCCACCAGGGAGGTCTGGTATTTAAGCGCGAGGTTCAAACTCTTCTGCCTCTTTTGCTACATCTTCTCGTATGAGCACATGGGTTAGAGACATTCTCACACCCTTCTCGGTGGGGGCTTCTGCCCCCAACGCTATGCAACTCTCCTGGGGGCTTTGGACCCTCATCACTAGTAAGTGATTTTGAATGTATGGACTCTACAGTCCTTTAATCTCTACTGTTGTATGTTCATGTATTTCATTGTTACTGTATCTTGTCGTATAAATGTGCTGTTCATTATATAAAATGTTATGTCCAACACCACGTGTCGGAGTTGTATGTTCGTGTATTAACTATCAATCTTACAACGTCATTGTTTTTGCATGCCTATCAATCTGAGATGCTTCTAGAGAAGCATCACAATCATGAAAAATAAAATTTTATTTGTGTTTCCTGCACAACTCTCTAAAATCTAATGGTATCAGCTATTTTTAGCTATATTTATTTTCTAAGTAATTTGCTTTAAAAAAAAGAAATTGATTTAGCCTTTTCAATGATTGGTCCCCATGTTGTGTTCATCTATATATTTGGTCTATTCAAGAGGTCACTACAGTCTAACATATATGCTGCTTCTTTGAGACATCATCTTTTCCAATGTCCTTCCCTATTATCTTAACTTTATCCCAAAGAATTGGATCATTGCTATGCTCAGACAGGGAACACCTGAAGAAGGCTGGACGATGCAGTGGCTGAAACGTTGTGTTTTTGTTTCTTTGTTTTACTTGGTGGGTCATTTAGTGCTGGCAAAGTTTTGAAAGATTCATACCGATAGTTTGGAAGAAAATTTTTAAACTCATTTTTTTTTAAACAAATTTTCTATTTAACCCATAAATAGACCTGGGAGCAATGGTGATGAAGAAGTGCTCCACATTCCCCAGACCTCCAGAACTGGAAGCTCACCATCAGTTAGAGTTTAACGTCATTCCCAGAACATGAAGACCCTCAGTCACTGCCTTCTAGCACATATATGATAAAAAAAGGTTGGGGCTTGCCATTAGGGCAATAGGGTTGGGACTGTAAGATTCAAAGGTTATGACAAAGTCATAACTCGTTGGAATGCAAACAAACTCCGACAAAGGTTGAGGGACAAAACATTTTATATAACAGCACAAGAATAAACAGGGTACATAATACATACATAAGTAATATAAAGTCACATGTAAAAGGGATAAACATAAAAGCACAGACATGAGACTAAGAATAGTCCATGCTGTATGAATCACTTACAGTAATGTAAGGGGGGCCAAAGCCCCAACAAGAAGGGGGTAGCCCTAAGTCTAACCCATAGTGTCTCGTAGGTCGAGCTGCAGGCAAAGAGAGGGAAGAAGTTCAAATCAGCCGCTTAAATAGACCAGGCCCCTGGTGGGAACCAGCAACACTATACGGGCAGACAACTCTCCAGGCAAATACGAAAATAACCCCACAGGACAATTGTATAGGTGCTAGGACTTGACATGGCCAGCCGATTCATTGCATTTTTTATATACCACAATAAAGATGAGGACAACAGCCTGAAAAATCAAAATTATAGAAAATATCAAAGTTCAAAACCTGGTTATTCTTTTTATGCAAAACTTTCATCAGTTTTGAAATGATTTCTTTAAAGGATCAAGTCTCATTAGATTGTGATATCTTAAGACCTCAAGTGCTTAAAAACGGATCCATTACATTACCAGTTTAGAGCTAAGTAACAAAGAACACACTAAAAAGATGCTTAATTATCAACTATTCATCACAATAATACAACTAATTGATAACACAGCCTGGGCATAACCTTGTTAAGTCTTTCTTACCGCATGACCATTACTCTCTATTTACATATTAATATAAAATCATGGATAATATAAATATCTACTTTTTTTTTTATCTGTAACACAGACAGATTTTCAATTTTAGAATAAATTTCAAGTATTATTTTATTCAAAATTTACTTGAATATTTAGTTAAGATTATCAAGAACAAAAATTAATTTATAATTATTCATTTTTCAAAGCAGAAGAAAATGCCAATGATTTTATCAATTTTTAGATAACAGTAACAAAATCCTATATCAAACTAAACAAGAAAAAAAATGTAAATTTAAAAGATCAACACATTCTTTAATGAATACTATTTACCATTCAATATCATACTAGCTAAGATACCTGTCACTAAGTGGTCAATTCTTGTAAATAGATATTTTCTAAATTTAAATCTGTGAAATATTTATCAATTTAAACATTTTTGTTTGTCTAGATTGTTAACCCTGAGAAAATACCATGTAATTATTTTACATCTCTAATTTGAAGAACTACCTATAAATTTAATTAGTAATGTTTAATCAAATGTTAAGAATTATTTCAGTAAAACTTATTTTGAAATTCTAAATTCTGTTTAATAAATTACATCTCGCAGCAACATGGTTTCCTGCTGATTATTATTTATTATTGTTAACCCAGGTAATCAATTTCAAGTTGAATAATAGAGTTCTCATAGTTGCAAGTTGGAAACTTTATTGATAAATTTCATACTTTCAAGTGCAATCACGTTTATTTCTAAGTAAGTGCGTTAATTAAAAAAAAAAAAAAAAAAAAAAAACTCATGTAGCAACATTTAAAACTAGGAAAATAACATTGAACTTGTTATTTTTAGCAAGCCTCTTAGGGGTTCAATAATACCTGATAAGTGACAACATTGAAAATCAAGAATCCAGGGAGCAGAAAAAAAAAGGTCAAGCATCCAAATCACAAGTTTGACAACAAAATTCCAACACTAAAATCGGAAACAGTACTGAAGCAATCTTCCACAAATGAAGCACGGGCACAATACTAATTATCAAAATTAGTTTAACAATGAAGTTACATGGTTAATTACTTTAAGGGTCAGCAAGTGTACATTCAAGAATCATGCAAATGAAAGGTGTAATTTTTTGGTTTTTATCAAAATCGTTAGGTAAAGATACAAATGGATACCTGTTTGATTGCCATATTTACATGGAATTATTTACTTTTGGTTTGTTTTTTTCTAATTATTTCTTTTCGTTCTTCTTGGCATCGAGGACAATACCATTTCATAAGTCTGCATTGCTAATTGAACTTTCTCATCTCCAAATCCTAAAAATCCCCCCAAAAAATAAACCTGTTTGTTCTGTTACTTAAGTTCTTTTATTGTGTGGCTGGTCACAAACCAATTTGCATATGCTTCAATCTAATCTCTGTTGAATCTGTAGTGATAGTCCGTCCCTGCTGGGATGGACAGGTGTCCAAAAGGGTTATCTTCCTTTGCTGACAAGCTTTCACCAATAGGGGGCTGTGTATTTAAACAGGAGCCTGAGAACTCTCACTCTCTTGGTCTAGCAACCACTAAACCTGGGCAACACGCTTGGCGTCTCTGTCCCTTATCAGTAAGTGACTTCTTCATGAACTCTTTCTTACTTCAATAGGACTTTATTCCTATCTGTTTCTGTATCTATGTTGCATCTTATGTATGTCATTGTATTTGTTCATTCGTCCATGTGCTCAGACAATAAAGTCTGTATTTGTTATTATATGTAACTCTTTGTCCAAATTATTTTATATGTATATGCACCTACGTTGGAAGGTTACTCTGAGCCTTTTAATGTATTATAAGAATCACACTTATATATTCTTATAGCTCGAAGATCATGTCTCTTAAACTATGACTTTGGAGTGGCCATGTTTCTTTTTCTGAGTTCTCCACTCTTCTTTCACACCAGGCATATGGGAATGTGCTTCTTTCCCAAGAGATGCACATTGCACAACCTTCTATTCTACAATTATTAGAGAACCACTCTCAAGGAGAAACACCCCCTTCAGACTTTCTTCTACATTGAAGAAGTAAACATTACAAATTTGTTAACTCTAAATCAAACTGTTTGGCCATAAATAGACAAACATTTCCTAATCATAAATATTCTATAAGAATATCAGGATTTAGGATTGCAAGATTGATGAATTAGAGAAATAAGTTTTTCCTACTTACCATTATTTCAAGTTGGTAGTAACAAATTAGAATGAAATTGTTCTCTGAAAAAAAACTGGTATTTAGTGTAATTTTTTGCTGAAAAAGTGCAGCAGGGATGCTAACCATCAGAACAGGTGACCACAATTAGGGTGCAGGTGTAGGAGTAGTTGTTGTGACTTGCCCCAAATGAGGCCCTTGCATTGAAGGCGTCATTTGCATAGGAAAAGTGATATTTGGTCACTGACTAATCATTAATTTCTGTCTTCTCTATAAAAAAACATTGTTGTTTTTTTTAAGTGGGCAGTGTAAATTTTGGCTTGGGAGAGAGAGGATACATTTGGAGTAGGTATCTATGATTCTCTCCAAATTTAAAACTTTGTGTGGGCCTAGCTGTAATATATTGCCTGATCAATCAGTTTGCACCTGGAGCCCGGCTGCATGCAGGAAGTGCATGGGTGTCAAGTGTGGGCCTGGAAACAAAAACTGGATATGACATTAAATTGACTTTTTGCACCCCGAGATGCAGGTGTACATTTGACACCATGTAGGCACAGAAAATCTGTAGGCATAGACCATAACCAATGAAAACAGGTTGCGTGGGTGTCTACAGAAAAACTGTGTAGGTGTCATGATCAAAGAGGCATGAACCCGTGAGCTGGACAATAATGAAAAAGCCCATGGAAATCAATTTAGGTAGACCGAGATCAGGTTCAAGATCGCTTGCAGAGAACTCCTGAAGGCTCCATGTATGTGTAACCCTTGCTAATGACTCTCAGTCTGCACACAGACGGGAAATAAAGATATAATCTTATATTTTTATAAATACAAGTGTTCTGTGTTCCTTGACGAGTCCAGTATATAACCTATCAATGGATGTGTCATTTGCATAGGAGAGGTGATACTTGGTACAAACAATGTTTTCTAATCATAACCAATGATAAATTTATGTCTTCTCTATAAAAAAAAAAAAACAGTTGATTTTTGAATACTAAGCAGTGGAAATTTTGGCTTGTGAGAGAGTGTGAGGAGGCGTTTGGAGTTGGTGTCTGTGACTCCCCCCAAATGAAAACTGTGTATGGCCTTAGCAATGGAGGTGTTATTTGCATAGAAGAGGCAATACTTGGTCACTGACCAATCATAAATT
This sequence comes from Doryteuthis pealeii, assembly GCA_023376005.1. Lineage (NCBI taxonomy): Eukaryota > Metazoa > Mollusca > Cephalopoda > Myopsida > Loliginidae > Doryteuthis > Doryteuthis pealeii. The sequence goes on along the minus strand of CM042165.1, from coordinate 34,310,330 downwards.
TCTGTCTTTTCTGTAAAAAATCATTACTTTTAGAACAGCTGCCAGTGTAAAGTCATTCTTTGCAGATTTCAAAGTCAAATTTTTACCCCTTTTTCTTTTTGTAATTGGCATTGGACTTGTGATTTTGGATTTCTGGACTTGAATACTAATTAATAGACACAGAAAGAGAAAAAGTTCTGAGAGGATGGAGTTACATTGGTTGAAATATGGCTGAAGATAAAACAGAATGATAAAAATATCTATATTTATTCATTCTTCTAGGAGTATGATATCAATACCAACATTGGAAAAATATTAAATAGATTTATAAGATTATCATAATTACGAAAATAAATAATTTTAAGCATTCAACATTACTACTAAAGTATATGCATGAATTCAAAAAAATTTTTTTTCTCATATGGAGAAATATACATTGTTTCTTTTTTGTAGGTGGGGAGGTTAATATTATTTCTTTTGTGGGAAGATAATATTGTTTCTTTGTGAGGATCAAGGGCAAAACCTAATGTATGAATAAAAATTTTGTTTCAATTTTTTGGTAGATGAAAATATGGGGGGGAATAAAAATGTTGTTTCAATTTTGGGAGGGATAAGAATAGTGTTACTTTTTGGAGGGAGATTATGGATTTTAAAAAATTGTTTCATTTTTTTTTTTTTTAAGGAGTATGGATAAAATATTGTTTAGGGGTAGGGATATGAAAAAAATTTAGTTTCAATTTTTGGGAGGGCATGGATAAAAATATTGAAACAATATTTTCCCTACCATGATGATACTTATTATCTCTTCTTGTCCCCTTTTGAACTTTTTCTTGATTGTTATTATTCAGTTCTCAAGTTAATTATTTTCATTTTTTATAAATCAATGTTCAAGCTCCCTTCTTTTCAAAATAGTTTCATAAAATATATTTTTCAGATTTATCCCGCCTATATGAAATTTTTCTGTTTGTTATGTGTATAGAAAGCCGCTAAGAAATCATTTTACTATATTCTCATTGATTCTGTATGAAACATGAACAATTCAAAAAACCATATGACCACTTTCCAAAATATCGCAATGCAGACAACTTTATAAGGTTTCAAAGGAAATGGATTTGTTTAGATGAAAACTGCAATTGTATAGATAAGCAACATTCAATTAATAACCAAAAGATTTTATTGATAAATATCCCACAATGTTTATTCAAATGTTCTTCACATGATATGAATAAATACTAAAATCTTTGTATTGCTACCATTAGTCTCATGAGACTATAGATCTGAACCTATTTCTCTGAATTGGACACATAGCATATTGGATAAAGGCATTGGGTTCAGACAGTTCTAAGTGACAGTTATCTCTAGGCTGCAGGTTCAATCCTGGTCAAGGGCAATAGTAACATAGAATAATAATTAACACAGCTTAACACCTGTACCCCAGCTATGGTTAGCGGAATGAGAACAGGATACCCTGTGGATTGAATGGGGTTTGCGTTCAAGGTTCTGTGATGGCTCCCAATTATGAAAAGAAGGTTCCCGAGTTCAAGAAGGCTCCCAAGTCCAACAAGATAATACCTGAAGAAGGCTGGAGGGCACATCAGCCGAAAACATTGTACAGATAACAATAAAGATGAGGACAATAGTCTGAATAATCCAATTAATCCTAGATCTGAACCTATATACATGTATTTACCAACTCCTCCACATGAGTGGGAGGTGACACATGGTCCATTTCTTAAGCGGAGTTTAACAGGTTTGAATTAAAAGATTTTTTCTAGATCGGTTGCCATACCAAGGTTATAGAGCCCAGTCTGCCCTACTATTTATCCATAGCTGGAGGGAGAATAAATGTTCCTATGTGGTTGGTAGAATATTTTTTGTAGACTGGGTTGGATTCACAGGATTTTAGTTTTGTGAAGAATTATAGCACTAGTTTTTCCCATCTACAGTCAGGAGGTGTTTCATTTGCTTCTGCATACAGAATTTCGGACTGGTGCTTGGTGCTTTTAAGACCTCACCAATTGAAATTCTGGACCATATTACCTTTAGGCACCCCTTTTTGATCTCGTTTAAGAAAGGACATGTTTTTCATTTACACCATCAATATCTGGTTGTTTGTTAGGGTTAGGGGTTAGTTTTATAATTTCTAAAAAAAATCTAAAAATTGTCTGTTAAAAAAAACGGATATTGTCAGTTTAAATGAAAAATATGTCCTTCTTAATCGAGATCAAAAAGGGGTGCCTAAAGGTAATATTGTCCAGAATTTCAATTGGTGAGGTCTTAAAAGCACCAAGCACCAGTCTTAGGCTTCTGTTGATTATAGAATATGTTATATATATATATATATATATGGTGATGAAGGGGTGCTCCACATTCCCCAAAACTCCAAAACTGGAACCTCACCATCAGATAGAGTTTAACGTCATTCCCAGGACATGTAGACCCGCAGCCACCGCCTTCTAGCACCCATATGATAAAAAGGGGTTGGGGCTTGCCATAAGGGCATATATATGTTACAGCCGTCAGAGAACTCACATTCGGTTTATAGGAGAGCCTTGTCATTTAAGCTTAATTTACGACCGACAATCAAATTTTTACTCCATATATATATATATATATATATATATATATATGATTATAGAATATAATATATATAAATATCATTTTCTTGCTGATCTGTATACAATGCAGCCATAATCCATTATATAAACTTTTTGTAGGCTTTAACAATCCACTCCTAACAGCATGGATACCTATGACTCTCTCTCTCTCTCTCTCTCTCTCTCTCTCTCTCTCTCTCTCTCTCTCTGTCCATCATCTGTCATCGCCCATGGTAGTTCTTCCACACAGCATCCAAAATCTGCTCAGAGCTGATTGATGTAGGTCTTTGCTGGTCGGTCTACACTGGTGTGTCCATGTGTAGGTGTCCCCAGGAGAACATCACTTATGAGTTTGTCCTTGCTTCTCTAGCAGTATCCAACATGTCTTGTTCATCTTACTTGGATGGTTGTGTGATAGAAGGCAAGTGGCTGTACAGTTACTTTCTTGTGGGAGTGCTGCTTCCAAGATTTGTTCAAGACAGCATGCAGCATCCTTGTGTAGTTCCTATCTAGCTTTTTTCTAAGGGTTTCTTTAGAGTCCAAGTGGTGCAACCATACAGTAGCACTGACACGGCTACTGCTTGGAAGAATTCTTGCTTTATCTTATCAGAGAGATCCTTATTAGAGGGAAAAATCTACAGATTATTGCACAACTTAATGACCCTGAGAAAAACCTAAGACTAAAATATTTCATGTTCATGACCTCAGCAAAAGCAGACCATATGACCTTTAGGCACCCCCTTTTGATCTCAATGAAGAAAGGAGATGTTTTTCATTTACACTGTCAATATCCGGTTGTTTTAACAGACGATGTTTAGATGTTTTAAAAATTATAAAACTAACCTCTAACCCTAACCCTAACTCCTAACAAACAACCAGATATTGACAGTGTAAATAAAAAAACCTGTCCTTTCTTAATTGAGATCAAAAAGGGGTGCCTAAAGGTAATATGGTCCACAAAAGCAACCAGAGCTGCCAAATTATGCTTCACATTACCATTGCATAACTTTTGACTCACTCTTGTAGATAAATGAAATATGACAAGCATGCGTATGATTAGCAAAAGAAAAATGGACGAGAAAAATTGGATTAATTTCGTTTAATTAAAAAATAAACAAAAGCTGGAATTGTTGAGATGATAATTCTTTCTTCACTCAGTGAAATGAGGACAGGTGTGGGGGTTGAAAGTCTTTTTCTTTGTTGGCTGATTCAGACATGGGGTTGAAAGTCTGTTCTGGCTGATGACTTGGTTCTGTGTGACATGGAGTGTGGTGTGGGCCGGAGGTATGGCAGTCCCTTGATCTTGACCTGATAGGAGTGACACTCTGTATGCCAACACTGATAGTCAACTGCCTTATTGACTTTAAGTGAGATGTTTTTATAGTTATCAATCGGCTCGGGATTCACTTTGAAAGGTTTTGGGGAAAAAATTTAAGATTGGTTGAAAAAACATTAAATAGGGGATATTTTTAATTGTTTATAAATTTTGTTTTTCACCTGGAAGCTTGCGAGGAGCCTATGTGTGGAACACTTGTTTTGTTCATTTAATTTAGAGCTACTGTCAGGTCAACATCCATTTGATGTTACATTCTCAGTTGCTTAGATTCTGTTCCAAAGTTTTTTTCTTTTTTTTTTTAATCCAGAAATGACCATTAGTATTTTCTATTATTGAAGTATTAAAACAAAAGGAAGGAAGGAATGTGTAGTGGCCAAAGAAAGGAAGGAAGGAATGTGTAGTGGCCAAAGAAAGGAATGTGTAGTGGCCAAAGGAAGGAAGGAAGGAATGTGTAGTGGCCAAAGAAAGGAAGGAATGTGTAGTGGCCAAAGAAAGAATTTGAAATGAATAAAACAAGAAAGTCTTAACAAAAGAAGATAAAAGCCCTAGTAAATGAATATCTACTAGAAAGAAAGGAAAAATAAGAGTATTTAAAAAACAATATTGTTAATAAAGCAGTAATAATTCTTATTATCATCTATAAGGAATTCTGGCTTACTTAACCTTAATACAAACTTATACAAAAAATGTGAAACATACACTCCTCTAAATCTCCTTTTCTTTCAAGAGTAATTACAATTGTGCCACTATTGAACATTTCAATGTTTCTTTATACCCTATGACCCCATGGACAGAAAAAGTCACAATTTTGGCAAGGATACAAAGTCACAATTAATTTATGGTTGCTTGTTAGGGTGAAGTTTTGTAGAGAAATATGTTTTGTTTTTTTAATTCAAAGGAAACATAAGGGATTTATCAAAAGATTTTTTTAAGTGACTTTTGATCCATTTCAATGGCAGATCCAGTTAAATCTCAACGGGGGAAGGTGGATAATCAGTGTCAAGCCTGCAACATAACACTGAAAAAGAACTCTCAAAATTAAGCCATTATAGTGATCATTGATGACATATTCATTAGGGTAGATCAATTTTGGAACTGTAATATCTCCAATGTGGCGAAAGTTGCAAATTACCTCTCAAAGTATTTTTCCTCAAAACTTTGCCTTCGTTTGAGAAAATAGATTTCAATCTTTTAAAGTGTTATCACTGTTACAGGTTAATTATTAGGTAAAAAGCAGCATATCGGAAGTGTCAGTGGTGATGGGAGACATATTTTCAATTTGAATTCTAGTTATAATATTTTATTCATTTCGTTTAAAATGACAACCCTTACTGTTTTAAATATTGAAATTGCTATATTTTCTAACCAATTTCTAGGCTAAATGTTGCAAAAACAAGTATTTTTGGTGCATTTTACTAGACAATCTGTCAGAAATTCCATAACCAATTATCCCCCTGCCATTAGGGGTCGAATGCCAACAGCGTGTTGGGGCTAAATACCAAAATGCTACTTATCAAGGATCTGTTACTGGAGAGAGACATCAAAACAAACGCTCTCTCACTTAGCCCAAAAACAGGGCTACCTATCAGGAAACCGTTAACAACGAGAGACGTAAAAACAAGCGCTCTCTCACTTAGCAAAAGGGCTACTTATCAGGGAACCGTTACTAGAGAGAGTCATCTCACTCACTTAGCCCAAAAACAGGGCTACTTATCGAAGAACTGTTACTGGAGAGAGACGTCAAAGAAACGCTCTCACTTACTTACCCCAAAAACAGGGTCCTTTTATCACAAGAACCTTACAACCAGATTCCGTCTAAGGCATCGTATCAGCATACTGCATAAAGGCCGGTACGAACGCACACTGACCAAAGAAGAACAAATACTGCAACGAAGCGTCTTAACTACATTTCCCACCGACAAGAAGAAAACTGTGTTATCTCCAGTATTACAAGAAATCCCTCCACAGATGAGTCTGGTAGTAAATACTATTAAATTTGCAACAATTATATGTAATTTTTGTTAATACAAGTGTCTGCATTTACTTTTGTGTTGTTCCTTCTTTGTCCGACAATTTGCCTTCAACTACGGAGAAATAAGGACTCCTTTCGAATCCGTAAATACTCTTAAATCTTTTATACTATTTCCTCAAACAATGGTGCAAGTAAAACATACAGCTTTTGGTATCAGTATTCAGTATACTAACACACAACTTTCACGCCCCTGGACAATTTGATATTTTTTTAAAGTGAAAAATCAACCTATCCTAATATTCATATACTTACAGATTTTAAGTAAAAAAAAAACAATGACTCTAACCATTTAGATTTCCATGCCTAATTCTAAAAATAAATGTATTACTTCAAATGAACATGGACAAAATAAAATTCTGACTTGTTTCAGAACTAAGTGCTAGAGCTTGTAAAATCAAAAATACTCTACCTTCATAAAATAGTGCTTACTTCATTACATCATTATCATTATCATATTGTTTGTATTTATTTAAAACCGAACATAAAGATATTCATTGTCGGAAGAGATAAAAAGTTTAAAGAATAAATCATCATTCACTGGTTAATTAAAATAGTGCGCTAATTATTATGTTACGGACCGGTAACACAATGTTTGTGTACATATATCTCAAATTTATTATTATTTATTTAGGAGAGCGGTTCAGCACTCAAGAGAATTAACTCTTAATTTTATTTAATAAGTTATCTCCCTTGGATAAGATTCTGACTACCAAATAAATTAAACATATTTAAAGCATAGTGTTGTGTGTGCGTGTGTTTGTTACGTTGTCTATTGATTTAAGAATTTCATATGTACAAGGAGTTTGTTGAAACGTTCTCGGACCAACCAAGGTAGAAATTGCGTTTTTTTTTATTCGATTGAATTTTTTTAGGGAAGAGATAAAGAAACTTAAGAAACAATGTTTCAAGTCAGATGAATATGTGAAATTGCATGTTTATTCAACCTGTTCACCATGACTAAGGATGTGACACAAGGTTCCCAAGTATTGGGCATCCAGTAAGGATAAAACTCTATATTCAGTAGTAATTGATCTGTGAGACTAGCTTGCTAACCATTACACCACGATGGGCCCCCAAGTATTTAACCAACCCATTCACCACAGGTAGGATGTGACACAAGGTCGAAATTATTGAGCATCCTGTGAGGATAAAACTATTCCTGCACTGAGTTGGTGAGGACTGGTATCAAACCCAGAACCTTGCAATTCCTAAACTTAAAATGCAATAAGCATCCATTCCTTGTATAGTTTATGTATAATAATCTTATGGGAAATATAGCAATGGAAGAAAATACTGAAATATAATTCCATTTCAAAGAATATAGATATATGAGGGTGGGTTGAAAAATTCATACGATAAAATCATATCTGCTCTTGATGACTTTTTTTACCATTGGGATCCAAGCACTGCAGCATTAGAAGTTAGAAGTGTGTGGACCACAAAGAGGGACTATGTTGTAAAATAGATTTCATTAAGTTATATTCCATGAGAGTATCTTGACCAGCCTATGAATTTTTCAGTTGATCCTCATATTTCTCTCATTTGAAATAAATTTAGTCTCATACCAGAAATAGACTGGAAAAATTTCTTGTTCTTATTTATATTCATATACATATCATCAATACCATAAAAACATAACTCCTCAACACAATCCCCAATGAGGCTAGCATATTGTTAAAACCATTAACAACAAAAGTGTAATATATTGACATACAATATGAATTATTCCCTAACCTCTTGGCATAAAATAACCCTGCACAAGTTGATATGCTGTTGAAATCGATCAACCAACCAATCAACCATTCATGAAGTTGTTAACATGTTTCAGCTGATCTGTTTTTTGTTCCTTGAAAAAGTAAATATCTCTCTCTCTCTCTCTCTCTCTCTCTCTCTCAAATTAAACACCTGATGAGTCCTGGAGAATAGATTAGTTGAAACATTGTGTTAACAACATCAAATACACAAAGAAAAGTTTTAATTATCCAAACAATTTCGGATTCAGCTTCCTTGTTTAATGCCATATAAAACTTTATGGATTATTTAATGCCAATGCTATCCTTGTAGAAGAACAGTAGTAGTACTATTTAGCCTATACTTGTGGGATGGGGATTTCATACAAGGGTATTAGTCCAAAAGTGAACATAATAGCCTGAATGGAGTTCAAACTCAATTACTACTATGTCACAGTCCAGCACACTAGCCATTATGCCACAAAGCCTTACCCCCTAGTAGAACAGTACTGGTACTATTTAACCCATAGCTGGGGTATTAGAGGATTCATACCTTTCCCAAGGCTATTTATACTGAAAGTTAATGTAATATTGTGACTGGAGTTCAAACTCACTTAATACAATGTCACAGTCCACCTCATTAACCATTACACCACAAGGACTCCCCCCACCCCAACAAATTTCTCATATTTTAATGACTCATTTAAAAATTACAGAAAATTGGTTTAGTTTCCTAATGAGATTGACTCTTAAATTATTTTATTAATTGATTACTGTCATTAGTGAAAAAATTGCTTTTTATAATCAATTAATTATTAACAGTTAAAAATTACAATTTATTATGATATTATCAGTTTTAGCTTTCAAGTATGAAGGTCATTCTATAAATAAGGTGAATTTACTTAAGAGGTGTTTACAGTTGCACCTGTTTTAAGGAAATCAAAAAGTGATGGGCTACTACACTATGTGGACTCCACCTCTCAAAGATGGTGTGGTTTTATATATTTGTGTGTGTGTGTGTGTGTGTGTGTGTGTGTGTAACATTTATTTCTTAAATTGACACAAATCAATGAAAATATTTCTCACACAGAAACAGAAAAAAAAAATTTATTGTTGAATAATTTTTTATAAAGTAAAGTAGACAATTTACAACTTAAAATATTTTTAAAAGAAGATTTGTAAAGATTCTGAAGATGACCAACAATTGATTTAATGTTAATTACAAAGTATGGTGTACTCATGATGTCTGTAAAATTAGCTTGCTAAGCATTGAAGCATATGTGTTCTGCTTAATGTTATAAAATTCAAGGAATCAAAATCAAACAAGAGAAAATATTCTAAACAGAAGAAATAAGGGAGATAATTAGGAAATCTAATATTTTCATAAAAAATATCATTAGTCAATCTCCAACATAAATGGCAATTTCTGTCTGTCTATGTATAACAAGTTGGCGTCTACACCAGTGATGAAACTTTATATATTACACAAACCATTGAAATAAGAGGAACAAGGTATGCTGGACACTGCTAGAGAAGTAAATTCATAAGTGACATTCTAGAGAATGAGATGCATAAAATGTTAGAGACCTTTTGAGATACAGATCACTTTATCCCAGTTGGGAGACCATACCTAGTATTAATTAACAAGAAAAAGAGTGTTAGCTGGTGGATTTTGCCATCCTAGTGGATCACAGGGGGAAAATGAAAATAAAACAAAAAGATGGAAAAATACTTGGACCTTGCCAGAGAATTGAAAAAACTGTGGAACATGTAGATGTAGGTGATACCAATTGTAGTTTGTACCCTAGGAACAGTCCCCAAGGGTTTGGAACAAAGACTGGAAGTCAGAGGAAGAATCGAGCCCATCCAGACAATAGCATTGTTAAATTAGCTAGAATACTCAGAAGTGTTCTGGAGACCGAAGGAGATTTGTTGTCACTCAGACTCCAGTGAAAAATCACCAGCTAATGCTGGTGAGAAAAACTCACAAGATGTAAAATAATAATAATAATAATAATAATAATAATAATAATAATAATAATAACAATATTGGGGAGGTTGCACATGAACACACAATGGGAATACAAAACTAGGTACAACTAGGTTGGGAAGGTGATCCACTGGGAATTATGCAAAAAATTAAATTTTGACCATGCAACAAAATGGTATATGCATAAACCAGAATCTGTTCTTGAGAATGAAATGCATAAAATTCTCTGGAACTTTTAGATAAAGACAGATCACCCTATCCCAGCAAGGAGACCAGACCTAGTATTGATTAACAAAAAAAAGAGAACTTGTCAACTGGTAGATTTTACAGTTTCAGCATATCACAGGGTGGAGATGAAGGAAAATGAAAAGATGTGGAATATGAGGATCAAAGTGATACCAATTGTAGTTGGTGCACTTGGAACAGTCCCAAAAAGCTTGGAAAAAAGACTGGAGGATCTGGAAATCAGAGGAAGAATTGAGACCATCCATACATTGCTGCAATCAGCTAGAATACTCAGAAGAGTCCTGGAGACCGGAGGAGACTTGTTTTCACTCAGACTCCAGTGAAATACCATCAGGTAACACTGGTGAGAAAAACTCTCAAGGGGTGAAATAATAATAATAATAATAATAATAATAATAATAATAATGCCATAAGGGCCAATTATATCAAATTGAAAATAGATATAACAAAATAGCAAATAGAGGATGTATGGAGACAGAGATGAAATGGTTAATTGCAAGTGAATACAGAAAACTAGCACAAAAGAAGTACAACACAAGGCACAACAGAGTGGGAAAGGTGATTCTCTGTGAACTGTGCAAGAAATCAAATTTTGACCATACAACCAAATGGTATATGCACAAAGATTTCACCTGTAGTCAGAAACTGGACACATGGCCAATGGATATAAAGGTTGAGTTAATACAGTTCTATGTGACAATCAATCTGTAGGTTACAAGTCTAATCATGACCATGGACAATAATAACATAGAATATCTAACATAGCTTAGAACTTGTACCTGGCTATGGTTAACAGAATGAGAACAATCTACCCCTATGACTTAAATAAAGGGTTCGGTTTGAAGGTCCCTGATGGCTCCCAGATTTTAATGAGAAGGTTCCCAAATTTGAGAAGAAACACCTGAAGAAGGCTGGAAGGCACATCGGCCGAAACATTGTGCATATAACAATAAAGATGAGGACAATAGTCTGAAATATCTGAATAATAGAACTTATCAAGCCTTAATCTAAAAAAAAATTCAGATAACAGTTTGTCATTAATATAAAAAAGCAAAAAAAATAATGAAGTTTTTAAAAAGTTGTAAAATGAAAAAGCTTAACGGATTTGAAAGGACAAGGGGGAAAACAAATCAATGTGTCATAGAATGACAAAAGAAAATAAATGATTTTTAAGTATTGAATAAAATCTCCTACCATCACCATGATTAGAACTGCTGATTAGTTTTACTAATTATATTTTATCAGATCCACTTTTAACAGCTGTTAAAGATAAGAAAACACTAAATGAATGAATATAAAAATAAAAGAGAACAAATGTGTTTGTGAATAACCAATAAAAGAATTCAGCAAAATTATTCTGTCCAACTTTTATCATAAAATTATCTGCTTCTTTATTTCAATTTCTATTTAATTTCATCAAAGTTTGTTTTAAATTCAATTTAACAAAAAAATTACTCATAATTTAAATAAATAATTGGAAGAGGAGCTTATGGGGTGGCAAGGGGTTCAATGTTTTAAGGTTGTGATGTAAATACCTTGGTACCCCCTCACTATAATCTGATTGGACAGTGTCATGTATAAATATTCGACACTGTGTTGGTACAGGCGCCTAAGCCTACCAGCCTAAACTTTCTCACCAGACTACACCACGACTGCTTGGAAGACGAACTACTATTTGACGCACCAACTACTACTGTGATAATATACCAAATACCAACTTCATAATATATCCCTTAACCTGGATATATCAGGTTGAAAAGGTAACTGGATATTCTTGGTGCGTGTTATTAGGGTTTGCTTTTAAAACCACATCTTATTTGGTAGTCGCGCGGAAAAGGAAGATATTCGAAGAGAAAGAATGAAGACAGAAAGGTGGTTTTATGGTTCAGATTTTATTCACAGGTCATAGCCACCTTGTGGCAAGGGAATTTCTCCCTGGCCAGTAATGGTTGTCTTGTCCAGATAAGGCCTAAACTCGAATGGCCGAAAGATTCTCTTGAAGGTCAGAAGCGGATCCTTTTATCACACATGTGTGGATGGTACTTCCAGTGAAGGCTCATGGGAGTTTGTTATTTTTTTTATTTTCTTTATTTTTATTTTATTTTAATCTCCATCAAGTTAATCAAAACTAATTTGAAATTAGTTTTGATTAACGAGAAGAGAGCCACTTAGTTTTGAATTCAGAGTTTTCCTTCTCCTAGACTGGTTGCTTTTCCAAGGCTAGAGAGCCTAGTCTGCCCTACTATTTACATATGGCTGGAGGAAGAATTGCTGGATTTATACCTTTCCAAAAGGAATTAGCAGCTATGTGAAATGTAAACAGCCATGTCCATATCCGACGATGTTAACCATTATACCACACACCTCCACCACTAATCTTCAAAGTATATTGGGGGTGGAGTCCCCATAGCATAGGAGCTAAGAATCTGTGCAAACATTGAGTGTTGTCTAATGAAACCTAGCAATTTTCAATAGGGATGAATGACAAGAGAGAATCAAGGGAATCTATGCTTGATGATGATGATTGTTCCATAAAATAAACCAATATTGTATTTTTGGACTAATACATTTGGGAAAGGTATGAACCCATTCACCACTACCCCCAGCTATGGGTTAAATAGTATCACTACTGTTCTTCTACAAGGAAGTATTTGGCATTAAATAACCCATGAAGGTTTATATGCCATAAAACAAAAAAGAAATATTGATTGGCTTCATTTCATAAGTACAGACACAGCATTGTATGAATTATTTAACCTAGTCTCTTCATCATCATTTATCAATCATATTTCAGCAGATACACTCTCCTGCCTTCATCACATGTGTGTCACATACAATAACCTGCTGAATGAAACAGTTGGATAGGAGTATATATGTTTTTTTTATTGTAGTATTTTGTGCTGTTTTGAACAAATCCAGGAAGCAGCACCCCACAAAACAGCAGCTATACGACCACCTACCTCCTATCATATAAACCATCCAAGTGAAAGTAAGGATGAACTCATAAGTGACATTCTCCAATGGACTCCTACACATGGACACACCAGTGTTGGGCGACCAGCAAAAACTCTGTGCAGACATTGAGTTCTGTCTAGAAACAGTGGTTCTCAAACTTTATATAGTCTGGGCGCACTTACAGTAATACAGATACTTGATAGCACACTGTATACAAAATAGGACTAATATGTTATTAAGTTAATTGTTAAATATATAAAAAAATAACACATTTAACAAAAGCAAACTTAACATACCTCTATGAAGTTTATTCATCCTGTGTTAATGAGAAACATGAGCTTGATGAGACCTGGCAATTTCTTCAATGTTTGGTCTTATGTTTGAGAGACAAACTCTCATTTCCTCATCAATGCATTGAAGAGTTCCTCTCTTTTTACAATTAATTGTTGCGAGGGTTGAAAATTCCAATTCACATAAATATGAGGTGGAAAATTGCAATAAAATGGCCAGCGCTTTTTTTAGATATCAACACATGTTGTTTTTTGATAGAAATCCAAAAAGCTTCAAGAGACAATTCTTTGTATTTAATCATTAATCCACGATCAGTGGACACAGCTGCCAGTTGTTCTTTTTCTGTTAGTGTTAAACTAGAATCTATTGCAGTTTCTACAAAAGGGTTTCTAATCCAGTCATATTGTGCAGTGTTAATTGATGGAAAATAATAACTCAAATGTTCTTCTAAAGTGTATAAATGTTCAACTATCATTGGCAGAATTTCAGTTTTGCAATTATTACTTATCAAAGGAAACATTTTGAGATTGCTTTCCATCGCTGTTCTTTTCCAAATCTGTAGCTTTCTCTGAAACGCTTTTATTTTGTCAGTGGATGTGAGGATATTTTCCTCTTTCCCTTGCATACTAGAGTTTAAAACTACGGAGCGCACCTGAAAAAGCTCTGGGGTGCACCAGTGCTGCCGGGCGCACTGTTTAAGAACCACTGGTCTAGAGGATTTACCAAAAGCAATTGTCAATAGGGACAGATGGGAGAGAGAGTGGAGGAAATTCATGCTGTCTGCACACCTTGGTGATGATGATGATGATTGTTCCATTCAATAAATCAATATTGTATTTTTGGAGTCTTATTATGCATATTTTCTACTTCCTAATTACTGACATCTATATGGCATTTACTTAAATACAGTGTAGGAATGCAATAGAAAATTATCTCCTGAGATAATTTGCATGTCTTGTAAGGACCCCATAGGGGATCACATGACAGCCACAAAAAATTATTCCTGCTCTTTTTACCTCAGAGAAGTTGTCTCTGATCTTAGTGACAGAAGATTGAGAGTGGACATGGCAAGATTGAGGGAAATAGTGTCAAAAGGGGAAATTGAGGTATTTTAGGTGGATGGAAAACTACAACTGGCAGATTCTCTGACCAAAGGAACTGCCCTGTACTAAAATTGTTAGATGTACTTGATACATTTCAACTTTGAAAAAAAAAAAAAAGTACCAATGGGAGATGCAATTTGGAGTGTGAGTTATCTCCCTTGAACCATTTCTAACTACTTAAATATCAGTCTTTGAAAGAAGGAACACTTCAATGTAAAGAGAAAAGAAGTTATATTGTCAAACATACTGGAAATAAGACTAACGTCTAACACATTGACATCTGACTTTTGGCAGGGAATGGTAAAGCCACATCGTTATAAATCTACCCTTATCAAGTAAGCCTTTTTCTATTTTGAACCCCTTTCACATACTGCTTGATCATGGAATAATATATATATATAGTTCTAACTGTTGAGACACATTTGTGTATTCAATCTTTTTAATGCCACTTGTAGGTATATTTTGCATATAAAATGTTAAATGTTCTTGGTATGTACAAATGAGTTTATCTTGTCTTTCCTTCTAAATTGTGTTCAGTGTTATCTACTAATGCTAATATTGGTCCTTGGAGAGTGTTAACTCAACTAAAATATATTCACCATCACCAAAACCTTCCAATACTGGTATTCCCACGCTACTTATAGGACTGTTTGTAAGTACCATATATGATGTGAAGTGCGTGGTGTAATGGTTAAAGTCATGGGAAATGGACTCGTCGACCCGAGTTCAAATCCTGGACGTGGTAATTATTTCACAGTACTAATACCCTTGGGAAAGGTATGAATCCTACTCTCCCTCCAGCTATGGGTAAATAGTAGGGCAGACTGGGCTCTTTAACCTTGGTTAGGCAACCGGTCTAGGAGAAGGAAAACTCTGAATTCAAACCTGTTGAACTCCGCTTAAGAAATTGACCTTGTGTCGCATCCTGCTCGTGCGGAGGCGTTGGTAAATATATATATGATGTGAACTCCTTCATCCCTTCCCCCAGCTATGGGTTAAATAATACCATTACTGTTCTTATAAAAGGATGGTTTTAAATAACCCACAAAAGTTGATATGCCATCAAACAAAGAAAGCAAACCAATATATGCTGCTTCTTTTAGCTTACAGATTTTCTGGTGAGTCATTATTATTACTATCATTATATTAACTTAATTTCCGCACAGTGTTTTTCCTTTTCTTGCCATATATGATCTGCTATATCTTATTTTGCGACTTCATCTTACATTATTTTGTAATAGTCTTTAAGTTGTTTTTTTTTTTTTTGTTCTTTGCAGATAATTAGTTTTCCTTTTATATTCCTTATCATTAGAGCCAAGAGCCAGTTTAGCTCAGTCTGTAGAGTATCCACCACAGAACCACAAGATTCTGGGGTCAATACTAGCTCTCATAAACTCAACACATGAATAGTACAGCTTGGATCTGAGCAGTAAAGTGGGGAGCTAATTGTAGGTATGGCGCTTCACCTCAGACCCAAAAATAATCTCCCTTGTCTAACGCTAGTGAAAAGGGGAAAGACTCTCTTGCTGATACTGACCATAGGCCATTCTGCTGATTCTACTTACCACACATCTATAGACTTGCAAAGATGGGCACCTCACGTGGTGTAATGGTTAGCAAGCTAGATTCGCAGACCCTTGTTTGTGAGTTCGATTCTCATTGGGCGACTCATATTTCTGGCCTTGTGCCACATCTAAGCTAAGCTTAGTAAATAATTATAGATTTACAAAGATAGCATTCCACTATGACCCATTGTCAGCTTCCAAGATTCAGAGAGTTCTTGGTCAATATAATCAATCCTTCATCAGGCAACTATCCAGAATGGGTAAAGAAACAAAAATTGGTCAATTTTTAAAGTACCCATCATTTCCTAACAAACAAAGACTCTAATCCATACAGATAAAACTTTCTTATTCATTTGTTATGATTAACAATACATACAAGGGTGATTCTTACATACAAAGCTGAATTTTGGCCTAAGGGTTATCAAAGAAAGCACCCATTATTTCCTGACAAATAATCACTCCTAATCCATAAATAGAAAATTTTCTCATTAGTTTGTCATGGATAATGATTCTTTACTAAGGTAAGTACCAGTATCCTAGTTGATAACCTCATGAAAATAGCATTTTGCATACAGACACACAGTATGATCAGAGACCTTTACAATAGGATATGTACATAACAATAGTAATAACAGATGTTATGTGCTGTCTTGAACAAGTCCGAGAAGCACTACCCAACAAAACAGCAACTTACCTCCCCTCTCACAAAGCATCCAAGTAAGATGAACAAGACATGCAAGGCACTACTGGCAAGGTAAAGACAAACTCATGAGAGACATTTTCCTATGGACTCCTATACATGGACACACCAGTGTTGGCTCATTAGCAAAAACTTTACTAGCTCTGTGCAGACACCACATGCCGTCTAGAGGTCTTTTACATAATGGATATGTAGCCTATAATGAAGTATTGAAATATTTGAATTAAAAAAATTAACTGTTAATTTGCAAGTAGTAATGAAAAATGACCAGTAGTTTGATTGACACCTTTAGACCCCTTATTGACCTGGACGTGATGTTCTGATTCATTTAGAATATCTGGTGACTGTGGGAAAATTTTTCAGAGTGAATCTAGATGATCAAAGGAATCATGGGTCTTGGGCAAATAAAAGATGTCAAAGATAAACTGAGTCTCTGTGTTCATTGATAAGAACAAGAAATGGACATAGGGATTTAGCAATCCCAGCAACACTTAAACCAGCCAACTTTTCTGGCCTCTTCAGAGTATCAAGCAAGATAGTTAATGTACCTAAAAACCCAAAGAACTTACTGCAAAGGTAAAAAATGCAACAAAAAAAAAACACTCTTCACAAAGTGTGACAGTACAAAGTAAGCAAAGCCTCTTTATATGCTCAAGGTAAACGACGTTACAAGCGCAAACAAATGTTATATAGCTCATTGCGGTTTGGTTTGGTTTGGTTTGTTTTGTTTTTACAGCATATCAACCTCAGTGGGTCATTTAATGCCAATAAAGTTTTGAAATAAATCAATTCTTAATGGATAATACAATTTCTTTATAAATACATTTTTCTATTTAACCCATAGATGGGACCCTAACAGGTACTACCACTCCGGGTCAGAGTGGACCAGGGAGCAATGGTGATGAAGGGGTGCTCCACATTCTCCAAACCTCCAAAACTGGAACCTCACCATCAGATAGAGTTTAACATCATTCCCAGGACATGTAGACCCGCAACCACCGCCTTCTAGCACCCATATGATAAAAAGGGGTTGGGGTTAGCTCATTGCGGGTATATAAACAAGAGAGTGATAGAGAGAGTCTTTGGGGGATAGAGAGAGAGAGACACAGACAGATAGAGTTGTGACTTACTTGCTTCCATTTCTTCTTTCTATCTTCTTCCTTTCAGCTATGATCGTCTAGTGGCTGTTTCCTTTACTTCTTTGGCCGGTCGTCAACTTGTCGTATCTTCTATCTTCTTACTATGTTGCTGTCTCTAACTAAGGGCTTCTTGCATTAAGACTTTGTTTTTCTTTAATCAAAGATTTTATTACTGCCCATCCTTATTCACCACGTGGTTGAGCTAACCTCAGCAGAATACGTCTGTTCTGCATGCCATTTAGGTTGAAACTGATTACCTAACTAACTCTATCATGTGACTCACGAGATTCCCGCCTCTGGAGTCAGTTGGGGCCATAACCATTTACTGGCATTTTTCCATCCCCTGATCTGAAAAACAATGGCCCCTTAGAATTCTCACTACAGGGCTTGTCAAAAACCCATGCCACCACACAATTATGCAACACAAAGAGGATGTGGTTGTCTGATGAAGCCTATTTTCCACAAAATGTCTAAGAAAATTGTCCTTCAAATGGAGTGCACTGAATACAAATTCTGAAGACAATTACCCATTAAGGGACGTAAACACTTTGAGTTGGGTGAGGACAAGAGAAAGAAGGGCCAGGTGATCCAGTTTTAAACTGTTTCAGTGAAATAAATAAATATAACCCAAGATGAAAAGAAGGCCAGAGAGGACAGCCCAAATAACAAAGATAGATACAAGTAAGATAAAAGGAAGGATTATTTAACAGGACTTGCCAAGAGTGATGGCCAATAGAGATTGATGGCAAGAGAGAGAGAGTCAAGTGAATCCATGCAATAAATAAGTGGTTCTCAACCTTTTTTTTTTTTTTACCTATGGACCCTTTAATTCCTATTTTAGTCTGGTAGAACGCTCCATAGCCATTCAATGTTTAAAATCTAATTCTATTTTTGTAATTAAATATTTTTTGCTTGCCTGGACCCCAAAAAATGTTATATGGTCCCCAGGTGGTCATATGACCCCCAGTTGAGAACCTCTACTATAGAACACAGTAAGTAAGTAAAGTTGACGGGGCGGCCTAAAGTCAGTATCAGCCAGTCAACGAGGGAGTCTATCCCTTTTTCAATAGCGCTAGACCAAGGTGATTGTTTTAGCATCTGAGGTGGAGCGCCACACCTACCATCAGCTCCTTACTTTACCGCACAGTTCCCTGTGCTACTCATACGCTGAGTTGGCGAGGACCGGTATCGAACTAGGAACCTTGTGGTTTCTAGCCGAACGCTCTATCGACTGAGCTAACCATTTGGAAAAAATAGCTTTATGCTTATTAATACATACTTAGATACAGAGAAGACCCCCTGGGAGCATTTGCTATAGGGCAGACTGTGCTCTTTATCCTTGGTTAGACAACCACTCTGGCAGAAGGAAAACTCTGAATTCAAACCTGTTAAACTCCACTAAAGAATTTGTATTATTTAGATTTTTTTGACTGTTGTTCATATCTTTATTGTTATATACACAACGTTTCTGTCAATGTATCCTCCAGCCTTCTTCAGGTGCTTTCTTGTTGAACTCGGGAACCTTCTTATCAAATTCAGGAGCCTTTATGTCATAATCAGGAGCTTTCACGGAACTTCAATAAAGAACTCTTCATTTAATCCATTGGAGTAGATTGTTCTCATTCCATTAACCATGACCGCATACAAGTGTTAAGTTATGTTAAGTATTCTATGTTATTTTTTACTGTAGTCAGGATTGAACATGCAACCTACAGAGGATTATCACTTAGAACTGTATTAATTCTGTTGCGCCATGTGCCCCCCAAAATTCAGTCAAATAACCCGCTAAAGTAATTGATCATGTGTCACATCCTACGTGTGTGGAGGAGTTGGTAAATATATACATGAATTTTTGCATCATCCATACAGTGAAGAGACTACAATGCTGAGCACAGCAAATCTATAAATGGTAATATAAGTAAACACCCTGCAGCACAAGTTGATCCATATATAGAATAATCAACAAAGAAATAAAAACCTATCAGCTTTCACTAAAGGAAAATAAAAACCTGTGAGAGAGTCATGGGAATCTGTGTTGTCAGCATATGATGATGATGATGATGATATATCAAGTATCTATTTTATTTATTATATATACTAGTACAAAATAAAAAACGACCTCCGGGCGATGTAAAAATAATTTTTTGAAAGATATTGCTTGAGGGGATGGGAGATGAAAATTCAATATCATAGAGTGTGTACCATAAGTATGTAAAATCGTCAAATTTATCAAAGGAGTAAAAAAAAAAGAAAGAAAGAAAGACAATTTGAAATGGAAACAGTTCCGATAACTTTACATATTATATTAGAATAAAACAATCTATATATAAATATATAACGCGGGGCATCTATTTATTGAAACAATGAGGATTGTCTAACGTTGCATACTCATTTTGAGTATATTTATTCTATGTTATGACGTTGGATTATGTGTTGGGTAATGTGACATAAGCAGTGACCCAATTTTTGTTACAGACAAAAAACGGAAGCGAATCTCCATTATTAATAGATATATATTGACTTTAAAAGAGTAAATTTTTATGTATGTGTGTGTATGTGCATGTGTGTGTGTGCTTAAGAATCATAAAATATTAACAATTGTTAATAACAACAGAAAATGACACTAGAGAATAATAAAAAAAAAGTATTTAATCTCAATAAACCATAGTCAAATAACACAAATTCCTTCGCATATATAATAATACATTTATTTTTTATTCTATATAATATTTTAGGGTATCCAATCATGGTGTAATGGTTTGCAAGGTAATCTTGCAGATACATTACTACTGAATAGCAAGTTCCATTCTTGCCGGATGCTCCATACTTGCAACCTTGTGTCACATCCTACTCATGGCAAACAGATTGGGTAAAAAAGAAGAGAAAAAACCAACCCCTCCACTACGAGCAGGATGCAACACAAGGTCAATTGTTAAGTTTTGAATTCAGAGTTTTCTTTCTCCAAGACTGGTAGCCTTACCAAGGTTAAAGAGCTCAGTTTGCCCAATTATTTACCCATAGCTGGGGAGAAAATAGTTAGATTCATACCTTTCCCAAGGGTATTAGCATTATGTGAAAATCCAAAAAGCCCCATCCAAGATTTGAACTTGAGTCATCATGACCATTTCCTATGACAATAAATGTTACACTAAAATATTTCTATACATTATCATTGAATTGGTCAATGAAAAGCCAATAGAAAAATACCTTCCATTGAGCTACTACTAAAATTTCACTCTGCCAGCAAAAGCGTTAATAGTTTACACTATTTTTATTAGTCTTTATAATGAGGGAAAAAAGATTTATAATGTAATACACGTCACGTTTTTGCTTTGACGCAATAGAATAACACAACATTTCGAGTAAAGCTTTTACTTAAGTAACCAGATTTTTAGCACAGAAATTTCACGTTTGTTATCTTATTTTCATGTTAAATAACTTCTTAGAGTTTATGATATTGCAAAAGTGAGAATAAACATATTTCTTTTCACCTCAATAACTTAATTATTTTATTCATTTTATTCATATTATCATTTTTTTTAAAGTGTAACATAACCATTTTTCTAACTTGGTAAATTAATGTCTTTAATTAAAAAAGAAAACGAAAAAATGATCATTGTGAACACACAATGTCCCACTTAAAAAGAGCAGAAAGTTATGTAGGTAACCTGAGGTCTGTGTAATAAACTAAACACAACTTAATAAATAACAACAGTCAATGTTGTTGAAATCAAATTACTTACGTCAGCCATACTTTTCTTTCTCTGTTTTTTATCATATTCCAAAACTTCTGATGCTTCAAAAATCTGTGTGGATGGCCTTTGTTCACCAATGAGTACACTATTAAAATATAAAGAGACACCAGAAAATACTATTTACTATCAACGCATAATTTGTCATGTTGAGTTTAAACCCTTATCCATTCACTGCCAAATTATGATATATGTTTTATGGGGTAGCAAGATGTTTTGTGTTTTAGATTTAAAAAGGTGGCTGTGGTTATTCTTGGTGAGTGTTCCTAAGGTTTGTTTTTAACCCTATATTATTTGGTAGTTGCGCTGAAAAGGAAGGAATTCAAGGAATGAAAAGAAATAGACAAAGATAGAAGGTGGTTTTATGATTTAGGCTTTATTCACTGGTCATAGTCACTTTGTGGCAAGAAAATTTCTCCCTGGCCAGTAGTGGTGTCTTTTCCCAGTCAAGGCCTAAGTCTGAATGGCTGAGAGATTCCCTTGGGGGTCAGAAGTGGGTCTTTTTTCTCGCATATGCATTTTCTTCCGGTGAAGGCTCATGGGAGTTTGTTATTTTTTTTTTTTTTTTTTTTTTTTAAATCCCCACAGATTTAACAAACCTGATATATTGGCATATTATCATATATATGGTACGCATCCTCTTTTATTTTGTTTTTCCATATTTTTATATTTACTGAGTAGCAAGGCCAAGTAGCCAACCAAGCTCCTGGTACTCGGCAATCACATCCTCAGTGGTGACCATGATTAGCCTAATCTGAACCCATGGCCTCCAATAAGCATCCCTGAAGACAAAATGTATCAATTCTTTCTTCTGGATTTGTTGACAAAGCAGCCCAAAGTTATATTCCTACTTCCACAAGTGGCCCTATGTTGACTACTAGAATATATATATATATATATATATATATATATATATACTGCACCAACACTCTTCTCTATTTACTTTGCGATGACTCCTACACCTTCCAAAATTGTGATTTTGGTGTCCTTATATGATTCTGTACCACTGGCAAGGTTTTCAATCTTGTTCGTTTTAAGGCTAGGACAAACACCTTCCAGACCCTCATCCGTGAGCTGCTCTATGCTGACAATGCAGATTTCGTTGCCCACACTGAGGAAGACCTACAGGAAATAATGAATCACTTCTCTGAAGCATGTACTGCCTTTGGACTTACCATCAGTTTGGAGAAAACAAAGGTGATACTGACTCCACCACCTGGACAAAGGTATATGGAGCCCAACATCTACGTTAAGGGAACCAGATTGAAGGTAGTTGAATCGTTTGTCTATCTTGGCAGCACACTTTCCAGATGTGGAACCCTCGACTCTAAAGTTTCCCTAAGGATCGAGAGAGCAAGCAGGGCCTTCGGTGACCTTGAAAAACAAGTATGGTCGGATAGAGGTATTACCATCAGGACGAAGCTCAGTGTGTATGAATCATGTGTCTTATCTATACTCCTGTACTCCTTGGAAACGTGGACTACACATCGTCGACATATCAAAGCCTTGGAGAGATTTCATCAGACATGTCTCAGAAAGATAGTAAACGCAGGGTGGCAATCCCTCACAACTTGCGTATGTTGTTTCTGAAGTAACAATGACTATTACTACTAATGACTATGACTACAACTCGAATTTGGCTCTATGCAACATCCATATTTTATTTGTATGTAAAAACATAACACTATTCCAGACAAATCAGTTTCCTTAGATCATTACAATTCACAATACAGTTGCAATGTACCAAAGGCTGAAAATGTCATTGAGTCATAATGCTACTTCACTTGACAATTGCAAGAATATGAAAAGGATTTCACAACTAAAATGTCAAAGCTGAAAACATTGTTTCTTGATCGGCTCATACCTCTTACTGGTCTATTGTTTTCTGGAGTCTATGAGTTTTTCCCACCAGCATTAACTAATGGTCTTTCACTGGAGTCTCCTGAGTATTCTAGCTGATTTCAACAATGTTGTTGTCTGGATGGTCTCAATTCTTTCTCTGATTTCCAATTCCTCCAGTCTCTTATCTAAGCTTTTGGAGACCATTCCAAGTGCCCCAACTACAATTGGTAACACTTTCACCCTCATATTCAAGAGTTTTTTTTCCATTCTCTAGCAAGGTCTAGGTATTTGTCTATCTTTTATTTTTCTTTCATTTTCACCCTGTGATCTCCTGAAACTGCAAAAATCTACCAGTTGATACGTTCTCTTCTTTTGTTAATCATCATCATCATCATCATCATCATCATTATTATCATCCTCATCATCATTATCATTATTATTATCATCATCATCATCACCATCACCATTATCATTACTATTATCATCATCATCACCATCCTCATCATCATCATTATTATTATCATCATCACCATCCTCATCACCATCATCATCATCATCACCATCCTCATCATTATTATTATCATCACCATCCTCATCATCCTCATCATCATCATTATCATTATCACCATCATCATCATCATTATCATTATCACCATCCTCATTAATATTATTATTATTATTATTTACACATTATATTCCTAAAGGCATCTACTTATCAGTCATTATAAACCAAATAAACTGACTACATATAATTATTGCATAAAAGTTTGGTTGCACCAAATGCATAATAGTAAATACTAAATAAATTAGAACCCAGCATCATTTGAATATACCTAGCCAGCATCAAATGCTATCCAACTGTGCAGTGCAGACCCTGTTCCAACTTACCCATTAGTGTTTCATCATTCACAGGTGATCAAAAAAAAAAAAGGGAAATAAATCTGGTTTCATATATTTTACCCTCTCCATTCCACAGGAAAATATTTTCTTTCTTTCTAATTTTATTTAACTAATTTTTTTTCATCTCTCTTTTTGGGAATGTAACCGCACATAGAAACCTGGAATATTGCCAAAGCTAAATGGAACAATATCATTAAAAGCCATAGGTAAGATCAAAGTTTCATATTCAAAAAACTATACATTGGACTAGAAGAGCTAATGTAAAATTTTAAAGCTCTCCTGCAAAAAGAAATCAACTTAGGCATGTCATAAAAGTAACAAGCATATTCTGCTATACAGTTCCACTTGTAAGGTGATTCACTCAACTTGGGTTAAAATAACTTTTGAAAAAAACAAAAAACAATTTACAGTCAGTTTATCTGCAAGTAGGTTTTTACACACATATACATATACAGAGAGTAGTGGAGGCACATGGTGTAATGTTTAGAGTCATAGGAAATGGACTTGTCAACCAGAGTTCAAATCCTAAATGAGGCTGTTTACATTTCACATTGTGCTAATACCCTTGGGAAAGGTATAAATCCTACTATTCTCCTTTCAGTTATGGGTAAATAGTAGGGTAGACAAGACTCTTTAACCTTGGTACAGCAACCAGTCTAGGAGAAGGAAAACTCTGAATTCAAATTAAACTCCGCTAAATAAATTGACCTTGTGTCACATCCTGCTTGTGCGGAGTGGTAGGTAAATACATACATATACAGAGAGTAACAGTTCGCTTTATTGAAGGGAAAAAATCAGCTGTATATATTTATGTTACATAATTCGTGGGTTGCCTATGAATTATGACTGTAGTGTACTAAAATTTAAATAACGGTATGGTAAATGGAAAGTTACCATGATAGCCATTATAAAAGTTATTGACAACAGTTGACTTTTCACTGACCTAGGCACTGATTTCTGATTGGCTAAAGGAAAAGAATGTGAAGGTAACCCTTTTAAAATTAGATTTTGGTGGCTTGTTGGATTTGAACTCTGGTTCCTTTTCCATTGGCAAACCATTACACTACAAGTACTCACTCTTAAAATATCCATCTGTAAATCACAGACAAAACAGAATGTATCTCAGAGTCATTGAACTATTTTGCTAGGAGAGCATATAAGGTTTTGGTTGGTTGATTGATTGGTTTTAACAGCATGTCAACCTATCTAGGGTTATTTTATGCCTAAAAGTTAGGAAATTGCATCTGTGCATCTGCAGAATTGACAAAAGTACTACTGTATTTGCATGTTGTTTTTTAATGTCTGTTTGCAAACCTCTTACTTATGTCTGAGTGACCATATGGTATAAATGGTTTTGGCAGCTGGTTATGCCACATTGGTTTGGTTTGGTTTGGTTTATGGCATATCAACCTGGTGGGTCAAATTCATTCTTAATAGATACTCAATTTTTTTATAAACACATTTTACTATTTAACCCATAGATGGGAACCTAACAAATACTTCCACTCCGAGTCAGAGTGAACCTGGGAACAATGGTGATGAAGGGGTGCTCCACATTCCCCAGACCTCCAGAACTGAAACCTCACCATCAGATAGAGTTTAACATTATACCCAGGACATGAAGACCCTCAGCCACCACCTTCTAGCACCCATATGATAAAAAGGGGTTGGGGCTTGCCATAAGAGTAATAGGGTTGGGACAATTATATAGGTGCTAGGGCTTGATCTGATTAGAAGGGGCCTCTCCGACTGCCCATCTAGCCTAATTAAGGGCCAAAGTGGAGTGTAGCATGTCATGGACTGCTCAGTCATCTGGGTTCCATCCTTAAGCATCACAGTCAACAGGTGGCCCCATTGGGGGAGTCTTACCCCTCTGCAGAGGTGCAATCAGTGTATTCTAACACCCCAGCCAACAGGGTGGCACATATGTGTAGAGATTTGTGTGGACTGATCAGTATTCAACTGTTGCAAGTTGAATTTGCTTCTTGGTAAGTGGTTTAAATAGCAGGTTGGGCTATTCTACTATGTAGCATGGTCAAGTCTATTTCCAAGATTTTTATTGGCTGGTGGTTTTAGTGTGTATATTTTTATCCATATATACTGAACACTTGACCATGTCCTGTTAGCTGCAGAGTGTATTCGGTTACACTCTTGTTTTTTTGTCTGGTGACTGGATGCTAGCCACAGCCTGCCTGTGAAGGTGAGTATGATGTTCATTCTACAATATATAGTAGATTTTCCAAGAAAATATACATCCTTGTTTACTAGAAAACTGGGACCAAGTATCCAACAAGAACTCCAAATCATCAATGAAAGGTTCATATTTTAACTCATCACCGGTAACTTCGACTTTCAAATATTTGAAAATAAGCGAACAGCTGATTTTTTGAACTTATATTGTATCTGACAAAAACAAATTTTACAAATCTTGTGATACTATTTCTGAACAGCATCCTTTTATTTAAATAAACATAAAAGCTATTTTGCAAATAAAAACTGTTTTTTTATTTAAATAAACATAATTGTAATTGTAATACTATCCTCGCCGTGGGACCCAAATGTAATACCATGCTCTGGTCATGGGAACCAAATGTAATACCACGGTGGTCGCGGCAACAAATGTAATACTATGCCTTCCTGCGGGTAGGCACCAAATGTACCAATATGCTTGTTTCACAATTAATACGAATGCGTTTTTAACAATAAAAGACCTTTATTAATTATACAGTGATAAAAATCATGTACAACCACAAAGTGGTGTCGAAGTTAAAGTGGAGTCAGAATTTTGTGGACTGACTGGTGATATATGTTGAGTTCTGATTCAAATTCAGGACTTTGAGTAGCATGATGACAAAGCAAAGACGGTGACAAAGGCTGTGAGACAGAGCTATCAATCTGGTCAAGAACCAGCTGTCCGATCTGGTCAAGAACCAGCTCTCCAATCTGCCTGGAACCCTTTTGGGACCTCTTTTATGGATTCCAAACCCCTGAATCCAGGGCTCTGATTGGCCAGCCAATAGAAATGCCGGACCAATGGCCCTACAGTGTAAACATCAGGGGGTGTACAAAAACCCACCCACATGGTCGCATTTGATTGGACGGCCAATCAAAATCATGGCCTTGGGTTACACATCTTGGAGGGAGGGGCAACAAGTCTCCGCCCCAGTTTCCTGATTGGTGAGGCACCTGATAATATTTTTGTTATTGTATAAATGGTCTTGTGCCAGACTTATCTGTCAGTTGTTATGATAATTCCCAGAAATTAGTCTGGGATTATGTTATTCTTCCTGAGTTTATACTTTTAAGATTTAATCTTTAAACTAACTTTGTGGAGTAAATTCTCTTATCTTATGCAGTCCTCACGTAAATGACAATATGATAACATATGAATAAAACAGCCATTCACTTTATATCAACCAATTTCTGCCATTAGAATTTCTTTTGTTCGGATAAAATTATTCGGGTAAATTTTTCTTATCTTGTGTTGACTTTACCCCACACTAACTTGTACTCTGATCTAAGTCGCTTGTACGACTCTAAAAACAATTGTTATTTTTATATCCAAAATTTTTTTTTTTTCAACTATGTAATGAGATATCGCCAGTCAATCCATAACACCACTATAGTGTTATAACAATTCTCTTCTGATTAAGTAAAAACTATTTTAGTATAACATCTTTTGTCTTTTTTTAATTCATCGTAAGTGTTGAAAAATACTCATAAACTTCTGATTAAAAAGTATTCATTTTAAAAAAGATTTTGCTATTGAATTTTAATTTGATTACATGTACCAACCATCTATTTTATTGATTTATTGTAAGTTCAACATCTCCATAAACTTCTGATTAAAATTATTTGTTTACAAAAATTTGGAAGCAGAATTTACTGGTGAAGAATTAAAATGTGAACCTTTCATTAAGTTGATGAATTGGGGTGCCTATTGGATACTTGGTCCAAAAACTGATCTAATTTTTTAAATGATCTTTTCATTAGAATCTGTAATGGCAATTGCTGTTATTTGATAATCTTTAGTATCTAAGCATTAGCCAATATTGATTCAGATTAAAATAGAATTTTGTCTACCAAAATAAAGATAATCAATTGGAATTTTTGAATTCTCTAATAAAACTGGAGACACTCAGATGGAACAGATTAATACAATCATTCTCATCAAGTTATGCTGACAGCATGGATTCCTTGACTGTCTCTCTCATCATCCATCCTATCAACCAATACTCTTGGCAGGTCTTCTTGACAGCATCTAGTGTCTGCACAGAATTGATGAATGTAAATCTTTGCTGGTTAGCCAATACTGGTGTGTCCATGTGTAGAAGTCCACAGGAGAACATCACTTATGAGTGCCCTTGCTTCTCCAGCATATCTTGTTCATCTTACTTGAATGGTTTGTGAGAGGGGAGGTAAGTGGTCGTACAGCGGCTTTTTTGTGGGGTGCTTTTTTCAGAATTTGTTCAGAACAGTACATAGCATCCTTGTGTAGTACCCTTCTAGTTTTATTTCTCCAAGCATAATAAAACCATATCTAAATTCAATTGCAATAAAGAGTTTGGACCACCAAAATGCCCTGTGTATTTAAGATTGCCATGGATAGGATCACATTGGCCGTAATACGCTGTTTCAATGCAGTTAAGATCAGAACAATCTTCACCACTAGATCTGCATTTCACTCAATTCAAAAGGATGTTCTGCCAATCTTTGAACAGAGTTTATTAATTTATAAATATCATTGCTGGTGTGATGCTAGTATATTGGGAGGACGACGCAGAGGTTGAGTGTAAGAATAAACTAACATGGCCTGAAGGGAATAAATAGTATTCACCAAACAAAACTTGGGCTCTCACAGACGCAAGACTCTGCCATTGGTGATCACCTGTGCAGTTTAAATAGCTGTAGAATCAACTATAGTTGGACAAATCACCATCTGCATGTCCTCGAGGCAGTGGCAATTTTTTTTCACTGCCCGACCTTGTGTAGGCAATGCTGTTTGAAACACTCCCTGGTAATTTTTGCAGGGGTGTTGTTTGCTGAAGTTGGGGTGACATGAAGGATTGTTCTTTTTTTTTTTTGCTTCTTGTTGCTCCAACCTTTACTTTCATCTTATCCCCCCCTTTTACCCAATTTATACATTTTGACTTTTAAACAATTTACCGGTTGTTGAACTTTTGAAAAAGCACCAATCGAAAGGGCCCTTAAGTTTCTATCTTCTTCTTTTGCCTTTTTTTTTAAAAAATCAATTCGTTTATTAGTTGATCTTATAATAAAATTTTGATATTGTTCGAACTTGTATATATAAATTTAGCTGTACTAAAAACCTGTTTATATATATATATATATATATATATATGAGATTTTCTCGATTTGTTTAGCTTTACATTTGAATAGATACGCTCGCCTAATTCATTAATTATTAATTAATTCATTTTCAAAATTAGGTACGACTTCAATTAAGCACATATTCTCCCATATATATATATATATATATATATATATATATATATATATATATGATTTTTTTTTTATTAACAGCATTTTTCAGAATTAGCTTTCAGTCCCACACTAGGAGACATAGTAACTATGGTTACCACTGGAAACAATGTCATAAAAATAAAAAAACAAAAATGCCAAATGTCTTTTTTTTTCCAGCTAACATCTATAGTTAGCATCTATTAGTTAGATATTCAGACACACATCTTCACAAGGAGTTGTCACATAAGCATTGCCAGTGAAACATCATTTCTAAACCAAGTCATTTCCACTTCAAGCTACATTAGAGGTATCATGGTATGATGAGCAAATATCTAATATGTACTCTCTTCAAATACACCTTGAAGAACCATGGATTTATCTATATCCATATATGTCAAAAAGTAAAGTCGACATAGTGGCCTATCTTTAGTATCAGCCTTTTGCTAGCACTACACTAGGGAGATTTTTTTTTATGTCTGAGGTGGAGCGCCAACCTACCATTAGTTCCCCACTTTACCACACAAATCCAAGCTATGCTGCTCATGCCCTGAGTTGGCAAGGGTTGGTATCAAACCTGGAACATAGTCATTCCGAGGCAGATGCTCTACTAACTGATCTAAACTAGCCCATCCATATAAAATAATTCTCTTTAATGGCTTTGCTATGTAACTAAATCATGTCCAAAGCAAAACATTATGAACGATATTATATTTTCTAAAAGCTAAACAGGTTATATCTTGTAAAAATCATTATAAAAATCATCTTGCCCAAAGAACTTTTCCCAGTAAGTAATGAATAATATTTTTATTTATTCATTTCTATATTTCATATATATTGTACATATATCGTAATTCCTGGAAATCATTCATAATGGATCCTTTTATGCCTCAGAGGAATGTTAGTAAAGAAAAAAGAAAAAAGGTCATGCTAAGAGTCAGTGTCTTTCCACTCCATGGACAGTCTTTTTCGACTCCACCTCATAGTTGCAAAACCCTAATTCAGCCCATTTGTAAACATTTTTTTTAATAAAAACATGCTTCTCAATATATATCAGACACCGTTCCATAAATTTCACATGGTTTGCACTTCTTAGCCACAAAAAATGTTTGTGTTCAATCCATTAGCACTCTATTTGATTTGCCA
>CM042165.1:33958154-34279346 GCA_023376005.1 Doryteuthis pealeii | reverse complement strand
AAGAGTTCCTCTCTTTTTACAATTAATTGTTGCGAGGTTGAAAATTCCAATTCACATAAATATGAGGTGGAAATTGCAATAAAATGGCCAGCCACTTTTTTAGATATAAAACACATGTTGTTTTTTGATAGAAATCCAAAAAGCTTCAAGAGACAATTCTTGTATTTAATCATTAATCCACGATTAGTGGACACAGCTGCCAGTTCTTCTTTTTCTGTTAGCGTTAAACTAGAATCTATTGCAGTTTCTACAAAAGGGTAATCAGTCCATATTGCGCAGTGTTAATTGATGGAAAATAATAACTCAAATGTTCTTCTAAAGTTGATAATGTTCAACTGTCATTGGCAGAATTTCAGTTTTGCAATTATTACTTATCAAAGGAAACATTTCAAGATTGCCTTCTATCGCTGTTCTTTTCCAAATCTGTAGCTTTCTTTGAAACGCTTTTATTTTGTCAGTAGATGTGAGGATATTTTCCTCTTTCCCTTGCATGCTAGAGTTTAAAACTACGGAGCACACCTGAAAAAGCTCTGAGGCGCACTGTTTGAGAACCACTGGTCTGAGGATTTACCAAAAGCAATTGTCAATAGGGACAGATGCAAGAAGAGTGGGGGAAATTCATGCTGTCTGCAACACCCTTGGTGATGATGATGATGATGATTGTTCCATTCAATAAATCAATATTGTATTTTTGGAGTCTTATTATGCATATTTTTCTACTTCCTAATTTACTGACATCTATATGGCATTTACTTAAATACAGTGTAGGAATGCAATAGAAAAATTATCTTCCTGAGATAATTGCATGTCTTGTAAGGAACCCATAGGGATCACATGACAGCCACAAAATTATTCCTGCTCTTTTACCTCAGAGAAGTTGTCTCTGATCTTAGTGACAGAAGATTGAGAGTGGACATAGCAAATATTGAGGGAAATGGTGTCAAAAGGGGAAATTGAGGTATTTTAGTAGATGGAAAACTACAACTGGCAGATTCTCTAACCAAAGGAACTGCTCCTATACTAAAATTGTTAGATGTACTTGATACATTTCAACTTTGAAAAAAAAAAAAAAATACTAATGGGAGATGCAATGTGGATTGTGAGTTATCTCCCTTGAACCATTTCTAACTACTTAAATGTCAGTCTTTGGAAGAAGGAACGCTTCAATGTAAAGAGAAAAGAAGTTATATTGTCAAACATACTGGAAATAAGACTAACGTCTAACACATTGACATCTGACTTTTGGCAGGGAATGGTAAAGCCACATCGTTATAAATCTACCCTTATCAAGTAAGCCTTTTTCTATTTTGAACCCCTTTCACATACTGCTTGATCATGGAATAATATATATATATAGTTCTAACTGTTGAGACACATTTGTGTATTCAATCTTTTTAATGCCACTTGTAGGTATATTTTTGCATATAAAATGTTAAATGTTCTTGTATGTACAAATGAGTTTATCTTGTCTTTCCTTCTAAATTGTGTTCAGTGTTATCTACTAATGTTAATATTGGTCCTTGGAGAGTGTGAACTCAACTAAAATATATTCACCATCACCAAAACCTTCCAATACTGGTATTCCCACGCTACTTATAGGACTGTTTGTAAGTACCATATATGATGTGAAGTGCGTGGTGTAATGGTTAAGTCATGGGAAATGGACTCGTCGACCAAGTTCAATCCTGGACGTGGTAATTATTTCACAGTACTAATACCCTGGGAAAGGTATGAATCCTACTCTCCCTCCAGCTATGGGTAAATAGTAGGGCAGACTGGGCTCTTTAACCTTGGTTAGCAACCGTCTAGGAGAAGGAAAACTCTGAATTCAAACCTGTTGAACTCCGCTTAAGAAATTGACCTTGTGTCGCATCCTGCTCGTGGGAGGGGTTGGTAAATATATATATGATGTGAACTCCTTCATCCCTTTCCCCAGCTATGGGTTAAATAATACCATTACTGTTCTTATAAAAGGATGGTTTAAATAACCACAAAAGTTGATATGCCATCAAACAAAGAAAGCAAACCAATATATGCTGCTTCTTTTAGCTTACAGATTTTCTGGTGAGTTATTATTATTACTATCATTATTTTAACTTAATTTCCACACAGTGTTTTTCCTTTTCTTGCCATATATGATCTGCTATATCTTATTTTGTGACTTCATCTTACATTATTTTGTAATAGTCTTTAAATGTTTTTTTTTTTTTGTTCTTTGCAGATAATTAGTTTCCTTTATATTCCTTATCATTAGAGCCAAGAGCCAGTTTAGCTCAGTCTTTAGAGTATCCACCACAGAACCACAAGATTCTGGGTCAATACTAGCTCTCATAAACTCAACACATGAATAGTACAGCTTGGATCTGAGCCATAAAGTGGGGAGCTAATTGTAGGTATGCGCTTCACCTCAGACCCAAAAATAATCTCCCTCGTCTAACGCTAGTGAAAAGGGGAAAGACTCTCTTGCTGATACTGACCATAGGCCATTCCGCTGATTCTACTTACCACACATCTATAGACTTGCAAAGATGGGCACCTCACGTGGTGTAATGGTTAGCAAGCTAGATTCGCAGACCCTTGTTTGTGAGTTCGATTCTCATTGGGCGACTCATATTTCTGGCCTTGTGCCACATCTAAGCTAAGCTTAGTAAAATAATTATAGATTTACAAAGATAGCATTCCACTATGACCCATTGTCAGCTTCCAAGATTCAGAGAGTTCTTGGTCAATATAATCAATCCTTCATCAGGCAACTATCCAGAATGGGTAAAGAAACAAAAATTGGTCAATTTTTAAAGTACCCATCATTTCCTAACAAACAAAGACTCTAATCCATACAGATAAAACTTTCTTATTCATTTGTTATGATTAACAATACATACAAGGGTAATACATACAAGGGTGATTCTTACATACAAAGGTGAATTTTGGCCTAAGGGTTATCAAAGAAAGCACCCATTATTTCCTGACAAATAATCACTCCTAATCCATAAATAGAAAATTTTCTCATTAGTTTGTCATGGATAATGATTCTTTACTAAGGTAAGTACCAGTATCCTAGTTGATAACCTCATGAAAATGATAGCATTTTGCATACAGACACACAGTATGATCAGAGACCTTTACAATAGGATATGTACATAACAATAGTAATAACAGATGTTATGTGCTGTCTTGAACAAGTCCGAGAAGCACTACCCAACAAAACAGCAACTTACCTCCCCTCTCACAAAGCATCCAAGTAAGATGAACAAGACATGCAAGGCACTGCTGGCAAAGTAAAGACAAACTCATGAGAGACATTTTCCTATGGACTCCTATACATGGACACACTTACATTTACTAGCTCTGTGCAGACACCACATGCCGTCTAGAGGTCTTTTACATAATGGATATGTAGCCTATAATGAAGTATTGAAATATTTGAATTAAAAAAATTAACTGTTAATTTGCAAGTAGTAATGAAAAATGACCAGTAGTTTGATTGACAGCTTTAGACCCCTTATTGACCTGGACGTGATGTTCTGATTCGTTTAGAATATCTGATGACTGTGGGAAAATTTAAGAGTAGTTTCAGAGTGAATCTAGATGATCAAAGGAATCATGGGTCTTGGGCAAATAAAAGATGTCAAAGATAAACTGAGTCTCTGTGTTCATTGATAAGAACAAGAAATGGACATAGGGATTTAGCAATCCCAACAACACTTAAACCAGCCAACTTTTCTGGCCTCTTCAGAGTATCAAGCAAGATAGTTAATGTACCTAAAAACCCAAAGAACTTACTGCAAAGGTAAAAAATGCAACAAAAAAAAAACACTCTTCACAAAGTGTGACACTACAAAGTAAGCAAAGCCTCTTATATGCTCAAGGTAAACGACGTTACAGCGCAAACAAATGTTATATAGCTCATTGCGGTTTGGTTTGGTTTGTTTACGGCATATCAACCTCAGTGGGTCATTTAATGCAATAAAGTTTTGAAATAAATCAATTCTTAATGGATAATACAATTTCTTTATAAATACATTTTCTATTTAACCCATAGATGGGACCCTAACAGGTACTACCCACTCCGGGTCAGAGTGGACCAGGGAGCAATGGTGATGAAGGGTGCTCCACATTCTCCAAACCTCCAAAACTGGAACCTCACCATCAGATAGAGTTTAACATCATTCCAGGACATGTAGACCCGCAACCACCGCCTTATAGCACCATATGATAAAAAGGGTTGGGGTTAGCTCATTGCGGGTATATAAACAAGAGAGTGATAGAGAGAGTCTTTGGGGGAGAGAGAGAGAGACAGACAGACAGACAGATAGAGTCGTGACTTACTTGCTTCCATTTCTTCTTTCTATCTTCTCCTTTCAGCTATGATCATCTAGTGCTGTTTCATTTACTTCTTTGGCCGGTTGTCAACTTGTCGTATCTTCTATCTTCTTTACTATGTTGCTGTCTCTAACTAAGGGCTTCTTGCATTAAGACTTTGTTTTTCTTTAATCAAAGATTTATTACTGCCCATCCTTATTCACCACGTGGTTGAGCTAACCTCAGCAGAATCGTTTCTGCATGCCATTTAGGTTGAAACTGATTACCTAACTAACTCTATCATGTGACTCGCGAGATTCCCGCCCCTGGAGTCAGTTGGGGCCATAACTGTTTACTGGCATTTTTCCATCTCCTGATCTGAAAATCAATGGCCCCTTAGAATTCTCACTACAAGGGCTTGTCAAAAACCCATGCCACCACACAATTATGCAACACAAAGAGAATGTGGTGGTCTGATGAAGCCTATTTTCCACAAAAATTCTAAGAAAATTGTCCTTCAAATGGAGTGCACTGAATACAAATTCTGAAGACAATTACCCATTAAGGGTGGGGACAAGAGAAAGAAGGGCCAGATGATCCAGTTTTAAACTGTTTCAGTGTAATAAATAAATATAACCCAAGATGAAAAGAAGGCCCGAGAGGACAGCCCAAATAACAAAGATAGATACAAGTAAGATAAAAGGAAGTACTATTTAACAGGACTTGCCAAGAGTGATGGCCAATAGAGATTGATGGTAAGAGAGTCAAATGAATCCATGCAATAAATAAGTGGTTCTCAACCTTTTTTTTTTACCTATGGACCCTTTAATTCCTATTTTACTCTGGTAGAACGCTCCATAGCCATTCAATGTTTAAAATCTAATTTCATTTTTATAATTAAATATTTTTTGCTTGCCTGGACCCCAAAAAATGTTATATGGTCCCCAAATGGTCATATGACCCCCAGTTGAGAACCACTACTATAGAATACAACTTGATGATGATGATGATGATGATGATATAGAATAGTTTGGAAAAAATAGCTTTATGCTTATTAATACATACTTAGATACAGAGAAGCCCCCCCCCCCCTCCTGCAGCATTTGCTGTAGGGAAGATTGTGCTCTTTATCCTTGGTTAGACAACCACACTGGCAGAAGGAAAACTCTGAATTCAAACCTCTTAAACTCCACTAAAGAATTTGTATTATTTAGATTTTTTTGACTGTTATTCATATCTTTATTGTTATATACACAACGTTTCTGTCAATGTATCCTCCAGCCTTCTTCAGGTGCTTTCTTGTTGAACTCGGGAACCTTCTTGTCAAATTCAGGAGCCTTTTATGTCATAATCAGGAGCTTTCACGGAACTTCAATAAAGAACTCTTCATTTTAATCCATTGGAGTAGATTGTTCTCATTCCATTAACCATGACCGCATACAAGTGTTAAGTTATGTTAAGTATTCTATGTTATTTTTTACCGTAGTCAGGATTGAACCTACAACCTACAGAGGATTATCACTTAGAACTGTATTAATTCTGTTGCGCCGTGTGCCCCCCCCAAAATTCAGTCAAATAACCCGCTAAAGAAATTGATCATGTGTCACATCCTACGTGTTTGGAGGAGTTGGTAAATATATACATGAATTTTTGCATCATCCATACAGTGAAAAGAGACTACAATGCTGAGCACAGCAAATCTATAAATGGTAATATAAGTAAACACCCTGCAGCACAAGTTGATCCATATATAGAATAATCAACAAAGAAATAAAAACCTATCAGCTTTCACTAAAGGAAAATAAAAACCTGTGAGAGAGTCATGGGAATCTGTGTTGTCAGCATATGATGATGATGATGATGATGATGATGATATATCAAGTATCTATTTTATTTATTATATATACTAGTACAAAATTTTTAAAAAGCCCTCCGGGCGATGTAAAAATAATTTTTTGAAAGATATTGCTTGAGGGGGGAGATGAAAATTCAATATCATAGAGTGTGTACCATAAGTATGTAAAATCGTCAAATTTATTAAAGGAGTAAAAAAAAAAGAAGAAAGACAATTTGAAATGGAAACAGTTCCGATAACTTTACATATTATATTAGAATAAAACAATCTATATATAGATATAACGCAGGCATCTATTTATTAACAATGAGAATTTCTAATGTTGCATACTCATTTTGAGTATATTTATTCTATGTTATGACGTTGGATTATGTGTTGGGTAATGTGACATAAGCAGTGACCCAGTTTTGTTACAGACAAAAAACGGAAGTGAATCTCCATTATTAATAGATATATATTGACTTTAAAAGAGTAAATTTTATGTATGTGTGTGTATGTGCATGTGTGTGTGTGCTTAAGAATCATAAAATATTAACAATTGTTAATAACAACAGAAAATGACACTAGAGAATAATAAAAAAAAAAGTATTTAATCTCAATAAATCATAGTCAAATAACACAAATTCCTTCGCATATATAATACATTTATTTTTTATTCTATATAATATTTTAGGGTATCCAATCATGGTGTAATGGTTTGCAAGGTAATCTTGCAGATACATTACTACTGCATAGCAAG
The DNA here is from genome assembly GCA_023376005.1 of Doryteuthis pealeii. NCBI lineage: Eukaryota > Metazoa > Mollusca > Cephalopoda > Myopsida > Loliginidae > Doryteuthis > Doryteuthis pealeii. The sequence continues at coordinate 34,272,450 of CM042165.1, read as the reverse complement.
TTCCATTCTTGCTGGATGCTCCATACTTACAACCTTGTGTCACATCCTACCCATGTCAAACAGATTGGGTAAAAAAAAGAAGAAAAAAATCCCAACCCCTCAGCAGGATGCAACACAAAGTCAATTGTTAAGTTTTGAATTCAGAGTTTTCCTTCTCCAAGACTGGTAGCCTTACCAAGTTTAAAGAGCTCAGTTTTCCCAATTATTTACCCATAGCTGGGGAGAAAATAGTTAGATTCATACCTTTCCCAAGGGTATTAGCATTATGTGAAAATCCAAAAAGCCCCATCCAAGATTTGAACTTGAGTCATCATGACCATTTCTTATGACAATAACTGTTACACTAAAATGTTTCTATACATTATCATTGAATTGGTCAATGAAAAGCCAATAGAAAAATGCCTTCCATTGAGCTACTACTAAAATTTCACTCTGCCAGCAAAAGGGTTAATAGTTTACACTATTTTTATTAGTCTTTATAATGAGGAAAAAAAAAGATTTATAATGTAATACACGTCACGTTTTTGCTTTAACGCAATAGAATAACACAACATTTGGAGTAAAGCTTTTACTTAAGTAACCAGATTTTTAGCACAGAAATTTGACGTTTGTTATCTTATTTTCATGTTAAATAACTTCTTAGAGTTTAAGATATATAAACTAAAGATATAAACTAAACCTTGAGAGGAAAGCCCCAAAACGGTGCACATTCTCTCCTGATGATCCCAAAATCAATTACATAAAATATAAAAACGATCAAGAAAAAGAATCATGGAATTGAACTTCTCGTCGGCTTTGCAACTAGAATGAGGAGCATTCTACAGCCTGCTTGCTTTATGGTGAGTTTCCGTTACTTTTCAAGTAACTTTCTTCCTGATATTGTAAAAGTGAGAATAAACATATTTCTTTTCACCTCAATAACTTAATTATTTTATTCATAATAATGGTAAAGAGAATATCATTTTAAAAAAGTGTAACATAACCATTTTTCTCACTTGGTAAATTAATGTCTTTAATTAAAAAAGAAAACAAAAAAAAATCAGTAACAAAATGATCATCGTAAACACACAATGTCCCACTTAAAAAGAGCAGAAAGTTATGTAGGTAACCTGAGGCCTGTGTAATAAACTAAACACAACTTAATAAATAACAACAACCAATGTTGTTGAAATCAAATTACTTACATCAGCCATACTTTTCTTTCTCTGTTTTTTATCATATTCCAGAACTTCTGATGCTTCAAAAATCTGTGTGGATGGCCTTTGTTCACCACTGAGTACACTATTAAAATATAAAGAGACACCAGAAAATACTATTTATTATCAACGCATAATTTGTCATGTTGAGTTTAAACCCTTATAATTCTATCTATTCACTGCCAAATTATGATATATGTTTTATGGGGTAGCAAGAGGTTTGGTGTTTTAGATTTAAAAAGGTGACTGTGGTTATTCTTGGTGAGTGTTCCTAGGGTTTGTTTTTAACCCTATCTTATTTGGTAGTTGCACTGAAAAGGAAGGAATTCAAGGAATGAAAAGAAATAGATGAAGACAGTAGGTGGTTTTATGATTTAGGCTTTATTCACCGGTCATAGTCACTTTGTGGCAAGAAAATTTCTCCCTGGCCAGTAGTGGTGTCTTGTCCCAGTCAAGGCCTAAGTCTGAATGGCTAAGAGATTCCATTTGAGATCGAAAGTGGGTTTTTTTCTCGCATATGCACGGAGGGTTCTTTCGGTGAAGGCTCATGGGAGTTTGTTTTTTTTTTTTTTTTTTTTTAAATCCCCACAGGTTTAACAAACCTGATATATTGGCATATTATCATATATAAGATACGCATCCTCTTTTTATTTTGTTTTTCCATATTTTTATATTTACTGAGTAGCAAGGCCAAGTAGCCAACCAAGCTCCTGGTACTCGGCAATCACACCCTCAGTCATGATTAGCCTAATCTGAACCCATGGCCCTCAATAAGCATCCCTGAAGACAAAATGTATCAACTCTTTCTTCTGGATTTGTTGACAAAGCAGCCCAAAGTTATATTGCTACTTCCACAAGTGGCCCTATGTTGACTACTAGTATATATATATATATATATATATATATATATATATATATATACTGCACCAACACTCTTCTCTATTTATTTTGCGATGACTCTATCCTACGCCTTCCAAAACTGTGATTCCGGTGTCCTTATACGATTCTGTACCACTGGCAAGGTTTTCAATCTTGTTCGTTTTAAGACTAGGACGAAGACCTTCCAGACCCTCGTCCGTGAGCTGCTCTATGCTGACAATGCAGATTTCGTTGCCCACACTGAGGAAGACCTACAGGAAATAATGAATCACTTCTCTGAAGCATGTACTGCCTTTGGACTTACCATCAGTTTGGAGAAAACAAAGGTGATAGTCACTCCACCACCTGGACAAAGGTATATGGAGCCCAACATCTACGTTAAGGGAACCAGATTGAAGGTAGTTGATTCGTTTGTCTATCTTGGCAGCACACTTTCCAGATGTGGAACCCTTGACTCTAAAGTTTCCCTAAGGATCGAGAGAGCAAGCAGGGCCTTCGGTGACCTCGAAAAACAAGTATGGTCGGATAGAGGTATTACCATCAGGACGAAGCTCAGTGTGTATGAATCATGTGTCTTATCTATACTCCTGTACTCCTTGGAAACGTGGACTACACATCGTCGACATATCAAAGCCTTGGAGAGATTTCATCAGACATGTCTCAGAAAGATAGTAAACGCAGGGTGGCAATCCCTCACGACTTGCGTATGTTGTTTCTGAAGTAACAATGACTACTACTACTAATGACTATGACTACAACTCGAATTTGGCTCTATGCAACATCCATATTTTATTTGTATGTAAAAACATAACACTATTCCAGACAAATCAGTTTCCTTAGATCATTACAATTCACAATACAGTTGCAATGTACCAAAGGCTGAAAATGTCATTGAGTCATAATGCTACTTCACTTGACAATTGCAAGAATATGAAAAGGATTTCACAAATAAAATGTCAAAGCTGAAAACATTGTTTCTTGATCGGCTCATACCTCTTACTGGTCTATTGTTTTCTGGAGTCTATGAGTTTTTCCCACCAGCATTAACTGATGGTCTTTCACTGGAGTCGGAGGGACAACAAGTCTCCTCAGGTCTCCAGGACTCTCCTGAGTATTCTAGCTGATTCCAACAAAAACTGGATGGTCTCAATTCTTCCTCTGATTTCCAATTCCTCCAATCTCTTATCTAAGCTTTTGGAGACCATTCCAAGTGCTCCAACTACAATTGGTATCACTTTCACCCTCATATTCCAGAGTTTTTTTCCATTCTCTAGCAAGGTCTAGATATTTGTCTATCTTTTCATTTTCTTTCATTTTCACCCTGTGATCTCCTGAAACTGCAAAAATCTACCAGTTGATACGTTCTCTTCTTTTGTTAATCATCATCATCATCATCATCATTATTATCATCCTCATCATCATTATCATTATATTATCATCATCATCATCACCATCCTCATTATCATACTATTATCATCATCATCACCATCCTCATCATCATCATTATTATTATCATCATCACCATCCTCATCACCATCATCATCATCATCACCATCACCATCCTCATCATTATTATTATTATCATCACCATCCTCATCATCCTCATCATCATCATTATCATTATCACCATCATCATCATCATTATCACCATCCTCATTAACATTATTATTATTATTTACACATTATATTCCTAAAGGTATCTACTTATCAGTCATTACAAAGCAAATAAACTGACTACATACAATTATTGCATAAAAGTTTGGTTGCACCAAATGCATAATAGTAAATACTAAATAAATTAGAACCCAGCATCATTTGAATATACCTAGCCAGCATCAAATGCTATCCAACTGTGCAGTGCAGACCCTGTTCCAACTTACCCATTAGTGTTTCATCATTCACAGGTGATCAAAAAAAAAAAAAGGGAAATAAATCTGGTTTCATATATTTTACCCTCTCCATTCCACAGGAAAATATTTTCTTTCTTTCTAATTTTATTTAACTAATTTTTTTTCATCTCTCTTTTTGGGAATGTAACTGTACATAGAAACCTGGAATATTGCCAAAGCTAAATGGAACAATATCATTAAAAGCCATAGGTAAGATCAAAGTTTCATATTCAAAAAACTATACATTGGACTAGAAGAGCTAATGTAAAATTTTAAAGCTCTCCTGCAAAAAGAAATCAACTTAGGCATGTCATACAAGTAACAAGCATATTCTGCTATACAGTTCCACTTGTAAGGTGATTCACTCAACTTGGGTTAAAATAACTTTTGAAAAAAACAAAAAACAATTTACAGTCAGTTTATCTGCAAGTAGGTTTTTACACACATATACATATACAGAGAGTAGTGGAGGCACATGGTGTAATGGTTAGAGTCATAGGAAATGGACTTGTCAACCAGAGTTCAAATCCTAAATGAGGCTGTTTACATTTCACATTGTGCTAATACCCTTGGGAAAGGTATGAATCCTACTATTCTCCTTTCAGTTATGGGTAAATAGTAGGGTAGACAAGACTCTTTACCCTTGGTACAGCAACCAGTCTAGGAGAAGGAGAAGGAAAACTCTGAATTCAAACCTATTAAACTCCGCTAAATAAATTGACCTTGTGTCACATCCTGCTTGTGCGGAGTGGTAGGTAAATACATACATATACAGAGAGTAACAGTTCACTTTATTGATGGAAAAAAATCAGCTGTATATATTTATGTTACATAATTTGTGGGTTGCCTATGAATTATGACTGTAGTGTACTAAAATTTAAATAACAGTATAGTAAATGGAAAGTTATCATGATAGCCATTATAAAAGTTATTGACAACAGTTGACTTTTCACTGACCTAGGCACTGATTTCTGATTGGCTAAAGGAAAAGAATGTGAAGGTAACCCTTTTAGAATTAGATTTTGGTGGCTTGTTGGATTTGAACTCTGGTTCCTTTTCCATTAACAAACCATTACACTACTCAGAGTCATTGAACTATTTTGCTAGGAGAGCATATAAGGTTTTGGTTGGTTGATTGATTGATTTTAACAGCATGTCAACCTATCTAGGGTTATTTTATGCCTAAAAGTTAGGAAATTGCATCTGTGCATCTGCAGAATTGACAAAAGTACTACTGTATTTGCATGTTGTTTTTTAATGTCTGTTTGCCAACCTCTTACTTATGTCTGAGTGACCATGTGGTATAAATGGTTTTGGCAGCTGGTTATGCCACATTGGTTTGGTTTGGTTTGGTTTGGTTTGGTTTGTTTTATGGTATATCAACCTGGTGGGTCAAATTCATTCTTAATGGATACTTAATTTTTTTATAAACACATTTTACTATTTAACCCATAGATGGGAACCTAACAAATACTTCCACTCCGAGTCAGAGTGAACCTGGGAGCAATGGTGATGAAGGGGTGCTCCACATTCTCCAGACCTCCAGAACTGGAACCTCACCATCAGGTAGAGTTTAACATCATACCCAGGACATGAAGACCCTCAGCCACCGCCTTCTAGCACCCATATGATAAAAAGGGTTGGGGCTTGCCATAAGAGTAATGAGGTGAAAGGTTGAGACAATTATATAGGTGCTAGGGCTTGATCTGATCAGAAGGGGCCTCTCCGACTGCCCATCTAGGGCCAAAGTGGAGTGTTGCATGTCATGGACTGCTCAGTCATCTGGGTTCCATCCTTAAGCATCACAGTCAACAGGTGGCCCCATTGGGGGAGTCTTACCCCTCTGCAGAGGTGCAATCAGTGTATTCTAACACCCCAGCCAACAGGGTGGCACATATGTGTAGAGATTTGTGTGGACTGATCAGTATTCAACTGTTGCAAGTTGAATTTGCTTCTTGGTAAGTGGTTTAAATAGCAGGTTGGGCTATTCTACTATGTAGCATGGTCAAGTCTATTTCCAAGATTTTTATTGGCTGGTGGTTTTAATGTGTATATTTTTATCCATATATACTGAACACTTGACCATGTCCTGTTAGCTGCAGAGTGTATTCGGTTACACTCTTGTTTTTTTGTCTGGTGACTGGATGCTAGCCACAGCCTGCCTGTGAAGGTGAGTATGATGTTCATTCTACAATATATAGTAGATTTTCCAAGAAAATATACATCCTTGTTTACTAGAAAACTGGGACCAAGTATCCAACAAGAACTCCAAATCATCAATGAAAGGTTCATATTTTAACTCATCACCGGTAACTTCAACTTTCAAATATTTGAAAATAAGCGAACAGCTGATTTTTTGAACTTATATTGTATCTGACAAAAACAAATTTTACAAATCTTGTGATACTATTTCTGAACAGCATCCTTTTATTTAAATAAACATAAAAGCTATTTTGCAAATAAAAACTGTTTTTTTATTTAAATAAACATAATTGTAATTGTAATACTATCCTCGCCGTGGGACCCAAATGTAATACCATGCTCTGGTCATGGGAACCAAATGTAATACCACGGTGGTCGCGGCAACAAATGTAATACTATGCTGTCCTGCGGGTAGGCACCAAATGTACCAATATGCTTGTTTCACAATTAATACAAATGCGTTTTTAACAATAAAAGACCTTTATTAATTATACAGTGATAAAAATCATGTACAACCACAAAGGGGTGTCGAAGTTAAAGTGGAGTCAGAATTTTGTGGACTGACTGGTGATATATGTTGAGTTCTGATTCAAATTCAGGACTTTGAGTAGCATGATGACAAAGCAAAGACGGTGACAAAGGCTGTGAGACAGAGCTATCAATCTGGTCAAGAACCAGCTGTCCGATCTGGTCAAGAACCAGCTCTCCAATCTGCCTGGAACCCTTTTGGGACCTCTTTTGTGGATTCCAAACCCCTGAATCCAGGGCTCTGATTGGCCAGCCAATAGAAATGCCGGACCAATGGCCCTACAGTGTAAACATCAGGGGGTGTACAAAAACCCACCCACATGGTCGCATTTGATTGGACGGCCAATCAAAATCATGGCCTTGGGTTACACATCTTGGAGGGGGGGCAACAAGTCTCCGCCCCAGTTTCCTGATTGGTGAGGCACCTGATAATATTTTTGTTATTGTATAAATGGTCTTGTGCCAGACTTATCTGTCAGTTGTTATGATAATTCCCAGAAATTAGTCTGGGATTATGTTATTCTTCCTGAGTTTATACTTTTAAGATTTAATCTTTAAACTAACTTTGTTGAGTAAATTCTCTTATCTTATGCAGTCCTCACGTAAATGACAATATGATAACATGTGAATAAAACAGCCATTCACTTTATATCAACCAATTTCTGCCATTAGAATTTCTTTTGTTCGGATAAATTATTCGGGTAAATTTTTCTTATCTTGTGTTGACTTTACCCCACCACTAACTTGTACTCTGATCTAAGTCGCTTGTACGACTCTAAAAACAATTGTTATTTTTATATCCAAAATTTTTTTTTTTTCAACTATGTAATGAGATATCGCCAGTCAATCCATAACACCACTATAGTGTTATACAATTCTCTTCTGATTAAGTAAAAACTATTTTAGTATAAAAACGTCTTTTGTCTTTTTTTAATTCATCATAAGTGTTGAAAAATACTCATAAACTTCTGATTAAAAAGTATTCATTTTAAAAAAGATTTTGCTATTGAATTTTAATTTGATTACATGTACCAACCATCTATTTTATTGATTTATTGTAAGTTCAACATCTCCATAAACTTCTGATTAAAATCATTTGTTTACAAAAATTTGGAAGCAGAATTTACTGGTGAAGAATTAAAATGTGAACCTTTCATTAAGTTGATGATTTGGGGTGCCTATTGGATACTTGGTCCAAAACTGATCTAATTTTTTAAATGGTCTTTTCATTAGAATCTGTAATGGCAATTGCTGTTATTTGATAATCTTTAGTATCTAAGCATTAGCCAATATTGATTCAGATTAAAATAGAATTTTGTCTACCAAAATAAAGATAATCAATTGGAATTTTTGAATTCTCTAATAAAACTGGAGACACTCAGATGGAACAGATTAATACAATCATTCTCATCAAGTTATGCTGACAGCATGGATTCCTTGACTGTCTCTCTCATCATCCATCCCTATCAACCAATACTCTTGGCAGGTCTTCTTGACAGCATCTAGTGTCTGCACAGAATTGATGAATGTAAATCTTTGCTGGTTAGCCAATACTGGTGTGTCCATGTGTAGAAGTCCACAGGAGAACATCACTTATGAGTGCCCTTGCTTCTCCAGCATATCTTGTTCATCTTACTTGAATGGTTTGTGAGAGGGGAGGTAAGTGGTCGTACAGCGGCTTTTTTGTGGGGTGCTTTTTTCAGAATTTGTTCAGAACAGTACATCCTTGTGTAGTACCCTTCTAGTTTTATTTCTCCAAGCATGATAAAACCATATCTAAATTCAATTGCAATAAAGAGTTTGGACCACCAAAATGCCCTGTGTATTTAAGATTGCCATGGATAGGATCACATTGGCTGTAATACGCTGTTTCAATGCAGTTAAGATCAGAACAATCTTCACCACTAGATCAGCATTTCACTCAATTCAAAAGGATGTTCTGCCAATCTTTGAACAGAGTTTATTAATTTATAAATATCATTGCTGGTGTGATGCTAGTATATTGGGAGGACGACGCAGAGGTTGAGTGTAAGAATAAACTAACATGGCCTGAAGGAATAAGTAGTATTCACCAAACAAAACTTGGGCTCTCACAGACGCAAGACTCTGCCATTGGTGATCACCTGTGCAGTTTAAATAGCTGTAGAATCAACTATAGTTGGACAAATCACCATCTGCATGTCCTCGAGGCAGTGGCAATTTTTTTTCACTGCCCGACCTTGTGTAGGCAATGCTGTTTGAAACACTCCCTGGTAATTTTTGCAGGGGGTGTTGTTGCTGAAGTTGGGGTGACATGAAGGATTGTTCTTTTTTTTTTTGCTTCTTGTTGCTCCAACCTTTACCTTCATCTTATCCCCCCCTTTTACCCAATTTATACATTTTGACTTTTAAACAATTACCGGTTGTTGAACTTTTGAAAAAGCACCAATCGAAAGGGCCCTTAAGTTTCTATCTTCTTCTTTTGCCTTTTTTTAAAAACATCAATTCGTTTATTAGTTGATCTTATAATAAAATTTTGATATTGTTCGAACTTGTATATATAAATTTAGCTGTACTAAAACCTGTTTATATATATAATATATTATATATATATGAGATTTCTCGATTTGTTTAGCTTTACATTTGAATAGATGCTCGCCTAATTCATTAATTATTAATTAATTCATTTTCAAATTAGGTACGACTTCAATTAAGCACATATTCTATATATATATATATATATATATATATATATATATATATATATATGTTTTTTTTATTAACAGCCATTTTCAGAATTAGCTTTCAGTCCCACACTAGGAGACATAGTAACTATGGTTACCACTGGAAACAATGTCATAAAAATAAAAAAACAAAAATGCCAAATGTCTTTTTTTTTCCAGCTAACATCTATAGTTAGCATCTATTAGTTAGATATTCAGACACACATCTTCACAAGGAGTTGTCACATAAGCATTGCCAGTGAAACATCATTTCTAAACCAAGTCATTTCCACTTCAAGCTACATTAGAGGTATCATGGTATGATGAGCAAATATCTAATATGTACTCTCTTCAAATACACCTTGAAGAACCATGGATTTATCTATATCCATATATGTCAAAAAGTAAAGTCGACAGAGTGGCCTATTCTTAGTATCAGCCTTTTGCTAGCACTACACTAGGGAGATTTTTTTTTATGTCTGAGGTGGAGCGCCACACCTACCATCAGTTCCCACTTTACCACACAAATCCAAGCTATGCTGCTCATGCCCTGAGTTGGCAAGGGTTGGTATCAAACCTGGAACATAGTCATTCCGAGGCAGATGCTCTACTAACTGATCTAAACTAGCCCATCCATATAAAATAATTCTCTTTAATGGCTTTGCTATGTAACTAAATCATGTCCAAAGCAAACATTATGAACGATATTATATTTTCTAAAAGCTAAACAGGTTATATCTTGTAAAAATCATTGTAAAAATCATCTTGCCCAAAGAACTTTTCCCAGTAAGTAATGAATAATATTTTTATTTATTCATTTCTATATTTCATATATATTGTACATATATCGTAATTCCTGGAAATCATTCATAATGGATCCTTTTATGCCTCAGAGGAATGTTAGTAAAGAAAAAAGAAAAAAGGTCATGCTAAGAGTCAGTGTCTTTCCACTCCATGGACAGTCTTTTCGACTCCACCTCATAATTGCAAACCCTAATTCAGCCCATTTGTAAACATTTTTTTTTTAATAAAACATGCTTCTCAATATATATCAGACACCGTTCCATAAATTTCACATGGTTTGCACTTCTTAGCCACAAAAAATGTTGTGTTCAATCCATTAGCACTCTATTTGATTTGCCGCCATTTTGAGTTGCCTCAAAAAATATTTTTTGCTATAAACCAATCCAAACAATGTAGAGTTTATATTTATGGAAACAAAATTCTGAAATAATAATCTATTAATATTATTTGGAATATTCAGACTATTGTCATCTGTACAATGTTTCTACCAATGTGCCCCTGGCCTTCTTCAGGTATTTCTTGTTGGATTCAGGAGCCTTCTCGAACTTGGGAACCTTCCTTTCGAACTCGGGAACCTTTTTGTCATAATCAGATAGGTTCCTGAGTTCGAGAAGGCTACCGAGTCCAACAAGAAATACCTGAAGAAGGCCAGAGAGCAAATCAACCGAAACATTGTACAGATAACAATAAAGATGAGGAGAACAGTCCGAATATTCCAAATAATACTAATTATCAAGCCTCATCTAAAAAATTCAGAGAAATAATAAAAATCTATATTGCAATTTTTTTTTTTAATTCCTTTTATGTACCAAATTAATGACCCTATCTTTGAAAAAGAAAAAAATGGATATATCACTTACTTTTCTTTTGTTTCCTTTTTCTTTGCAGGAATCCAAATATATTGTGGCTTTGATATTCTGTTAGAATCTTCATTTATAATAAATCCTTGAACAATATGGATACATGGCACCTTGTTTTCTTTGGAAGATTCAATTGAGACTTTTTCTTCTGATCCAGGTGGACATTTCGGAATATCAAACCTAAAAGAAAGTTGTTGTTTTTTTTAATCAAAAGTGAATATAAAATATTCAAATTATATTATATAGATTAATAAAATTATTTTTCTCTATATCTATTTTATTATCTTTTATTCTATATATATTGTTGTTTTTATGGGTTTTTTTTTATTTCTATTGTTCTTATTGTTTGTATTTTTTTCTTTGATTTGTCTTTTATTTATTTATTTTCATGATTTGTCCTTTATCAATTTGTTTTATTTTTTAATCATCTTTTTAAATTAATTGTTTAATATATCATTGATTTATACCCATATTATATTTTTATTTAGCTTTTCTTGGGAAAAAAGGAGGGATAAAAAGTTTTTTATCCTCCTCTCAGACAAAAATAATGAGTGGATTTTATTGAACTTTGTTTTTTTCAAATCTCTACCAATTTTCCTTTATGAAAGGACATGCACAAAAAAAAAACATACTTACATACTTACATGCAGACAGACATAATCTTTATTTTATATATATAAAAGATAATAAAAACACAAAACTCAATATTTCATCAATTTTAGAAAAATTTATTAAGAATATCAAAATTTTTATTTTTATTTTTCGGACTCTTGTCCTTATCTTTATTGTGGTATGTAAAAAGACAACATTTTGGCTGCTGTATCCTCCGGCCTTCTACAGGTGCTCTCTGTCTATCCGAGAATAGCAATGACCCAACCTGGGAATAAATTTGAATAGTTTGACTGTTGATCAAACAAAGTGTCAAAGAACTTTTGAAGATCTCATTAAAAAAATGACATCATTGTTTTTGCACGCCTATCAATCCGTATTACTTTTTCAAGATTCTGTGGCATATACAGAAAAATGACAGAAAAAATCCCTAAATCCCATTTTTAAGTGACCTTAACAATCACCACACAATATGGGGGTGCCAGAAAACCAAATAAAAAGGCAAAGACATGGAAAATGTAATCAACAACAATAACCTCTGCATTCCAAACAATAAAATACAAACCTCTTTCAACCTATCTACAGGCTCCTACTCCACTATAGACATAACCCTATATGATCCCTCAATCTACAATGGCTATCAGTGGAAGATATATAAATCTTTGTGGCAGCAAACACTTCCCTATTATCCTTAAAAGTCCACAACCTTTTCATAATAATAAACTTCTCTGTTGGAAAATAAATGAAACTAGGAAGAATTCAAAACCGTATGCAACCAAAAACTAATACAAGACCCAAACAATAAAGACTTAACAAATCACTTCAATGAAACCCTAATGTCATAACAAAACCATAACCCTTGTAGAGGGTTATAAGATGTGTTCAATAATATTATGTTCAAAAGGAATAGTGTAGATATGATATGTGTAATGTAAAATGTAAAAGTTTGTATGTTAAGTTTGGAAAAGTTTGTTTAGGTGTGGACAGAAATGAGAATCAAGTTTGTATATATGACCTGCTGAAACGGATTCCTGATGTTGACTGTGTTGGTATGATTGAATGGTAATAGTAGTAATTGTGTTGAGGCGGTGGAATCGTTGGGTCTGACACCTGTTTCTTGGTTGTATTCTATCTGTCAGCGAGACGAGATCTCTGTGTTTGTTGTCATCGGGTGTGTCCGGTTTGAGTGTGAGGTCAAGTCTGTGTGTGTTTGTTGATTTCTCCTCCGTCTTTTATAATTAGAAGATGGGAACGAAAAGTAATTAATTTTTGGCGCAAACGCACGGACGTAGTAGTGAGCAATGCTAACCTAGCCAATCGATTACGATTTTTGTGTAAACATTTGTTATAATCACTTTTCCTTAAATTTAGGAAAAGGATTTGTGTTCATGTGTTTGCTTTAATCACTTTTCCTTAAGTTTGGGAAAAGGATTGTGTTGTGTGTTTGTTTTAATTTCTTTTCCTTAAGTTTGGGAAAAGAAATGTGTGAGTGTATTTATTTAAAAATATAGAATTGTATTCTATACCCTCAAACAGATGCAACAGGCCCTGGTTTAATTATGACTGCAAAACACAAATCCGCCTATTGCAAGTTGCCCTATGCAAATTTAATAAATAACCCACTGTCATCAATTAAAACTCCTTCAAACTACTCAGATGAAAAGCATGCAAAACCAAGGAAGCAAAACCAAGGAAGCAAAGAAGAATTGGCAAAATTATATGAACCAACTTAGCTCCTCCATGAAAATAAATACAATTTGGAAAATGATCAGAAAAAATTTCTGAGAAAACCCAGTGTATACCTCAAACATTTCACTAAAAACAGTACAGAAGGAACCAATAAAAAAGATATGATAAATACAGTAGCTGAGATATTCTCAACAAATTCTTCATCCAAGAATGCCAACCAGCAAGGAAACCTCGGGGGAGGGATTGCTATAATTAACGGCGTCGATCCAGGGGGCCATCCCCCCAGGCAACACCTGCCCCCTCAATTTAAAGGGGCAGGGCTGGGTTTATTGCCCAGTGCCTGAGGCGCCCCCTTGAGGGGGAATGCCGACAGGATAGATGCAATTTTTCACCCGCCACCCATGAGCTTCAGTTTGTGGGTGGTACCACATTAATAGGGCCTTGTACCTAACCCATACAAGTGGGGTACGAGGTAAATACAATGCCAACCAGCAAGGATGTCTTTGTATCTTTCTTGTACCTCTAACACAGTGGCTGTTGGAAACATCCAGGATTTAAACTCACTTCACTGTGTCCATTTCCTATAATGATAACCATTACACCATGCACCCCCATTCCTTTTAATATGTTATCTTCATTTCAAAAAAATTCTTTTGGAACTATCATACTTGCTAAGTCATCCAAACTAAAGCTTCAGAATTATACACAAATACTTTCCAGTTTATTTCTAGTGAAAACTACACAGACTAGACAAGCAAAAATAATTTCTTAACAGGATTTCAACTTTTAATTAACATCACACAGTACCAGTGTCAGTTATTCCAAGATGAATTGAAAATTTCCCATAAAATTTAAGAATTATCTTATAAAAACAATTCCTTTTCATTGAATAAATAACAAAAATCATAAAATTTAAATTAAAATATCAAGTAATATGGTGTAGAGAAATTCTCCTTTTCCACCATATTTGACACATGTAATTAGTAGTTCTGTTTATTTGCAATACCATAAATTTTGATGACAGACGTTCATTACAAATCTTTGTTAAAAAAAAGTTTTTAATTGCAATTACAACCTTCATTAATTAATTTCAAGATTTATTTTATTCATAAAATTGAGAATAAACATGAACTTTTAAAATGTCCTCAACACAAGAAAACACATCTCAAATTTGTATGAAACTTAATTAATCCTTTGTGTCATTAGTATTGTCAAATATAAAGTCATTTTTCCCCTGAGCAATGCCAGTGTATATATATATATATATATATATATATATATATATATATATATAAAATGGAAAAGACAAAATAATCAAATGAATCGAAATTTTGATCGTCGAGAAAAAGTAACCGAATAAGTCAGAATTCTGAATGAATATAAAAAGTGGTCAATATATTTGTAGAGATGGTTTTAGAAAACCAATAGAAGCAGAAAATATTAACCTAGGTTTCATCAGTAGGATCCTCAGGATAATTCTGATTGAAATAAAATTGATTCTGATTGCTTAAAACAAGTGGATGTAAACAAATAACATTTGAGAAGAAATGCTGCATACAGAAGGAATGCAACACATGTTTTGATTTTTTTGTTTAAGTCTGCGCCTGTTCTCAATTTCAGATCTTTGATTTAATAGTTTTGGGAATTAGTACAGGATGTGATATATATATATATATATATATATATATATATATATATATAGGCAGCATTTCTTCTTTCAAAAATATTTGGTTGAATCTACACATCAGACATAAAAATTAAGTATTAAAAAAATTAAGTATTAAAATCACAGTATGTGTGATTTTAATACTTAATTTTTTTAATCAATATATTCATAATAAGGAAAAATACAATATTTAGTTTTGATTTTTGATTTTTACTGATTAAATGATATAATTCAATAATAAGAAAAATCAGTTCTTCATAAGTACAAAAAATAGCCTTTAGAAAAATAAAATCATGTTTCAAACCACTCATGAGTTTAGGATTACATCTTTTGAAATAATATTTCAAATATAAACAAAAACAAACAATTCCTAAAATAAATAAATATTATGATACATGAAATCTTAGCTTCTTTTATTACTAAAATTAATTTCTTTTCCTCCTCTCTTCCCCCTTTCTCTCTCACTGCCTTTTAATCCTTTTAATCCAGTAATGGACTGGGTACTTCTGCTATAAACAATGAGGAGCCTGTTCAATATTTAATTGGGTGACTACTTATACAACAGCAGGTACTGTAAGAAACCTGAATCAAATGACTTGATTCAGCATTAAATGACCCAAATGGGTTGATATGCTGTCAAACATAGAATTAGCCGCACATGAAAATTGAGAGAAAAATAATGTAGCATTCAACCGTTATTATCCGAAAAGAAATATATCTCAGTTTAACTAAGAATTACATTGACTTAGTTAAGCATAGAGTAGGGTCCTGATGAAATCATTTGGATTGAAACCATGGTAGACCCCTAACTTTTCCCTCTACAAATATTATTATCATTATCATTACTGCTCAGTGTTTTTAATATATTGAGCACTTTTGGATTATTTACTGATGCCACTGCAACAAAAAGGTTAAAGCCGCAATTGGATACTATATATAGAGAGAGGACAGATATAGAGATATAACTGTAATTGTTTAATTAAACATACACGTTTTTGTTTTGTTTGCTTAATTTGGCAACAGGTGTTTTTTCTGCTGCTCTTCAAAAAGACAGAAGAGTTTTAAAGTGAATTCAAACATAATGGAAAATGCTTTATATAAATTGCAATCTTTAATAAATGAATACACTATATTAATAAAGACTAATAAAATGTAATTAAAACAACGAAGGCAGACTCAAAATTTCCTACTAAAAGATTCCATAATTAATTTATGACAATTTAGTACTTCTTTCTTCAGTATATATCAGCAAAATTAGATGGTAAGTTCAATCTTTCAACTCGTAGTTTTATTCTCTGCTCAATATTTTTTGAGTCTGGCATTTTACACCTTTGTGCAAATTAATTGAAACAACCACTTTAATTTCCTTTCTTTCAACATACTGTCAGTTTTAGACCCACTGGAGTGATAGGATGTAATTTATTTCTATTCTTTCCTCAGATTAGATCATTTGCAGTTGTATGTAGCAATATGAATCTATCTTTGGAGTGTATGAGGAAATTTGTTTGGCCTTTCCTTTCTTTCCCAATACGGTCAGTTTTAGACCCACTGGAGTGACAGGGTGTAATTGATTTCTTCTTTCCTCAGATTATATCATTTGCAGTTGTATGTAGCAATATGAATCTATCTTCGGAGTGTATGAGGAAATTTGTTTGGCCTTTCCTTTCTTTCAACATACGGTCAGTTTTAGACCCACTGGAGTGACAGGGTGTAATTGATTTCTGTTCTTTCCTCAGATTAGGTCATTTGCAGTTGTATGTAGCAATATGAATCTATCTTTGGAGTGTATGAGGAAATTTGTTTGGCCTTTCCTTTCTTTCCAATACGGTCAGTTTTAGACCCACTGGAGTGACAGGGTGTAATTGATTTCTATTCTTTCCTCAGATTATATCATTTGCAGTTGTATGTAGCAATATGAATCTATTTCGGAGTGTATGAGGAAATTTGTTTGGCCTTTCCTTTCTTTCAACATACGGTCAGTTTTAGACCCACTGGAGTGACAGGGTGTAATTGATTTCTGTTCTTTCCTCAGATTAGGTCATTTGCAGTTGTATGTAGCAATATGAATCTATCTTCGGAGTGTATGAGGAAATTGTTTGGCCTTTCCTTTCTTTCCAATACGGTCAGTTTTAGACCCACTGGAGTGACAGGGTGTAATTGATTTCTATTCTTAGATCATTTGCAGTGGTGTGCAGTAATATCAATCTATTTTTGAGGTGTATGAGGAAATTTGTTTGGCTTTGAAAATGAAAAATGATTGTGTCATCCGTGATTGCATCGGAGTTTTATCATGCACAGACACTATTGACTTGACTGTCAATCAGTTGTCTTACAGCCATTAACTGAGATGGATCTCACTCCAAGGAAGCTTATGAAAATTGTAACACTGCACGAAAACACTGGTAAGCCTTACAGAGAGATTACGGATATTATAATAATAACAGAATTATTTGCTTTGTTTCAATTAATTTGCACAAAGCGCTAATACCCTTGGTAAAAGTATGAAGCCAACTATTCTTCTTTCAGCTATGGGTAAATAGTAGGGCAGACTGAGCTCTTTAACCTTGGTTAGGCAACCAGTTTAGGAAAAGGAAAACTCTGAATTCAAACCTCTTAAATCTATGCTTGGGGTGTCACTACTAGAATAGGCTCAGGCCTACTTAGTGATCTATTTTAATTTAAAAACAAAATAACTTATTTTAAAATAAATAATGATTTAAGATTTTTTCTTTTAAAATTTTTTTGTTTATATTTTAATATTTTCTACTCAGCAAAAACAAGGGTCGGTTTAGCTCAGTCGGTAGAGCGTCTGACTAGAATCCACAAGGTTTCTGGTTCGATACTGACCCTCGCCAACTCAGCATATGAGTAGCACAGGGATCTGTGTGGTAAAGTGAGGAGCTGATGGTAGGTGTGGCGCTCCATCTCAGACACCAAAAACAATCTCCTTGGTTTAGTGCTAGTGAAAAGGGGATAGTCTCCCACACTGTCTTGCTGATACCAACAATAGGCCACCTCGACGACTTTACTTTTGCTCTCCAAAAAGCAAATAAATGTTTATATACGGTGTGGGGAGGGGGGAGCACAAAAACACTTCTTGATTTAAAATAATCCTAAAACTTATTGAAATATTGTAACAGTATCATGGAAACTACTTCTCTATTCACATTGATGTACATAAACACTTTAGCATTGTAATACCTTGGGACACTTCACTTCAGGATCTGGAATGATATTCAACATACCAGATAACTCATCGACTGTGAACAGATGTCAATAAATG
Source organism: Doryteuthis pealeii (assembly GCA_023376005.1). Lineage (NCBI taxonomy): Eukaryota > Metazoa > Mollusca > Cephalopoda > Myopsida > Loliginidae > Doryteuthis > Doryteuthis pealeii. The sequence continues at coordinate 34,254,143 of CM042165.1, read as the reverse complement.
TCATCACCATCAGGTCAAGCTGACAGCACAGATATCCATGATTCTCTCTTGCCAACTGTTCCAACTGGTCATCCCCCCAGGAGGTCCTCTGCACAGTATCCAGAATCCACACAGAACTGATTGATGTAGGTTTTTGCTTGTCAGCCAACACTGATGTGTCCATGTGTATGTGTCCACAGTAGAACATCAGTAATGAGGTTGTCCTTACTTCTACAGCAGTTTTGTTTGTCTTATTCCGATGGTTTGTGTAACTGGGACAAGGGGCCATACAGCTGCTTTTTTGTGGGGTACTGCTTCCAGGATTTGTTTGAAACAACATGCAGCTTTTAGGCACTTCGTTAGACTCCAAGTAGTGCAGCCATACAGTAGCATTGATATGGCTACGGCTTGGAAAATCTTTAGCTTTATCATATCTTTTAGATCAGATTTCCATATGATCAATAATCTGTCTATAGCAGGTCAGTTAACTTTTAACCACGTATCTTTGAGAATCTGTTACACCTCAAAGATATGTGGTTCAAAGTGAACTGACCTGAAAAAATGTAAAAGTTTTTAAATAATATAATTGGTGCATTATATATTTTATTCATTAATATATCAACACTGAAAATTTCATTAAATTCGGTTAATTTCCTGATTTTGGGTAATTTTTTTTCTTTTGGCAGGGTGACATACAATGGTGGAATTTAGTTCCGTTAAGTTTGATTTAACTTTGTTTTGTTTATTGTCTGTCGTAAAACAATTTTTTTTTTTCATTTGACACCCCCTTCCCTAAAAAAAATGAAAAATCTTAAATATTTCAATTAATTTGAATTTAACTTGGTTTTATTAGAAAGAAAACATATTTATTTGAATTATGACCGCAGAACTATTTTTTAAGCCTATTAAAGAAAATATAAGATTTCAAAGATCTGTTTACATTTTTTTAATAAATAGCATGGCCAAAAAATTCTTTTATGTAATTTTGGATGTCAATAAAATTGAGATAAAAATTTTGCAAAAGTATTTTTTTTTTACATTAAAATTAAAATATTCATTCAATTTTAATAAAATTTTGTAGATTTATGTAAAAATATTGTTGTTTGTCGTAAAACAAAACAAACATTGAATATGATGCTTTTTAGTAAGTAATTAATTTCTTAAAAATTACTCTCTTTTAAATATTCAATATTAATATTAATGAAATAAATAAAAAGCTGTTCTTTATAATCCATTTGAATCCTTTCCATTGTTATAATGACAATTTAAATAAATAAACTATGAAACTAACCAAAGAATTGTATTATTACTAGATACCATCAAAATACATCACGTGATCAGTTTAGGCCATATAAAGGAGAAACATAAATATTTTTGAACTTTTTCTTTTAAAATCTTGCAAAAAAGAAATAACGAACATAAAGAGTTGCTACAAAGAAAAACAGTTAATTCAACAATCAAATTATCGATTGGACAAAAATTACTCATCGTTTTTTTACAACAGGTCAATTTCTTTATTGATATTTTTTAGCAGAATTCTGTATTCATAGTTTTTTTTACTAAAAAAAGTCTTGCATTGAAACTTATAAAATCATTTGATATAATTATTCAGACTCTTATCTTTATAGAAAAAAGTAAAAATCATTTTTTGTTAGTTCATTTTTTCATTTCATAAACTAAAATAGGGGGATAGACCTCGTAAAAAAAAGTTTCCCCCCAATATATTTTAGGAAAAGACTATTTCAGACATATTTTCATCAAAAGGTAAGTAATTATGGAAATTTTTGTGAAAATTGGACCATTAATTGATTTTTCCTAGAAGTTTAAAAAAAAGCCTCTAGTCATAACTTGTTTTTGGCTACATTAAATTTCAATTGATTTAATGGTGCAAAAATATAAATATTGTTTTTCGTTCATAATTTTCATTATTTCTGTAAGCTGAAAAAGTTTTTTTTTAAATCATCAGGAGTTTGTTTAATGTTTCTTCTTTTGAATCGACAAAAGATTTTCAAGATAAAATTAACCTTTATTCAAGTTTCATTGTGTTAAATATTGGGGGTAAATTTCACAGAGAAAATTGGTGGTACCTAATTATTACTTTAAATGGAAATAATTAATCGCAAAATTTGTAATCAATTTTTAAAATTATTTTTTGCTCTCGCCCTTTTTTCAGTAACAAGAAGTTAACTAAAAAGTTTACAAATAAATAAATCCCTATGATTTTCTGAAAAATATTCAAAATAATTAATTAATAATTAATAAATGCACATAACATTTTATTTGAGGGGACATAACTCATTTAATAAATTTAATGATTTTACTTACTTATAATACAAACCCTCTGACATTGAATCTTTAACTCCTACCCTCATCAGTTAATATCTTTCAAAAATTAATTTTTACATTACCCAGAGGGAGTTTTTTTTTTTCGTTTTTGCTAGTTCAATTAATACAAACCACAACAGCAACTAAACTTTACACGGTGGTAGTAGTAAGATATGGTGACATCACATAACTCAAAATATTTATTTTCTCAACAGCAGAATCTCTGTGCATCACTCCTACCTAAGAACCACAAAATTCTAGGTTCAATACCAGCCCTTGCCAACTCAGCACATAAGTAGCACACTTTGGATAATCTGATCTGTGGTGTAAAGTGGTGAGCTGACGGTAGGTGTGGCACTCCAGCTCAGATGCAAAATAATCTCCCTGGTCTAGCATTAGTGAAAAGAAAATAGAAACCCTGCTGTCCGGCTGATACCGACAACAGGCTGACTTTTACTTAGATGAAGTATTATCAACCATTTTAGCTCAGTCGGTAGAGTATCCGGTTCAGAACTACAGGGTTCTCGGTTCGATACCAGCCCTCGCCAATTCAGTGTATGAGTAGCTCAGGGATCTGTGCGGTAAAGTGAGGAGCTGATGGTAGGTGTGGCACTCCACCTCAGACGCCAAAACAATCTCCTTGGTCTAACGCTAGTAAAAAGGGGATAGACTCCCTCGCTGTCCGGCTGATACCAACTTTAGGCCACCCCAATGATTTTACTTCTTTTTTTAAATTTTTTTATTATTGGTAATTTTGACAAACCAAAATTATGTGCCAGTCATGATTGGAGTGAATAACTTGTAAAATGGATGATGATGTCTAATGATACTTCAGTTAGAAATAAAAAGATATAAATAACAAAATGAATGAAATTGAAAAATAAAATATGAAGAATGCAAGGAATTGTCTTAAATTATTTTAGATATTTTTGTACATAAATACAACAATAGTCTTTCATAGAATTGCATTTTCTTTTCTCTTTTTAGTTATGAAGGATTAATGGAATATAATTAATTTGTAAAATTATGACACAAAAAAAAGGTGTCACATGCTGATGACCTTTTCTTTCAACATAAATTTGAACAAATAATGAAAAGTGAAATCAGATTCTCTTTTACAATACGAATACCAACTTCCTTCACTTGAGAAAAAACTATTTAGCATTTATAATTAATTGTTAACTCTGCTCTTCTACCTTTCATATAACTGTTGGGGATATTGTTAATGCTGATCCTCGCAAGGATTGAACTCACCATCCTTAGCTTGCAAATATTGTTACATCACTCTGTCTCACCAGCTGATTAGAAGTGGGTTCACTTTTTTCCATTAGAGGTTTGTTCACAGGAATATAATTCACTTGTAACGCACCTCATGTGGTGTAATGGTTAGCAAGCTATGTTTGCAGACCATTGTTAGTGAGTGCGATTCTCACAGGGGCTCCATGCTTCTGGCCTTGCCACATCTAAGCTAAACTTAGTTCACTTGTAGGCACTGTGGTGTAATGGTTAGCAAGCTAGATTTGCAAACCATTGTTAGTGAGTTCGATTCTCACTGGGCGCCTCATGCTTCTGGCCTTGTGCCACATTTAAACTAAGCTTAATAAAATAACTATAATTCACTTGTAGGCACCTCATGTGGTGTAATGGTTAGCAAGCTAGATTCGCAAACCATTGTTAGTGAGTTCGATTCTCACTGGGCGCGCCATGCTTCTGGCCTTGTGCCACATCTAAGCTAAACTTAATAAATAACTATAATCACTTGTAGGCACCTCACGTGGTGTAATGATTCGCAAACCATTGTTAGTGAGATCGATTCTCACTGGGCGCGCCATGCTTCTGGCCTTGCACCACATCTAAGCTAAACTTAGTAAATAACTATAATTCACTTGTAGGCACCTCACGTGGTGTAATCGTTAGCAAACTAGATTTGCAAACCATTGTTAGTGGACGCACACATAAACACACGTAAAAAGCGCAGCGCTGCACTATCACATACGTATATATATGCATGTAAATTTTTTGTGCATGATGTCCGTGTTTGTTGATGTATGAGATTTTGTGTGATTATGTATGTTTGTGTGTGTGTTAATATGCGGCAGGTTGAAATGGTCTTGTGTTCAATATTACTAGAATATTTAAATGAGAAACAATTCTAAGAGTTTTTATTGTTATTATAGTTAGTAAGAAGATGAAATTTGGTTTGGAATGAAAGGATAATAAGACTTGTTATGAAATGAATAAATTCTGTAATAAAGTGTAGAATGATATATGAAATTTACTTTAAGACTTAAAAATAAAATGTGGATGAGTCCTGTAATATTAGCATCTCGTATGCGATATTATAGTCCAATGCTAATTGTAATGCGTATATATTTATTTATTATTATGATTGATATCGCTCTATCACAGATAATGAGCACTCTCCTAATAATACTGTATATATTGGCCTACTACTGTCTCATCAAGTGATATCATGTTAAACATATACTGTGGCATATATATATATAATATATATATATATATATATATATATGTGTGTGTGTGTTGTGTATTTAGGCAGCAAGTTATTATCTAGGCAAGTATTGTTAAAAACCACGGAATATTTCTTTTTCATGATCTTTATCTGAAGTTTTTCTAGTCGTCTAGTTATTTTTCTTAGTTCAGGATCCAGTTGGTATAGAAATTGTCCCATATTCTTTACCCTAGCGCTTTCAACCGTTTCGTCGGTCATCATCGGGGGATTGTAGGCTGTAGTATGTTAGGTATTTTTTTTCATTCTTTTATCTATTGCATTTTCAAATTAGACGAGTCTATTATTTTTAGAGGGTTGCTAAGATTAGTGTGTTAATTATTGAAGATGTTTAGTATATTGTTACCTATATCAAATGCTATTTTATTAATGTTAAGTTTGTTGTTTTTTTTATACAGGTTGCCTCAAGAATTTGTAGGCGTTTCTTATTGCTATTTTTATAGAGGATTTTGGTATTTTCGGTTTGGATTTTTCTTATGTCAGAGGAGGTGAACCAAGAAAAATAACTAGACGACTAGAAAAACTTCTGATAAAGATCATGAAAAAGAATATTCTGTGGTTTTTAACAATATGTGCCTAGATAATACACACACACACATATATATATATATATATATATATATATATATATATATATTTTTTTTTTTTATACTGACTACTTTCAAATGAATCAATGCTCTTATTAATTATTAATTATTCTTAATTGCATTGTTGAATGATAAATATTAATTAGATTAATAACAAATGTTAGTATATTTCTATCTTTCAGAATGATTTTTCTTAAATATTTAAACTACTTATTCTCATCATATAATCCCTTAGGTAATGATCTTCCTATCTGTGTGATTGTTCTATTCCATTTTAATGCTAAAATGACAAAGCAAATTGACGTTTGTCAGGAAGATTCACATGACCTCTTCCCCATGTGACACAGGCTATGTGCAGTTGACATTGGAAGTGATTCAAGGTCACCAAGGGTCAGAAAACAAACATCTCTAGTTCTAAACATTAGAAACAAATAATTTTTATATAAATATTTTCTCTATTCATTCTTCATTTGAATGGCACAATGATTTATAATAATAGAATTAATTTGTCAACATTTTTTTGTCATATATTGCTTATCTCGTGGATGAGGCTGGTAGCATTTCACATAGCACTAATAACCTTGGGAAAGGTATGCATCCAACTATTCTCTCTCTCGTTCACCAACTAGTAAAGCAGAATAAAAAAACTAAACACTAAATATGTTATCATTATATGCCTACTAAATATATATACTGGGTGATTAAAAAGTAACTCCCTATTTTGAACTATTTTTTTATATGTAGTTACATTTTTCTCAGTTCTTTAATGTATGTTTCTTAATATATGGCAATTAAATCTGTGTTGTTGTTGTTGGTGGTGCTCCTTCAAAGTTTGCTATTGTTGTTTGTGAATGGCTGAATCACAATTTTCCTAGGAGATGGATGGGTAGACGTGGTCCTCTGCATCAGTGGCCAGCCCTGATTTAACATCCTGCAACTTTTTTCTTTGGGGTTGGTTGAAGGAGCAAGTCTACTCTACAAAACCAACAACTTTGGAAGAACTTGAAGGATAAATATGAGAATTTATTTCTGCCATTCCACTAGGGTCCTGGGAAGATCAATTGATGCAATTCCCAAGCAACTTGAGAGGCTGAGTCCGAATGCTAGTGCCCATATAGAATTTTAAATAAAACTCCATGTTATGTGTGTCCTTCTCATATTAAATTTTTGTAAAAATAATGATTCAGAAATAAATCATAAGCAGTGTCCAGCATGTCTTGTTTGTCTTACTTAGATGGTTTGTGTGATAGGTGGTAAGTAGCCATATTGCTGCTTTCTTGTGCAGCTATACAGTAACACTGACACAGCTAGAAGAACTCTCACTATCTTATCAGAGAGATCAGATTTCCATATGATTGAGAATGTCTATAGCAGTCGATGCTTTTCCTATGCTTATATTGACATCGCTTTCTATGGATGAGATGTTACTACCTAGATATGTGAACTGGTCTACTATATGTCTTTCATAAGAAAGAAAATGTTAAATGATATTACTTTTAAAAAGGGCCAGTTTAGCTCAGCCAATAGACCATCTGCTTTGAAACAACAAGGTTCTGGGTTCGATACTGGCCCTCACCAACTCAATGAATGAGTAGCACAGCTTGGATCTGCGCAGTAAAGTGGGGACCTGATGGTAGATTTGGCGCTCCACCTCAGACACAAAAACAATCTCTCTGGTCTAGTGCTAGTAAAAAGGGTATAGATTTCCTCACTGGCTGACTAATATGACAAGAGGACACAAGGTTCCAGGTTCAATACTGGCCCTTGCAAAAACAATCTTCCTGGTCTAGTGCTAGTGAAAACGGTATATGTATTTACCAACTCCTACGCATGAGCAGGATGTGACACAAGGTCAATTTTTAAGTGGAGTTTACCAGGTTTAAATTCAGAGTTTTCCTTCTCCTAGGCCAGTTGGTGTACCAAGGTTGAAGAGCCTTGTCCGCTCTACTATTTACCCATAGAGAATAGTTGGATTTATATCTTTCCCAAGGGTATTAGTGCCATATGAAATGCAAGCAGTCTCATTCAGGATTTGAACACATGCAACCATGTCCATTTTCTTTGACAACAAAAATTACATCACAGGCACCTCCAATATAGTGAAAAGAGTATAGACTCCCTCACTGTCCAGCTGATACCAACAATATGCCACTTCACCAATTCTGATTTTTTTTTTACTTTAAAAAAAAAGGAAAATTCAAAAAAGTCCATCAATCTGAGAATACCTTTTGTCATGCAGAGTTTGATAGAAAGTTTGAATAAAAAGTTTAAAATAAAAAGTATAGGTCATCATGTATGTTGTCTATGATAAATAAGAATTTTTTTTTTTTTTTTCAGAAGCATTTCTTCATTGTCTTTATTGATTGTTTAAAAAGTGTCACAGATGTTATTAGTTTGAATTGGCAAGAGCACATACATTTTCTGGCTAGAGTTAGAGGCAACTTGAAAGTTTTCAATAATGTGGCTGCAAAAAAATTAAAAGAAAAAAAAATAATTTAAAAAATAAGTTGATTCAGATCAGAAAGAGAGAGGTCCTATGGTGTAGTGGTTAATATACTGGACTTCAACATCATAGTAAGTGAGTTCGAACGCCAGAGGGCCGGTTTAGCTCAGTTGGTAGGTAGAGCGCCCAACAAGGAACCACAAAGTTTGATACCAGCCCTCGCCAACTCAGCGTATCAGTAGCAAAGGGATCTGTGTGGTAAAGTGAGGAGCTGATGGTAGGTGTGGCCCTCCACCTCAGACGCCAAAACAATCTACTTGGTCTAGCACTAGTGAAAAGGGGATAGACTCCCTCGCTGTCTGGCTGATACCGACTTTAGGCCACCCCGATAACTTTACTTACTTTACTAATACCCTTGGAAAGGTATGAACCGCTCATTCCCCCAGCTATGGGTTAAATAGTATCACTACTGTTCTTCTACAAGCATTCTTTAGCATTAAATAACCCATAAATGTTGTTATGCTATTAAAACAAAGAAATTAAACCAATCAGATCAGAAAAAAAAACCTATTTGATAAATATATCTTATTATAATGGATATTATGTATCTGTCTATCTGTAACTGAAACTATGTCACCATCAACGTCACAATTCATTTAGATATTTACATTATATTCTCAATTAAGTAATCATTATGTAATTTCAACATCTTATTTATTAAAGATATCTCAATTAAAGTCTAGATCAAAACAGCCCATGTTATTAATGTGTTTACAATCCTGCAAAGTGTGTTATATATCACAAAGAAATAAAGGTTTACATAGTATAAGGTGTGGATAATTTTCATACTGGTTTTAAGAAAACCAGATTTAATAAATTATTACTTGGTGTTATTGATTTCTGATATTAGCGTTTTGTTCTCAAATGTATTAAAAGCTATCCTATATATAATTTTATATATAAATCAATTAAAATAAAACAAGAATAAGCATGATCTTTTTATATGCATTCATATTTAGTTTCATCAGTCTTTTTAATCTAATTTAATATTTTATTACATTAAAACTTAAATACTTGCACCTAAATGGTGCATGTTTTTGCTAGTTATAATGAAAATGATTAGTTTTATTTCAATTCCCAAATGTTTTTTTTTTGTCTGTCTGTCTGTCATCACATAGCTTAAGGACAGTTAGAACTATGCCCATCAATTTTTATTTGGTTAATAATGGGTTACTTATAGCTACATCTTGCTGCATTAAGGACATGGATGAATTGGTTTTTAACAAAAATAAATAAATAAATGCCAGCAGATTAACAGTGAGGAGGGAGTATAGGTATTCTGTTTAAGAACTCATGACCCTTCTTATTTGGGGCAGTAAGTATATAAATTCCCCACCTCTTTGTGGGTATAGGACCACAGCTAGACCATGTCTATGATTGTACTGCAGTTTTGTAGCAAGTAGGTTTATATGGGGTGGAGTTTCTTGACCCCCACCAACTGGTTTTTGAAACTTCAAAAATTTTTACTGAGGGATTTGATTTACAGTCTAAGTATAATACTTAACTAGACACTTAATTTATGTAATTTGTGATTAGCTAAACCAAAACCTTACAATCCTGTCAACTGGGGGAGAAGACTGTATCCCAGCAGAGGGGTAAGATCCACCTATGGGGCCACCTGTTGGCCATGGAATGCAACCCGTAATGCCTGAGAACAGGATTGTGGTAGCTAAGCAATCTGTGACATGGGTACTAAGTGGTTTCATGACATGCAGCATTCCACTTGGCGGAGTTATGTCAATTTTTAGCTCTCCAAATTTGATGGGGTTGATGAAAAATGGCAACTTTTGTAATCTATTTTTGTCTGTAAAATGAGTTCTAGAGCTTCCCTACTCCTAAAAATTAGTTCATTAAAGCATTTTTGCCCAAAGAATCTAAAAATGGAATCAGAAAAATCTTAAAATAAACTAATTTTAAGTTATTAATGATTTCTGATTTTTTCATAGCAAGATTAATATCCCGATGTGGCACTGCATTTATGACAATTTTTTTTCTATTATCATTTCACATATTATTTGTACCAAAAAGATAGTTTGATATTTGCTCAAAACTGAAGCTACAACATCAGTTAAAATTTTGCAAATCAGAAATCCTTAATAACTTAAAATTGGTTCACTTTAAGACTTTTTAGATAGCATTTTTGGATTCCTTGGGCTAAAATGCTTTTATAAACCAATTTTTAGAACTCTAGAACTTATTTTACAGACAAAAATAGATTACAATAAGTTGCCATTTTTTGCGACCCTCCACCAAAATTTGGAGAGTTATGTCAATTTTTAGAATCAACATAACTCCACCAATTTTTGGAATTGGAAGCTCAAATTTTGGGGATTGTCTAACTTTAAGATAGTCCACACCTGGACGAAATTTCAGAAAAATTAAAGTGCAAAATTTTTGCAAAATGTTGTAGCTTCAGTTCTGAGCAAATATCAAACTATCTTTTTGGTACAAATAATGTTCAATATATGTGAAATAATGATAGAAAAAATTGCTGTCGTAGATGCAGTGCCACATCGGGATATTGATCTTGCTATGAAAAAATCAAAAATCATCAATTACCAAAAATGGGTTGACACTAAAACTTTTTTGATCGCATTTTTGGATTCCTTCGACAAAAATGCTTTTATGAACCAATTTTTAGGAGTAGAAACTATAGAACTCATTTTGTAGACAAAAATAGATTACAAAAGTCGCCATTTTTCACCAACCCTACCAAATTTAAAGAGCTAAAAATCGACATAACTCCATCAAATTTTGGGGATTGTCTAACTTTATCATAATCCATACTTGGACAAAATTTCAGAAAAATTGCAGGGGGTGGATGACATGGTCTGGATGATTTGACAGGGAATCACCCATCAGTTAAAAAGTTATCTTTGCAGATTGGGCTGTCTACCACTACTGTTTTCAGAGTAACAAAGAAGTTAAAATGGTTTGAATACAAGTAATCAAAAAGACAGTTACATCCATTTTTAATCTTGTATTTGAGCTTCAAAATGACTCATAGTCAGTTGAGTAACAGGAATGCTTAATACAAATAGCAATCTATCTATCTACTTCATTCTATTCATATCAATCTGTCTCATTCTATTCTATTCATATCTGTCTATCTACCTAGCCTCCCATCAATCTCAGTCTGTTTATATCTATCTATCTTAGTTTGTCCATATCTATCTATCTATCTATCTATCCACTGCACAATCTTACTTGTTAAGCTGTGAGCAGACTTCCAAAATACAGGGCTAGGAGCCCTAAGATCTGGCAAGCAATTGAGGGAGCTAAGCGCCATCACAAATTAAAGGACAGAGTGACTTCAAAGGAAGAAGGACTGAATGCTGCTGTAAGGGCCGGCTTAGCTCAGTCGGTAGAGCGTTTGTCTAGAAACCACAAGTTTGAATTCCTTCATACCCACCAGCTATGGGTTAAATACTTGAAGGGGCCGGGTTAGCTCAGTCGGTAGAGCGTTCAGCTAGAAACCACAAGGTTCCTGGTTCAATACCGGCCCTCGCCAACTCAGTATATGAGTAGCACAGGGATCTGTGCGGTAAAGTAAGGAGCTGATGGTAGGTGTGGCGCTCCACCTCAGATGCTAAAATAATCTCCTCGGTCTAGCGCTATTGAAAAGGGGATAGACTCCCTCGCTGCTACCGACTTTAGGCCGCCCCGTTGACTTTTTTTTTTACTACAGCAGCAGAAAACAGTAAATGATGATGATGCCTGTGTTGTGACAAATCTTGTCTCCAAAAGGGTTATCTTCCCTTGCTGCTAGAGTTTCGCCACTAGGTGGCACTACTAGCTGAGTATTTAAACTCAGCCTGGAAAGCTCTCTCTCTCTCTCTTTGGATCTGGCATCCTCAAAAGATGGACTAGATGCGTGGTGTCTCTGTCCATTAAGTGAGGGGCCTTGCCCACCAATCTATCAGTAAGTGACTCTTATATTCATTAAGAACTCTTTGTTATTTCCCAAGGACATTCATCCTAGCTGTTGTGTCTTGTTATATGTCATGTTTCATGTGCTCAGACAATAAAGTCTGTATTGTTGTTATATTGTACCTCTTTGTTTGGATTTCATTATGTATGTATAAGTATAAGAAACAGTTTTGGCCACTAGAGTCAAAACCACACATTTAATTCTTATATCTGTTCAGTTAAAAATGATAACATATATGAAATTCTTACTATAACTAGAAGTTTTTGACTAAAACTTTAAATAGATTTTTTTTTAAATAAACAAAATTTAATTTCATTGATTGTTTTATCTTTTTGTTCTTGGCCTATGCTTTAATATCATAAATACTGTGCATGTCTTAGATTATTTTTTATTATTGGTTAAGGGCTGGTGATTTCATAGAATCACAGTTCAAAGACTTTGATAAATAGAAACTACTACAAGGGCAGATTTAGCTAAGTCGGCAGAGCATCTGCCTAGGAACCACAAGGCTCTGGGTTTGATACTGGCCCTCACTAACTCAGCACATGAGTAGCACAGCTTGGATCTGTGCAGTAAAGTGGAAAGCTGATGGTAGGTGTGGTGCTTCATCTCAGATGTAAAAACAATCTCCTATGCCTAGTGTTAGTGAAAAAGGGATAGACTCCCTCATCTATCTAATTTACTAAATAAAATACAATTTTTAAGAGAGAACAAAAAAATAGAAGACAGAGAACTGAGTTAAAACATGTTTATATTTACAAGAATAAAATTAAAATAGCATAAAATACAAAAACAATTTCCCTGGTCTAGTGCTAGTGAAAAGAGGATTAGACTCCCTCTCTGTCCGCCAATGCCAACAATAGGCCACTCTGTCATTTTTACTTTTTTACTTATTACAGACCAAAAAATACATATACAAATATATATGGCATTTTATTATAGTAATTAAGCTACTACCATTTCAGTCATTATTTTTACAATAATACAGTTAGAATATAACAATTTTAAATGCATTTAATAGTTTTCATCTACTGAACAAAGGGCTGAATTATTCTAGCTTCAAGCAAAAATATTTCAATAGTCCATAGTCCGACCATATGTTGGTGATGATTGAAGATTTGTCATGAATTAACTTTGTGCCACGTAAGCATTTAAAGGTTGAACTGATTCATGATTGACTCTAATGTGTTATTATTCTGTAATGCCAACTCACCACATGTAGAAACAAATACAGGACAACAAAAACCTGTGATCTATGATGAATAATTCTTTCATTGAATAAACAAATTTTATTGAATCACAGTTCGAAATCTTTAATAAATAGAAACTACAAAGGCTAGTTTAATATCAGCCAGACAGCGATGAAGTCTATCCCCTTTTCACTAGCACTAGACCAAGGAGATTGTTTTTAGTGTCTGAGGTGAGGCTCCTCACTTTACCACACAGATCCCTGTGCTACTCATACGCTGAGTTGGTGAGGGCTGGTATTGAACCAGGAACCTCTATCGACTGAGCTAAACCGGCCCTACATGGGTTGAATAAAGACATCTAAAAACAATATTAAGTCTTGTGTTCGTTACTAAAAACAGCAATGGACACAAAGATGAGAAGTCCCAAGAAGTCCCAAGAAGGAAGAAGATCAATCCAAGAAGGCAGATAGACAACCTGCAATCAACCAGCTCAGAAGAAGATACATATTATAAGATAGTAAGAAGTGAAGAAAATGGCAATACAACAATAGTACAAACCAAAATATTGCAAAACTTTTGACTCACCCTGGTATCATCAACACAAATTGATTTCAATTCAGTTCATCTATTTTATAACAGCTTTAGTAAAGTGTGTTTATTCTTTGGGGATAATCTATCTTTAATACAACAAATTCTCATTAATTAATCTGTCAATTTAACATGAACAAGTTCTGTTCATTTTTCTCCAAGGAGAATGGGAAATCGAGCCAGAGAACTTTTGAATAAAATTTTCACAATGTTCATTTTTTTTTAAATGTCAGAATTCTATACACAAAGACAGTTGCATTTTCTTTTCTTTTTCTACGAATAAATTTTTCTGCTTTAGATATATTCTATGTTATGGGATAAAAAAAATGTTCTTTCTTTATTTGATACAATGAAGAAGAAAGAATGCACTCAGCAGGATAGAGGCACTACTAATAAGATCACTTTCTCCTCAGTTTACCACTATCTTCATATTCTACATATAATGTTAGATTTTGTTGAAAGAAAATTCACACAGCACTACCCAAGTTAAAAATCAATGTAGAAATGGCTATATAACACTTACTTTGTTATATAACAGATGTTTTGGTAAACTTTATATAACATACAGTTTCGTTTGGTTTCTTTATTTAATAGCATATCAACTTTCATAGGTTATTTAATGCTAAAGCCATCCCAGTAAAACAAAAAACAGTAGTGGTACTATTTAACCCATAACTAGGGGGATGAGGTGATTCATACCTTTCCCAAGGGTATTAGTCTGAAAGTGAACACAATACCACAACTGGAGTTCAAACTTGCTTATTATGATGTCTTAAAACAGCAAGTTACCAACTATGCCATGTGAGCCCATGTAATATATAAAATAAGATAGAATAAAAGAACAATTAGTTTTTGCAATTTTCTTGTTTGTTTCGGAGGATTTTCTGTAGTAGTAGTAGTAGTAGTAGTAGTAGTAATGGTCGTGTGGATGGTGTTTTAGGTTAAGTTGAATTAGCTTGATTAATTTTAAAGGAATCTCAACCTGTCTAGGGTCATTTTATGCCTAAAGGTTAGGGAACCGGGTTCATGTTTACTTTTTGTGTAGTTGCTTCTTAAGAGGTTTTTTTTTTTTTCAGACATTCCTATCAAATACAAATAATTTTCAAACATATCTATTTGACCCACAGATGGGACTACAACTCATGTCAGAATGGACCTGGGAGTAATGGCAATGAAGGGGTACTCACACTCCCCAGATCTCCACCTTAACTAGACTACAGTTTAGTTATATTTGAAAAAAGTTAAAGTAATTACCTTGTCTGTCTTTACAGATGTTGAAAGTTAAATTGTGGGATATTATTTTATTTCTTATTTTCATATTTTATTGGTTTAATCTTTTACACATTTTATTAATTTATAGAAAAATGTATATTTCTAGAATTATTTTAGCAATATAAAATCAGTATAATTTTATATTAGAATAGGATATAATTTTAAATTAAATATAAAACACAATATATAACTTTTTATCTTTATAAAATATCTATACAAGGTATGTCAAAAAAAAAAATATCGAGATTTTTTGTACTTTTTGACACAACTTGTATTCTGAAAAAAAAAGTAATATTCCATTCATTAATTTTTTTCAGAATACAAGGTGTGTCAAGTACAAAGTTTAAAGCTGTATTTACCAAGACAGAAATGAAGAATGAATGGAACGTTATTTTTTTTCAGAATACAAGGTGTGTCAAAAGTACAAAAAATCTCGATACTTTTTTGACACACCTTTATATGAATATAAACTCATATTTAATAATGAACAATATGAATTTTTCAACATATTTATTTGTTTCTATGTTTCTGACTTCTATTAACATCAGTGTGTATTTGGTTTGATTTCTTTGTTTAATAGCATATCAGCCTTTGTGGGTTATTCAATACCAAATCCATCCTTGTAGAAGAATAGTAGTGATACTATTTAACCATAATTGGGGGAGGGGGTGAGAAGGTTCATACTTTTCCAAGGGTATTAGTCTGAAATTGAATGACTGGAGTTCAAACTCACTGACTACAATGTTGCAGTTCAGCACATTAGCCACTACACTCACATGGACTTCCCCATCAGTGTATAGTCGCGGCGAGTTCTAAAAAATTAGATTTAAAATAATTATATATTTATACATCTGGAGATGCTCATTGTGTAATGGTTATTACAGGAAATGGACATTGCCATACAAGTTCAAATCCTGGACGAGGCTGTCTGCATTTCACATAGTAGTAATACCCTTTGGAAAAGTATGAATCCAACTATTCTCCATTCAGCTATGGATAAATAGTAGAGTAGATTGGGCTCTTTAACTTTGTTATGGCAACTGGTCTAAGAGAAGAAAAACTGACTTTGTGTCACATCTAGCTCATGGAGGGGTTGGTAAATACCTAAAAGGCTAGTAATCTAAATAGTGAAAGATTAAGTAATGACTTCCTTTTGATTTGTTTTTACGATAACCAATTAGTCCTCTTAGATTCAAAAGGTGTAAACACAGAAAGCAGAAAAAAACACTTATTACTTTATTAGAAACTAAGGCCTACTTGATAAAATGTTATGTTTTTTTAAAGAAGACAAATTGTACAGTATTATCAGGATTATTCGGACTATTGTCCTCATCTTTATTGTTATCTGTACAACATTTTGGCCGATGTGCCCTCCGGCCTTCTTCAGGCATTTCTAACTCAGGAGCCTTCTTGAACTTGAGAACCTTCTTGTCGTAATCAGGAGAATCACGGAAATTTGAACCCAACCCTTTATTCAATCCATGGGAGTATTCTGTTCTCATTCCGCTAACCATAGCTGGTACAAGTGTTAAACAATATTAATTATTATTCTATGTTACTGTTTCCCTTGACCAGGATTGTTCCCAAGTTCGAAAAGAAGGTTCTCGAGTTCAAGAAGGCTCCCGAGTCTGACAAGAAATACCTGAAGAAGGCTGAGGGCACATCAGCTGAAATGTTGTATAGATAACTATAAAGATGAGGCGATAGTCAATAATCCTAATAATATAATTATCAAGCCTCATCCCAAAAATTCAGAGAAATAACAAATTATACACTTTGCAATAATTTTCTTGCTGAATTTACAATTAAAATTGTGATATTGTTTATAAATTTTAATGAAACTTTTATTTGTATTAAATTACCATACTTCTCAATATTTTTTTCATTTTTAAGCCTTTAAAAAACTTCTTTTAAAAACTGCAAACTGCTGGATATTTTTTTTCATCCTAAATCATTCAAGTTAATGAAAAAACTATTACTTTCTACTAAAAAAAAAAAAAACTTACATTATTTTTTAATTTTTAATTTACTTGGTTCGTTTTGCCATATTTATAAATAATGAAAAGTACCATACATTGAGATATTTATTTAATATATAAAGTCTATTTTTGCAGAAATATTTTTTCACTATTTTTTTTATTTTACTCATAGAAAGTTGAAATATAAATTGTATCATAAATTTAATAATTATAAATAAGAATCTATTTCTTCATTGATATTTTTTAAAATTTTTTTAATGATTAATTACAATTATTACGTAGTGCCTTTTCTTTGACGGTACCAAATAGATATATGTTATATACTTTCTTACGTCTTACTCTGGTCATCTATTCTTCTGGCCGGCTTGGTTCTTCTATCATCTATCTTGGTCTGGTCTTGTTGTGGTGTTTCTTGGGGACTTCGGGTCTGGTTTCTGTTGCTAGGGATTTCTTGTTATCAGAAGCCTTGTGTCATTGTTAGCTTTTAGAACCCCAGACCAGACAATCACGCAGTGAGACTCACATCTTGCTAGCTTCACTTCTAAGTTCTAACTCTAACTAACTTCATTGCTTACCCTTCAACCGGAAGGGGGCTTTCTCTCGGGGTTCCGTTTCTCACGGTCTATCCCGCAAGGCAAGGTCAGAGTGAGGTCAAGCATTGTCACTCACTCTCAAGGCCATCAGCTGCACTAATATGATTTCTACACTATTGTCATAATCATTAGGTATCTAATGATTATGTAACACAATCTATTCAAACATTCTAGACATTCTAGACAAAAACAAATAACTTTTTTGATAACTTATTTTTTCCAGCAAATCTAAATTCTATAACATCAAAAACTTGACACTTTCCAAGATAATCAAAATAGATGACTTTTTGGTTAAGCTCACTTGGTAGAGTATCTGCATAGGAACCACAAGGTTCCAGGTTCGATACAGGCCCTCACCAACTCAGCACATGAGTAGCATAGTTTGGGTCTGTGCAGTAAAGTGGGGAGATGATACTAAGTGTGGTGCTCCAACTCAGGTACAAAAACAATCTTCCTGGTTTTGCACTAGCAAAAAGGGGATAGACACCCTCGCTGTCCAGTTGATATCAATAATAGCCACTCTGCCAACTTTTATTATTTACTTATAACAAATTCTAGTAGTGCTATTATGTTTACTTTCAGACTAATACCCTTGGGAAAGGTATGAACCCTCTCATCCTCCTTAGCTATGGGTTAAATAGTACCACTACTGTTCTTCTACAATGATGACTTTGGCATTAAATAACCCATGAAGGTTGATATGCCATTAAACAAAGAAACCAGATCAGACCAAATGAATTATTGGTGTACTACAATTTCATGATTTTTTTTCTTAATGAGCTAATGATAACAACTTGTTTATGTTAACAACTGCTCAAGATTCTTGCAAGTTTTCTAAAGCAGATATCTCAGCACTTATTTGAAGCCGTACTTCATATACATTGAAACTCAAATTAAAAAACTACACAACTAACTCCAAATAGAAACATTTTAACTCGGTTCAATCATCATCATCATCATCATCATCATGAGGCCATGCTAGCAGCACCAACAGCCATGACCCTCACTCACCATCCTTATCAGTCGTGATGACTGCAAGGTCTTCAGTGCAGTATCTAGAATCCATACAGAGCTCATTGATATAGGTTTTTGCTGGTTGACCTACACTGGTGTATCCATGTGTAGGCTTCCACAGGAAAATATCACTTATGAGATCATCCTTACTTCTCCAGCAGTGTCCAGCATGTCTTGTTTGTCTTACTTGAACGGTTTCTGTGATAGGGGGCAAGTGGTTGTATAGCTACTTTCTTATGAGGTACTGTTTCCAAGATTTGTCCAAGACAGCACACAGAATCCTTGTCTAACTCCCATCTAACTTTTTCTCTTGGCACTTGGTTAGAGTTCAAATGGTGCAGCCATACAGCAGCACTGATACTGCTACAGCTTGGAAAAATTCTCATTTTTCTGATCTCAGTTATAAGATAAACTCAATCATGGTTCTCTTAAATTCTGACTAAAAGAATCTAAATTCTTAGGACCATATGACCTGTAGGCACCCCTTTTGCTTTGCTGATTCATAAGTACATTTTTTTTCATTTACACTGTCAACATCCGGTTATTGGTTAGGGTTAGGGGTTTGTTTTATAATTTTTTTAAAAACTCTAAAAATCGTCTGTTAACAAACAACCGGATGTTTATGGTGTAAATGAAAAATGTACTTATGAATCAGCAAAGCAAAAGGGGTGCCTAAAGGTCATATGGTCCAATTCTTACACTAATATTTTTTTGTTGCAATAAAATCTTTCACTACTAAGGTCTATACTCTAAGTAAATCTTGATGATTTAATTCTTATCCAGTTAGAGATTCATCAATTTTGTTACATGAACAATTAAAAAAAAATGAAGGGCAGTTGAGCCAGCTGGCACCATAAAATCTAACAAAACTTTTCCCTTTGACATTATTTAACTGGTCAAACAGTGAATCAATACAAGATTATATTCCACCAAAATAACAAAAGTCACAGCATACAATCACTAAAATAGTGACTTTGAATTTTACTACAGCTCCAAAAAGTGGCATTTACTTTTTATAGAATAAAATAAAAGATTTACATTTACACTTTATAAAATATTCCTGATTTTTTAAAAATCAACATAGTGCATTAATTTGTTATATATATATATATATATATATATATATGAGAAAGTAAATACACACGCGGTGTGTTTATAATATGGCTTTATTTAGCCGACAATTTTGGGGAGAATATGTGCTTAATTGAAATTGTACCTAATTTTGAAAGTTAATTAATCAATAATTAATTAATTAGGCGGGCAAACCTATTAAATGTAAGGCTAAACAAATCGAGAAAAATCAATCTCTGTATGTACATTTCGGCCTATTAGGCCTTTCAGCAGAGCTATAGATAGAAAGACTGCCTTGTGCATGATTCGAAACCCAACTGTCAAGCTGACAGGCGAGTACCGTAACCTCTACACTAACCGGACCTTCTTAGATTTTCCGTTTTGTTTAGAAGTAGGTTACTATATATATATAGTAGTAGAAAAAAGTTTTTCTCTCTACCATGGTTTCTGTGTTCAAGGTTCACCTTCCTCAGGAGAATTCAAGGTGTACCTTGAACACCGAAACCTTGGTAGAGAGAAAAACTTTCTTCTACAACTATAAATGCTCTATATTTTACAAAATATTAATGTTTAGGCCATTAAACAAAGAAATAAAACAAAATAAGAGAATGGACTCAATGCACCAAGTTCAAATCCTGGATAAGGCTGTTTACATTTCACTTAGCAATGAGAAGGATAGTATTATTTGTTATATATTGGTTTCCTTCCTTTTCCTTCCCCCCGCTCTCAGAATGTCTGTTAGTTGGCAGGAGTTTTAAATTTTGGCATCGGTCATTCTAGCTTTGTCTATTTTTAGAATACAATCCTTTTTTCTTTGTTCCTCAAACCTGGTCTAACAAGAATCTACAGCTTATGAACCATTACATATTAAACTATTTTCTATATAATATAATGAATGCTGGTTAAAAAAACAGACTCTAAAAATTCCACTCAATTGAATAGAAAAATAAAAATAAATGAAAATAAAAGAGAATACATAGAAAAGATAAATCTTAAGTCGAGATTTCTTGTTATCTCATTATAATCCCCTTTAGATTTTGTTTTTTTTTTTGTCTGTCTGTCAGATTGTTTGTCATTATATACATAAAGGACAACTATGCCCACAAAAGATTCTGTGGTAAATTTTTAGGCTTAGTTTTTAAAAAATTCAAATGGTTAACAGGTTCTAATAAAGATTTGATTTACAATGTAAGT
This sequence comes from Doryteuthis pealeii, assembly GCA_023376005.1. Classification (NCBI taxonomy): domain Eukaryota; kingdom Metazoa; phylum Mollusca; class Cephalopoda; order Myopsida; family Loliginidae; genus Doryteuthis; species Doryteuthis pealeii. Next base: position 34,233,387 of record CM042165.1, on the reverse strand, counting down.
ATAATCTTAAACTGGACTCATGTCTTCCAAATTCTGTGTGGGTGGGGGGGGTGGGGTGCTTGTTTATGTGTGTGTTTGTGTGTGTGTGTGCATTTATGTTTCTATTCATTTGCTTTATTTTTTTTTTTTTTTGTTAATTATTTGGCTCGCCAAATCTGGAATAATAATTACAAAAAAAAAGAAAGAAAAGCAAATGAATAGAAACATAAACACTTACACACACATAAACAAGCACCCCCTCACACACACACAGAATTTGGAAGACATGAGACAGAACAAATGAACAGCCACTAGCAACAACTTCAGTTCTAGTAATCTTCTGTAGATGGGATTTTTATCCCGAAATATTAAGAATTGAGAATAAATCACAGGTTAACAAACAACACCACAGGTACCTTCATTTTTCTTTACACTTGCATTGTGATAGCCTTCAAAACCAACCAGCAAACCAATATATATATATATATAGTTGTAGAAAAAAGTTTTTCTCTCTACCACGGTTTTGGTGTTCTCCTGAGGAAGGTGTACCTTGAACACTAAAACTGTAGTAGAGAGGAAAACTTTTTTCTATAACTATAAATACTCTATATTTTACAAAATATATTGAGTCCTTTTGGATTAACTACTTATGCTACTACAATGAAAATGTGGTAGCAACATATATATATATATATATATATATATATATATATATATATATGAAGAAAGAGGATTGGAATGAATCCAACAGAATGTGGTAGAGATATGAGGAACACAAGAACAAAACTCAGACAAACGTATGTAGGATATATTTCACTAGAACATTGAGCTTGGCATCCTGCGTTTCACGCTTTATTGCAAGTCACATTTTGATATCTTGAATATTAAACATTGAAGTGAAACTTGGTAAATTGAAAGATACTAAGTAGGTATGTATGCAGTGAAAATTTCAGCCATATTGATAATCTACATACAATGTTATGTTAAATTATGTATTTTAAAGTGTTTTTAACTATGTCATGCTTTATTGCAGGTGTACAAAAATGTCAATTTAAGGTCATGAAAAAAGCTATTATCTTTATATCACTATTTTATTGTAATAATGAAGCACATGACTAAAGAATAAAAACAAAAGCACAATTAGGTTGTTGGTGATGTACTTCATTTGTCTATGTAACTTTCATGTTTAGAAATGACATCAAACAGAATTTCTCTGCAGAAGCTGTTAGCCAACTAATTTGAGAAGTTGTTATTGAACCAGCAACAGTTTTGATCTTTTCCTACGGGGCATCCTTTGATGAAATCTGCACACTTCCTTCATAAACTTTCCTTTTCAAGATTGCCCAGAGCTTCTCGATAGAAGTCAGAAAAACTAAGGGACCAAGTCATTAGTGTTTGTCCTTTGAATCCCAAAGTTGGGAGGTACAAAATTGTAGCCTTGGCTGAATGCGATGGAGCATTGGTATGCATAAAAATCACGTCAAGCCCTAGCACTTATACGATAGTCCCAATATCATATATGTGCAAGAAGACAATAGCAAAGGGTGTCTTAAGTATAACACTAAACTGCATCAAGTGGTAAAGTCCCAATTCTGGAGCTGTGGGGAGTATGGAATACCTCTTCATCGCCATTACTCTCAGGTCAACTCTGACCTGGAGTAGTAGTACATGTTAGGGTTCCATCTATGGGTTAAACAGATTAAAAAATGAGTTTTAAAAAATGTTTTTTAAAAAATTGAGTTAAAAAAAATCTTTGGTATAAAATGACTCAAATGTTGACATGTATTAAAATCCAACCAACCAACCAACCAATGATTTTTATTTATAGTCTTTATAGTTTCCCTGTTCCTATTTGACTCAATTCAGTTTAAATTCTTTCACATGAAAGCAAGCAGATAATTCAACAAATATGATAGAATATAAAGAAAAATGTATTTATCCAAATTTTACAAGTAACGACAAAATGCTTTGCCACTGGCTCTGACATTTCAATAGTTGTTTACACCAATTAACCTCATTCTAGCAAAATAATAAACCAATCAAAATGCAGTAAAATAAAGAAAAAAGAATTGAAATAATCTGAAACAAAATAATGGTGGCATATTTATTGTAGTTTTGTTTCCAGAAAAAGTTCAGAGGAGAAAAATGGCCACTAGACTGTTGATTTTATGAAAGTACATACATAAAATCTTATGGTATAAGATATTTTCATACTTTCAACCATACTTAATTTAAGGAAAATACGATGGTCATTCAATAAATAAGATGAATTTTGTCTGTTGGCAATAAGAAGCACTGTTTATTGTTGCACCTTTTTCTTTATATAGATGAGGGTCATTAAATAAATAAGGTGAATTTTTGCTAGACTAATTGCCATACCAAGGTTAAAGAGTCCAGTCTATTCTACAATTTACACATAGCTGGAGGGAGAATAGTTAGATTCATACCTTTCCCAGGGGTATCAGCACTATATAAAATGGAAACAGTCTCCTCCAGGATTTGAACTTGGGTTGCTGTGTCCATTTCCTATGACAATAACCATTACACTATAAGCACCTTACTTGCTTATAAACATCTATTAAATAAATATCATATTATTTATAGATTCTACACTTAGTGCATAAAGTCATGCAGCAGATTTAAAATGTAACAACAAAGATGGCAGTCTTTTTGAAATTCAATAATCAAAACATACATAAAAATAAAACTACAAAAGTTGAAATGGTTTTTACACAATTATTCTATCATTTGTACAACGTGAGTTATTAAGTTTTCAATTTCTAAACTGTTGCAGGACTTTATGGACACCCTGTATTTTGTTTAACTATCAGTGAGTTACATCAATGTGTAACAATAACAATAAACCCAAATTATAATGCAAATGAATCCATTTTCCAAAACTGAATTTTACATTACAATTAACTAGCACCAAAAAACGCCTTCTGTGTGGTGTAAAAATTAATTTTTTGAAAGATATTACCTGAGGGGGTAAAAATTCAATGGAAACTTATTCTGCCCTCCTCAAATAAAATGTTGCATGCATCTATTAATTAAATAATTATTTTGAATATTTTGCACACAAGTTTTACACAAAATCGTAGGTATTTATTTATTTGTAAACATTTTAGTTAACTTCTTGTGACTGAAAAAAAAGGATGTAAGTAAAATAGTTTTTTTTTTAAATTACTTACTCAAATTTTGAGTGTATATAACACAGGGTTGTTTTTATTCTACATATTAATAAATATCCAAAAATGGCTGTCAAGATCAGATTCACTCCATCAACCATGGGTTGCAGTGTTTTCTACACTTACTAAAAGTCTGGCCAAATGCCCACGTTGTGCTCTGATCTCAAACGACCAGAAATCTGCTGCAGAAGCCAATATACCATGATTAATGGTGGCTTAGTGGTTAGGAAATGAAACAACTCTTTTTCTTTCAAATTTAACAACAAACATTTATATGCAATAAGAAAATACAAAAGTCAATCTTACTCAAAGCTGTGGGAGTGATGGACTACTAATCAATGTGTTCTGGTCAGAATATAATCATGGGTTCTGATAAATATTGTTCAGGCAGTTCTTAGAGTATTTTGTTGGCTAAGTTCTTCCTTCTGCTTAAATTCAAGAGAGGAATCTTTTTTCTCTAAGTCTTCGATAGTATTCGCTGAAGTCAGTTTGTCTGTTGGCTCCTCGGCGTCTGTCTTCGCTACTCACTCAGCCTATTCTGCCTTAGCGTCAAAAAAGACTCAGTTAAATAATTTCTCAACCCGGAAACTTTTGATTTCCGGCTGGCGTGAAGATATTAGCAATTCTTTGTGGACATCCCCTTTGGGTAAAAGTGCAGCCCTCTTAGTGCTAATCCGTCAATGGAATCCAACTTCTGTTGTCCATATTACCAATCTCCAACACCTTTTCTTTTCTTTTTTTTCTATGAGCTCTTCTGGTCACCCAAGTGGTTTTCAACAAAGCAAACACCTGGTTTGATTTTTATCTAAGTTTCCCTTTTATTTTATTTTTTATTCTTTTATCTGAATTCCGTTTAAGTGGAAAAGATCATTTCCTTTTCTTTTTATTAGCTCTTTGGATCAATCAGTTACCCCCACAGGCCACTCCAAGATTTCAACAAAGTGTCAGGTCCCCAAATAAACCTCCGGGTTGATTTTTATCTAAATTCTGTTTAAGTGGAAAAAATAATTTTTCTTTTCTATGCTCAAGATAAATTCTGACCACAACGATAAGAAAGATTTCTAAGTACTTTTCCAGCGTCTAATTCCAGTTTCTCAAGCCATAATTCGGTCACAATGTAAGCTGTGACATAATTTTGGTTACAGACAGAAATACACCCAATCTCCATTATTAATAGATTATCATACCTTTATCCCTTGCAGTTTCTTCTTTTGCACAAGCTTTTTTTTATTTCTTTATCTAAAAATATTGATGTTCTCTAATAACAAGATGTATAATTATTTCACTACTATTCAACATGTCTACAGCATAATAACAACATACAAGGGGAAAGTTTAGCTCAGTCGGTAGAACATCCACCAAGGAACCACAAGGTTTCAGGTTCTATACCAGCTCTGACTAACTCAGTATATGAGTAGCACTGCTTGGATCTGTGTGGTAAAGTGGGGAACTGATGGTAGGTGAGGTGCTCCACCTCAGATGCAAAAAGAATCTCCCTAGTGCAAAAAGGTATAGACCCCCTCACTGTTTGCTTGATACTGGCCACTCTACCAACTTTACTTACTTAATATATACAACAGATAAATCAAATATTGCTCAAGAAAAAATAAATGTTCAAATATTGAATTTTTCTTTAAGATAATTCAAGATAACAACGAAAATAAAAAGCCTTAACAATACAGAAAAAAACAACCTATTTCCCCCTGCATGTTGTTTGAAAGCCAGCACAATTTTTTGTTTGAGCTTTTTCTTCCAAATAACTGATTAGATGTTTTCTTTGGTCAAGCTAAACAGCAATATCTTTGGAAGGTCAGACAGAGTGCCATTTAAAAAGACAACTAGCAACACTTTTCTATCTATTCATATCCTAATCTCAAAAGGTCACATAAGGAATTGTGTCTTCTATTGAAAATATGATGATGGTCACTAGATGACTGATATCTTATTCTTCTTTTCTCTTCATATCCGAAATATTTAATATTACTTAATGATTAGATTAATCGAAAGATACTTAAAAAAATAAAAATACCATATATACTTGTGAATAGTGTGTGGTGTAATGGTTAGAGTCGTAGGAAATGGACTCGTCGACCCGAGTTCAAATCCTGGTCAAGGCTGTTTACATTTCACATAGTGCTAATACCCTTGGGAAAGGTATGCATCCAATTACTCTCCCTCCAGCTATGGGTAAATAGTAGGACAGACTGGGCTCTTTAACCTTGGCTAGGCAACCAGTCTAAGAGAAGGAAAAATCTGAATTCAAACTTGTTAAACCCCTCTTAAGAAATTGATATTGTGTCATATCCTACTTGTGCGGAGGGGTTGGTAAATATACATACTTATGAATAGGTTGCACTTTTTTTAACCAAAACATCTGCCAAAATCAGTGATACTATCCATTCAATGTGTAAGGGATTATCTTCCTTTTGCCAGAAGAGTTATCTTCTCGCTGCGTTGCTGTTTGTTCCCACTAGGGGACCTCTGGTATTTAAGCGCGTTCATTCAAATGCTGCTTCCTCTTTTTAGCTGGATCTTCTCAAGAACTGCTATGGGCTAGAATCTATCTACCCCCTTCTCGGTGGGGCTTTTGCCCCCCCCCCTTACATTACTGTAAGTCTTTATACAAGCATGGACTATCCTTTAGTTCTATGTCTGTAACATTTATATGTTAGGTACATTTGGGTATCTTGTTTATACCTAAATATTGTATCTTGTATTTACATGTTCTATTCTCCTGTACATTATGTATCTTATCATTTCCATGTGCTGTTATATATATTAAATGTTTTGTCTCACAATGTGTCGGAATTGTATGTTCATTAATTACCATTAATTTTTACAGATGTAAATGTAAAGCCTGCATTTAGTTTAGTTGTACTCGGACATTATTCCTGCTAAAATAATTATTAAACATGTTGAATAGTAGTGAAATAATTATACATCTTGTCTATAAGAGAACATCAATATTTTTAGATGAATAAATGAAAAAAGCTTGTGAGAAAGAAGATAGTTTGGAAATGTTTCACTAGTGACCTAGTGTCAGCAGAATGCAAATAAATTTATTACCAAAAACAAATTTTACACTACAAGGGATAAAGGTATGATAATTCATGTAATGCAAAATTCAGTTTTGGAAACAGATTCATTTGTGTTGTGATTTGTGTTTATTTAATGCGATAAACCATCAATATCTTCCCTTACAACACATTTGTTTATATGTTTATTTACCCAACCTCTCTGCCACAAACAGGATGAAACACAAGGTCAATTTCTTAAGTAGAGTTTAACAGGTTTAAATTCAGAATTTTCCTTCTCCTAGACCATATCATGGTTAAAGTGACCAGTCTGACCTACTATTTGCCCATAGCAGGAGAGATAGTTGGATTCATAGCTTTCCCAAAGGTATTAGTGCTATGTGAAATGCAAACAGCCTCATGCAGGATTTGAACTGGGGTTGCTGGTTCCATTTCCTACTACAATAACCATCATACCATGAGGACCTTATGTGTCAATCAAATACATCTAATAAAAAGGTAAAGACTTCTTAGAAATTGCTTAGTAATAATAATAATCTTATTATAATGGAGATTGTGGGTTTGTCTGTCTGTAACCGAAATTATATTACTATACAAGTCACAATTCCTTTAGTTATTTACATCATATTCTCCATGATTTTATTTTTATTTAAACCTCAATTATTAATAAAATTGTTTTACATTACTTACACTGTTGACCATATCTACATACTAATAACATGCAATTGTATTTATATATACAACAAAATAGAGGTTTACAGTATGAATGGGAAGGCTAATTTGCATATTGATCTTAAAAAATTGATTTTAATAAATATATGCTTAGTATTATTGATTTCTAATTGTTTGGTTTTATCTTATTGAATATGAGCAAAAATCTCTTCAATAAATCTTAAAAGAAATCCCTTAACAAGAAGAAATAACTGTAATATTATTCTTTACTTCCTACTTTAACTAAACAGTTTAATTAGGAAAATTTACCAATGAAAGACGGGAGTAACGGAAAATGATGGAAGAGTTAGTTTCAAAGTTGTTCTATTTTTCAATCATACCCCCTCTGTTCAAAATCTTTTTATCTACATTCTTATTCAGTTTCATTAGCCTTTCTAATTTAATATCATATTTTATTATAAAATTTAACTAAAATACTTGCACCCGGAGGGTGCATATATTTGCTAGTAATAATAATACTAACAGTAACACTGCTAAAGACAATTCAGTAACAGACGTTATTTATGCTACCCATGCGAAGATTGTTTTTTGCGATTTTCTATTTATAGACCAGTTATTGATGATTGCCTTATTCTGAAATCAATTCAAAATTATTTGGGGCGGGGGAGTTAGGTACCAATTTTCAATCCTTAAGAGAAAACTTATTCTGAAATGCATCTCTTTCTGTTCTATTTTATCTGAAGAAAAAAAAAAAAAAAAAAGATTTATTCTTGCCACAGCCAATAAAAAACAAATAAAAACTGTCTAAACTGTCTTTGAACAAAAAGCCTTTAGTAACTATTTCTTTTTTTTTTTCTTTTTTTAAAGAAAATCATTAATCTAACAACCAACTTGGCAAAACTACAGCTGTTTAACCTATTCTATCTTATATATAGGTACAATTTGTAAGTAGTAAAACCATTTAATGCCAAATACAACAGCTCTGTCTGCTGGGGCTGTAGAATATACTGACTGTATCTCTGCAGATGGCTAACTCCCCATCTCTTAATGTTGGCTGTGGGTGGAACACAAGATGCTTAAGGACAAAATACTGATAGCTGAGCAGTTCATAACAAGTAACACTCCCCTTTGGCTAGATAGGCAGTCGGAGAGGCCCCCTCAGATCAATTGGCTGATCACATCAAGCCCTAGTACCTATATTATTGTCCCGACCATATTGCTCTTATGGCAAACCTCCAACCCTTTTTATCATATATGTGCTAGAAAGTGGTGGCTGAGAGACTCAGTATCCTGGGTATGATGCTAAATTGTGTGGTGAGGTTCCAATTCTGGAGCTCTTGGGAGTATGGAGTGCCCCTTCTTTGCTGTTACTTCCAGGTCCACTCTGACCAGATGTTAGGGTCTCATCTATGGGTTAAATAGATTTTAAAAAATGTGTTTTAAAAAAAATTGAATACCCAACATGCCATAAAATCCAACCCACCAGTCAGCCAGCCAAATAGAAATCTTGACTTAACACTTAAAAATCATGAAAAATACTTAAAAATCATCATTTCTTTTCTCATTTAGGCAATAAATATAATTATCACTTGTTCAACAATTCATTATATATTTATGCTTTAATATTAATCGAGGTAAAATAATTGTGGTAAACTCATCGTGCAGTCAATTTATCATTGGTAAATTCATCATATGGTAAATCTATTGCTAGTAAATTCATTGCCTGATAAATTTGTTGCAGGTAAATTCATCATATCTATTAATAATGAAGATTCGGACTCTATTTGTCTGTAACCAAAACTACATCACTGCTTATGTCACATTACCCAAAATCTTCAATACATAGAATAAAGAACAACCTTGTTTGAATTAATTTGAATTTAACAGTGAGAAACTTGATTTTATTAGAAAGAAAACATTTATTTGAATTTGAATTTGACAGAAAAACATTTTTTATGAAAGAGCATGGCAAAAAATCCTTTATACATACTTTTGAACGTCGATAAAATCAAGATAATTATAATATTTTTTTTACACTAAAATTAAAATATTTGTTCAATTTTAATAAAATTTTGAAGAATTAAGTATGAGTGTATTCTTAAAAAAACATTGTCATCTTTCGTAAAACAAAACAAACACCTTAGACAATATCTTGCAAAAATTAATTTTTACACCACTCAGATGGTGGTTCTTTTTGTTAGTCAGATTAATTGCTCTTATAATATAGGGCTTCCCTAATCCTAACACTTTAGCTCTCTTTATTAAATTCTTAAAAGCAATGATTAAATAATGAATTTAGTCACAAATAATTTACATGTAATTAGTTTACCATATGATGAACTTACTACACAATGAATTTACAGGACATGTTTTAATATGCATAGAATAAAATAAATAAAAGTTAACTCAATGAATTTCACAATTTAATTATTCAACTCATAATCAATTCTAAAAGCAAATTTGCACTTGATTAAAAATTTCCATAATTAATCATATAAAACCAAAACTTTTGGCTACCAGATTCTCTCTATTTGTTTTCTAAGTCTGATCTTTCAAGTTATCTTTAGTCCATGTAAATTTGAAATTTTTACTGATATTGTCATAACATTAACCAGCACACATTTATGCATATTATTAAATTTACTAAGCTTGGCTAAGTATGGTACAAGGCATCAGGTACACAATGAAGATAAACACAGATTACAGTAGCAATAGTAAGTAATGTCTGTAGAGTGGCCTATTGTTAGTATCAGCTAGACAGCGAGGGAGCTTATCCCTTTTGTGTGCACAAGAAATAAAAAGATTGCAATGGAACATGAAAAATTTAATCATTCCAATCAAACATTTACAAATGAATAAAATTTTGACATTGAATAACCCATCAGGAATTGATATGCCATTAAACAAATAAATCAAGCTAAACTATTAAAAAGTGAGTTTCCTACATTTATCTTTATATTGTATATTTTACAGACTAAAGAAATAAAACATTCTAAGATATCAGTCATTTAGTGAGGATTGAACTTGCTATTCAGTAGAAATGGATCTGCAAGACTAGCTTGCTAATCATTACACTACAATGGGATGCCCAAATTTACCCAACCTGTTCATCACAGGTATGATGTGACACAAGGTCGCAACTATGAAACATCCAGCGAGGATCTGTGAGACTAGCTTGCTTGCCATCATACCATGATGGAATGTCCTCAAAAAATATCCTTTATTTAATCCTGTCGATGTATTTGCCTCCAGCAATTACAAATTAGTTAATTAATCAATCAAAAACAATTGGCCTTGTGTCAGTTTATTACATTTGTTATTTATATCTAATTGTTGGGTTGTTCCAATTATATATTTCATTAATCAAATCAGTCAAAAAAATAAGTTTTATTGTATATTAATATTCTTTATACATTATTTCTCTGGAAACACAGTCATCAATATACCATCCCCAAGGACACATGATGCCAGATAGGTCTACCCCTGCCCACTCCTCACAAAGAAAAAAAAACTTTAAAATGTTTTTATATCATTGATTTGTTTAAATTATTGTAGGTTTTCTTCCATCTGCTAAAGACAATGGCATAGTGTCCATTTTTTTTTCTTTATGTGGAACTATGTTGCCTGGGTGGGTTGATATGGAGGATGAGCTGTTGCCCAAGTAGCAGATCCCCCCTCTCCACACTGCCACTGTGATCCAAAGAAAAGGTAAGAAACCAATACAGTTTGGCAACGACAATGTCACAGGAGTTGCTGGGTAGCGCTGAAATTCAGCATTACACCACCTTAGGGACACCAGCTCCAGATTTGTGTTTGGGGTTTACTCCCCTAGCCTTACCTCGGGATGATGTAGAGCTGTAAAGCAGCTGTGATTTTATAACAGACTTCCTTTTCCTAGATGTTTAAACTATGACCAATATGAAAAAGTTGAAATACTATAGACTTTCTAGGTGACCAAAACAAGTAATTTTTAAAAAAATCTAAATATTATCTATGTAGAGTTATTAAATACTATATTCAAATATTTTTGAGGGCATCCCATCATGGTATGATAGTAAGCAAGCTAGTCTCACAGATCCATTACTACTGAATAGTGAGTCTGATCCTCGCTGGATCCCTCATAGTTGTGACCTTATGTCATATTCTAGTTGTGGTGGATGGGTTGGGTAAATAAGGGCATCCCATCGTAGTATAATGGTTAGCAAGCTAGTCTTGTAGATCCATTACTACTGAATAGTGAATCCAATCCTCGCTGGATGCTGCATAGTTGCGACTTCGTGTCAAATAGGTTGAGTAAATTCGGGCATCCTATTGTAATGTAATGATACTACTGAATAGCAAGTTCAATCCTCACTGGATGACCGATACTTGTGACCTTGTGTCATAACCTAGCTGTGGTGGATGGGTTGGGTAAATAAGGGCGTCCCATCATAGTATAATGGTTAGAAAGATAGTCTAGTACATCCATTACAACTGAATAGTGAGTTTGATCCTCGCTGGATGCCCCATACTTGCAACCTTGTGCCACATTCTACCCATGGTGAATGGTTTAGATAGATACATTTGAATATGAGGTATAGCAGAAAAGTTCCAGTATGTCAGAAAACTTTGATGCAAGGGGTATCATCTACTGCAAGTTCTTGCCACAGGGCTAGACGATCAACCAGCATGTCTACAAAGAGATACTGCAGCATTTGCTTCATTCAGTGCACGAGAAGAAGCGAGAGATGTGACAGGACAACTCGTGGCAGCTTCACCATGACAACACACCTGCCCACACTGCCCTAAATATCTGAGAGTTCCTGGCCCAAAGGAACATCACTGTGCTGGATCAACCTGGTTCCATGTGATTTTTTTCCTCTTCCCCAAGCTTAAGAGGGTTATCAAGGGAACCCATTTTAAGGATGTGCACGACATCATAAAGGCCGTGACGAATGAGCTACAGAGAATCCCGGAATAATCCTTCCAGGAGTGCATGTAGGTGTGGCAGAGAAGGAAGGGAAAGTGCATTAGACTCCAGGGGGATTACTTTGAAGGAGATAACTTGTAGTTTGTAGTTTGGATTTGAAATAAATTTTTGGTCACACCAGTCCTGGAACTTTTCTGACACACCTCGTATTATCTGACTTTGTTAACTTTAGTGAGTGTATACTTTATCTATGAAATACAAACTAAAAGATTAATTATGATAAAACAAAGCAGCGTAACTGATTAAAAAACATAAATAAATTATGAACTCTTACACTCTTACAAGCATTCTCAGCCTCGGCTGGGGGTCCAGTGTGCTTCGGCCACTGGATCAGGTTAAAGTACAAATAATAGCGTCGATCCCAGAGGGCCATCCCCCCAGGCAATACATGCCCTCTTGGGGGCAGGGCTGGGTTTATTGCCCAGCGCCCCCTTGAGGGGGAATGCCGACGGGATTGACGCAATTTTTGTTCTTTCCCACCAATGAGCTTCGGCTTGTGGGTGGGCCCACGTTAAAACGAGGCCTTGTGCCCAGTCCATACAAGTGGGATATGAGACAAATACCCTTACACTCTTACAAGCATTATTATAGAATTTCAAATAAAATCAGTGGAGAGTCTCCATGGCGTAGTGACTAACATGTTTAACTGTGACATTGTAGTAAGCAAGTTTGAATTCCAGTCATACTATTACATTCACTTTCAAACTAATATCCTTGGAAAAATTATGAACCCTCTCATTCCCCCTGCTATGGATTAAATAGTACCACTACTGTTCTTCTACTAGGATGGCATTAACATTGAATAACCCATGAAGGTTGATATGCCATTAAACAAAGAAACCAAACCAAATGAAAGCAGTGAAATCTATTTCTAGGGTGAGTCTAGCGTTTTGCAATATTTTGGTACATGCTAGTTTGCAGCAGGTATATCACATGACTAAACCAATTCAAGTCATAGAAGATACTCACTGAGGTTGATAGTATTGTGGTAGTTAGTGTGCTGACACATTGTGCATTGCTTCACTCCATGTGGGATTTGAAAACTGCACAGATGAATGTGCAATGCAGTCTAATTTGAGAACTTATGAATTCAAAGTGATTTGAAAGATGGTAACTCTGAAAATAAAGTTCTCACTTCTGTCCCTTTGTCCTTTTTGTAGAGATTCTCTTTAAAAGATATAAGCTAAAGTGCATGGTGTAATGGTTAGAGTCGTAGGAAATGGACTCATCGATCCGAGTTCAAATCCTGGATGAGGCTCTTTGCATTTCACATAGTGCTAATACTCTTGGGAAAGGTATGAATCCAACTACTCTCCCTCCAGCTATGGATAAATAGTAGGGCAGACTGGGCTCTTTAACCTTGGCTTGGTAACCAGTGTAGGAGAAGGAAAACTCTGAATATGCTAAATACCTGTTAAACTCCACCTAAGAAATTGACCTTGAGTCACATCCTGCTTGTGCGGAGGGGTTGGTAAATATATATAAGTTTTTTTTTTTTAATTCCATTTAGATGTATATTTGCACCTACACACATAATCTGATGAAATCTAGAAAAAAAAAAAGAACCAGACAAAATCTAAGAACCTCTTAAATTGGTGAAGTGTAAATATTCAGACTGTTGTCCTTATCTTTATTGTGGTATGTATAAATACTGCTCAGGCCACTGTAACCTCGGGTTCTGTTTAGGTGTCTAAACAGAGCCAGAGGTTACAGTGGCTTGAGCATTGTGTTTATATATACTACAAAGATGAGGACAACAGTCCAAAATATCCAAATTATGCATATCAAGCCTCATCTCATAAATGGAGACAAAAAATGAATTTCTTTCAAAGAAAAACATATAAAGTCTATTTTTTAAGATTGCTAAATAAAATACATAATATGGTCTGAAATATTTATCAAGTCTTCTGCATGGCATCCAGAATCTGCACAGAGTTGATCGATGCAGGCCGACCAGCATAAACCTACATCATTCAGCTCTGTGCAGATTCTGGATGTCGTGCAGAAGACTTGCCAGGAGCAATGACTGATAAGGACGGGTGGCGCGCGCGAGAGAGAGAGAGAGAGAGAGAGTCATGAGAATCCATGTTGTCACCGTGACCTGATGATGATGATCAGTTGTTCACACCTTTCCCAATTTTCAATGAATAATTGCATAAAGTATTAAATAGAAAACAATTTAATTAATTTTAACATCTATTATGTCTAATGACTTCTTTCACACTGTAAATAGAATTTACTTACTTCTCCGTTTTAACTTTAAATCTCAACTTCTATAAAGAAAAACAAAAAAAGTAAAAGAAGTAAATTGATCTTTTTGTCGTCATTTAATTCTTAAATTATCCCCATTTATAGTCACTAATCAAACATCAAGAGTGCCAAAATAATAACAGGTTCATGACATTACTTAAACTAGCAAATATATGCACCCTCCAGGTGCAAGTATTTAAGCAGAAGCACAGTGGTGTACTGGTTAGAGTCATAGGAAATGGACTTATCGACCCGAGTTCAATTCCTGGACGAAGCCACAATTCACATAGCACTAATACCCTTGGGAAATGTATGAATCCAATTATTTTCCCTCCAGCAATGGGTAAATAGTATAGCAGACTGGGCTCTTTAACCAGTATAGGAGAATGAAAACTCTGAATTCAAACCTCTCAAATCTTCGCTTGGGGTGGTCACAACTAGAATAGGCTCAGGCCTACTTAGTGATCTATTTCAATTTAATTTTAAAATTTAATCTAAAAATTTAAAAGTTCTAATTATAATAAATATAATATATAATAAAAGATATTAAATTAAAAACACTAATGAAACTAAATAAGAATACAGATAAAATGATTTGAAACAGAGGAGGATATAATCAAAAAATAGAACTACTTTGAAACTAACTCTTCCATCACTCCCGTTTTTTATTGCTAATTTTTCTTTGTAAGGAATAAGATTCCAGTTATTTTTTCTTGTTAATGGATTTCTTTTAAGATTTATCCCAGAGATTTCTGCTCATATTTATTAAAATAAAACCAAACAATTAGATATCAATAATACTAAGCACATATTTATTCAAATCAAATTTTTAATATAAATATGCAAATTAGCCTTCGCATTCACACTGTAAACCGCTATTTTGTTGTATATATAAATACAATTGTATGTTGTTAGTATGTAAAATAGGCCAATGGTATTAATAAAGTAAAACAAGTTTATTATTAACTGAGGTTTAAATAAAAATAAAATCATGGAGAAAGTTACATAAATAACTAAGGGAATTGTGACGTGATATAGTTTCGGTTATAGACAGAAAAACACACAATCTCCATTATAATAAGATAGAAGGTACTCATGGTGTAATGGTTATCATCATAGGAAATGGAATAGGTGATCAGAGTTCCAAACCTGGACAAGGCTGTTTGCATTTCACATAGCACTAATACTCTTGGGAAAGGTATAAATCCAACTATTTTCCCTTCACCTATGAAGGTGTGTGGTTTAATGCTTATCATTGCATGAAATGGACAAGGCTATTTGCATTCACATAATGCTAATACCCTTGAGATAGGTATGAATACACCTATTCTCCCTTCAGCTATGGGTAAATAGTAGGGCAGACTGGGCTTTTTAACCTTGTTATAGCAACTGGTCTCAATTCAAACCTGTTAAACTCCACTTAAAACTTGATCTTGTTTCTTATCCTGCTCGTGGAGGTGTTGGGTAAATATAGCTTATAAGCAGGATCAGCCTGATTACTTGTTTATGCATAGCAAAGGTATTTCTCATAAAACCCAACAAAATATCATGTATCATTATATCTATTTCTAATAATACTTAATTAGATTACATGCTCTTTCATAAAAAGATATTCATAAACAATCATCATCATAAAGTCATGCTGACAGTACAGATCTCCATAGCGCTTTCTTGCCCCCATCCCTATCAGCTATCACTCCTGATAGGTCCTCTACACAGTATCCAGTATCCGTACAGAGCTGATCAATGTAGTTTTTTGCTGGCCAGCCCATACTGGTGTGTCCATGTGTAGGTACCCATAGAACATCACTTATGAGCTTGTCCCTGCTTATTCAGCTGTGTGCAGCATTTGGATGGTTTGTGTGATAGGGGGTAAGTGGCCGTACAGTTGCTTTTTTTGTGGAATACTGCTTTCAGGATTTGTTCAAGACAGCACACAGCATCCTTGTACAGTTCCCATCTATCTTTTTCTCAAAGCATTTTATTTGAGTCCAAATGGTGCAGCTATACAGTAGCACTGACATGGCTACAGCTTGGAAGAATTTTCACTTCATCTTATCAGAGAGACCAGATAACATGGCAATTGTGAATTTCAGTGTTAACAGCAAATTGTGGGGGCATTGCAAGTTTTTCAAACCAAATATGCATCTTTTTTTTCCTAATGGTTATATGATACCATTCACCATTTGAGAAGATGATATAAAAAAGAACTCTTTAGTGATAAATAATTAAATTGTAAACTAAAAAGGTAATCAGTAGAACGATACATTTAAAACAAAAATGGTTCTAAGCAGAAAAACGTTTAATGAATATGAAACATAAAATTTCATACAGTTTTACTTTTTAATATATAAACAAAGAAAAAAAAATGAAAACATGTTTAAGTCTAAATCATGTTGATTATGAATATATTAAAGAATAATGATAAAAGAAAAAAAGATGCCGAATTCACATTCTCGCACAAAAACTAAATACATGAGTTGGGTCTAAATGTATGTAAATTTTTATGTAGACTATCAAACATTCTCAAAATACCATAGTATTATTATATCTTTTTTTTCTAATAACACTTAATTGGATTACATATTTACCACGTACCCCACATTGTAAGGGTTAGGCACAAGGCCCCATTAGTGTGGGACCACCCATGAACCAAAGCTCATCGGTGGCGGGTACAAAAAATTTGTTGATCCCATCAGCATTCCCCCTTAAGGGGGGGGGGTGCCTCAGGCACTGTGTAATAAACCTAGCTCTGCCCCTTTAAATCGAGGGGGCAGGTGTTGCCTGGGCGGATGCCCCCCTGGGATCAATGATAATAGCTTGTAAGGTCCAGGGTCGAAGCCACTGGACCCCCACCACAAGGGGCGGGTACATACTCCTTCCTAAATATTTATAAACAATAATATTTTCATTATATGCAGTTGTGATTTTAACTGTTAATAAGAACTGTGTGGAGACATTGTAAGATTTTCAAACTAAATATGCATCATTTTTTTTTTCTGATTATATGGTGCCAATCTCTACTTGAGAAGATAATATTAAAAAAAAAACTCTTTAGTGCTAAATAATTAAATTGTAAACCAAAAAAATAATCAGTATAATGATACATTTAGAGACTGATTGGGTCTAGATGTATGTAAACTTTTTATGTAGACTACTGAACATTCTCAAATAATTAACCACTTATTTTATGAAATAATAATTATTGTTCCATTTTGTAGCATTGATAATAAAAAGTTTTATTGATGAATGAATATTCATTAAAAACTTATAGTTATATTATTTCAGAGATGGTATTTTTTTAAATACAAGATTCTATGAAATCTATTTCTTTCTGGGTTTTTTTTTTAGCCTTTTCTTATTTTTGTCTCTTACCAATCTTCAGTTTACACAACATACAGAACAGATTGTGTTTCTTAAACCAACCAATTGATTTAAGAATAAAGAAACAGAAAAAAAAAAGAGTAAATATTAGCTGCATTGGTAGTAGGCATCTTGGGACAATTGTTTTCAGTGTTTTTTAAAAAAGAAGATCTGATATCTTCTTCAGGCTTCGATTAACCATATTCTGTGTCTGTATATATATATATATATGTATATATATATATATATATATATATATATATATATAAACAAATTTTTGGTAAAGCTAAACTTGTATAAGATTTTGAAAAATAACGACATATTTTTTGATTAGCAAATTTTTTTTTATTTTCGAAAGAGAAAGAGAAAAAAAAAAAGAAATTTAAGGGCCCTTTCGACCGGTGCTTTGTCAATATATATATATATATATATAATATATATATATATATATATATATATATATATATATATATATATATATATATATATATATATATATATATATATATACTAAACTTATTGGTAAACCCTTGCGGTAAGAAAAAACCTGGCAAATAGTTTGATAGTAAAATATACTACCAAACTTCATCTGAGGAAAAAAATGAAAAAATAAAAGAAAAGACCAAGATGGTCGTACCAACCAAAAATAATCGATTAATTAACACTTGGTCAAAAGAAAAATATATATATATATAATATATATATATATATATGTGTGTGTGTGTGTATAGAATATATATATTTCAAATGTAAAATCTAAACAACCTAATATCTATAACAGAATATTGTTGAAGATACAAAAATTTAAACTGAACCTATGTTAATTCATGCTATTGTTTTTTTTTTTTTTTTTACAGTGTTTCATCTAATCTATTTTCTGGCCTTCCTTATGTGAATGTCAAGTCATTACCTGTATATAATTGGTTAGTGATTTTTGTATTTCATTGTCAGTTTTCTTTTTTACTGAATGAAGATTTATAAATAGTAAAAATAATAAAAAGACAGAAAATGAACTAATTGAAACATGGGGGGGGGGGGATTTAAGATACTTACAAAAATCAAAACTAATTGAAAATATGGAAAAATAAACAAAGAAAAAAGAATTATATTAATCTATGTAAACATTATGCATTAAAAAGCAATGTCATATATGCACATTCAGGTATCTGCACATGCGCACACACACACACACGCACACACACACACATATATATATATAACAAATGGCTTCAATCCAATCATTAACAGTTGTAGATTTATTTACACTGATCAAATATATATATATATATATATATTTGTCTATTATTTTTTTAATAAAAACTGATAACAATTGTCCCCAGATGCCTACTACCAATGCAGCTAATATTTACTCTTTTTTTTCTGTTTCTTTATTCTTAAATCAATTGGTTGGTTTAAGAAACACAATCTGTTCTGTATGTTGTGTAAACTGAAGATTGGTAAGAGAGAAAAAATAAGAAAATACTAAAAAAAACAGAAAGAAATAGGTTTCATAGAATCTTGTATTTAAAAAAATACCATCTCTGAAATAATATAACTATAAGTTTTTAATGAATATTTATTTATTAATAAAACTTTTTATTATCAATGCTACGAAATGGAACAACAATTATTGTTTCATAAAATATGTGGTTAATTATTTGAGAATGTTCAGTAGTCTACATAAAAAGTTTACATACGACTAGACCCAATCAGTCTCTAAATGTATCATTATACTGATTTTTTTTTTTTTTTGTTTACAACTAGCACTAAAGGGTTTTTTTTTATATTATCTTCTAAAAAAAAAAAAATGATGCATATTTCGTTTGAAAAACTTGCAATGTCTCCACACAGCTCTTATTAACAGTTAAAATCACAACTGCATATAATGAAAATATTATTGTTTATGAATATTTAGGAAGGAGTATGTAATCCAATTAAGTGTTATTAGAAAAAAAGATATAATAATACTATGGTATTTTAAGAATGTTTGATAGTCTACATAAAAATTTACATACATTTATACCCAATCAGTCACTAAATGTATCATTCTAGTGATTACCTTTTTAGTTTACAATTTAATTATTTAGCACTAAAGAGTTGTTCTTTATTATCTTCTCAAGTGGTGACTTACATCAGATAATCAGTAAACACCATTGAATGTTAGCAAGGCTGTATTACTGAATTGTAGTCTCACAAATGAATTCAATTTTATTGCAGTAACACACATAGCAGAAAGATTTGCAACTGGCCAGTGTTGAGTCAGAGGCCTTCAAAAAAGGAAAATAAATAAACAGAAATCTTCATGGAGTTATCAGGACTGAAGCCAACAGATGAGTCAGTAGAAACTTGAAGTTCCCCAATAATTATGCAGCACTGTCCCAGTGGATTGTTGTAAATGGGGAAGGGCAAAGAGAGAAGCAGATGCAGCCAAATGGATCAGAAGAAGCAGGGGTACAGGCTGTGAGCGTCAGGTTCTGTTTAAGATTAGTTAGTAAAATAGATCACTAATTAGGAATGAGTCTATTCTGGTAGTGACCACCCTAAGCAGAGTTTAACAGGTTGGAATTCAGAGTTTTCCTTCTCCTAGACTGGTTGCCTAACCAAGGTTAAAGAGCCCAGTCTGCCCAATAATTTACCCATAGCTGGAGGGAGAGTAGTTGAATTCATACCTTTCCCAGAAAGAGTTATTAATGAAATTTTTCATGAGGTGTTGGAATATTGACCTAACTCTAGTTTACCTTGACCAGGTGTACAGAAAAAAAAAACAACAAAAAAACACCAATGGTTGATTGTCCAGGTAGAGGAGAAAATTAGCTATAGCCTTTCAAAAAAAAAGAAAGCAGTCAAGAGTAGAGACATGTCAATAGTGTGACAATGGCATTGTACCAGTGTGGCCTTTAAACAGAGATAGTAGAATTGATAAGGCAAGTGAACATTGGTAAAGTTGATCTAAACAGCAACGGAACAGCTGTGTGAAAAGAGTACATAACAATTGTTGCTTTGGTCTTTACAGAAATAGATTTAAATTAACATTTATCATTTTATTTAGACATTCTGTATTATCTACTTGGTTTGTTTTTTTTTTTGTTTTTTTTGGGTTGCTATTTTTTTTTTCTTTATTATTATGTTGCTTCTATTCTTATATTGCTGTTAAGATTTTAGTCATGAAACCCTCAAAGCAAATAGTTAAGATGAAAAATCAACTCTTTTCTCAATATAATGAATTTCCAATTTTCTTAAACTCATCTTCTTCCAATCAGAAGTCATGTTTCATTTGGTTGATCTTTTCTCTTAAGCCTTTCTCAAAAAAAAAAAAAAAAGCAAACATTTGAATATTTTGTTAAAATATTTAACAATAATAAATTTACTAATATGGAATGGGAACATGCCAAAGTTATACTTGAAATATATAATAATAATAATAATAATAATAATAATAATAATAATAATAATAATAATAATAGATTTACAAAAAAAAGAGAACTTGTCAACTGGTAGACTTTGCAATTCCAGCAGATCACAGGGTGAAGATGAAAGAAAACAATAATAATAAGAATAAGAATAAGAATAATTTAGAGATACAAATACCTGGACCTTCCCAGAGAATTGAAAAAGCTGTGGAATATGAGGGTCAAAGTGATACCAATTGTAGTTGGTGCACTTGGAACGGTCCCAAAAAGATTGGAGGAACTGGGAATCAGAGAAAGAATTGAGACCATCCAGACAACTGCATTGCTACAATCAGCTAGAATACTCAGAAGAGTCTGAAGATCTGAGGAGACTTGTCACTCATACTCAGGAAAGACTATCAGCTAACGCTGGTGTGAAAAACTCACATAATAATAAGAATAAGAAAAGAAGAATTTAGAGATACAAATGGATCACCCAATCCAGAAAACCAGATCTAGTTTTAATTACAAGAAGAAAAGAATTTGTCATCTAATGGATGTTGCCATTCCAGCAGACCATAAGAATGAAAATAAAAGAGAGCAAAAAAACTTAACAAATACCTGGACCTTGCCAGAGAGCTGAAAAACCTATGGAAAATGAAGGTGGTGGTGCTACCAATCATAGTTGGATCCCTTGGAACAGTTCCCAATAATCTAGTAAAGAAAATGGGTGAACTGAAGATCGGGGAAGAATCAAGACCATCCAGACAACAGCATTGCGAAAATTAGCTAAGATACTAAGAAAAGTCCTGGAGATGTGAGGAAACTTACAATCACTCAGAATTCAGTGAAAAAAAAATACCTGTTAGAGATGGTGTGAAAAAAATCACAAGGAATAAAAAAAATAAATAGATAAAACTGCCAGTTAAAACAAGTTTTGTATACTCTCTTTACTTACTTTCTTACTTCTATTCTTCTAGCGTCTCTTCTAGCATCTGGACTTCGTCTTGGGGACTTTGTGTCTGGTCTTTCATTGGGGATTTCTCTTTATCAGAGGCCCTGTGTCATTGGTAGTTTTTAGATAATAACACAAGACTTCGATGTAACTTAGATCATATTTTATTCTGAAATCCCCACCAGACTACCTGCGCAGATCGAGTCGGCTGCGTGCATAACATGACTTTCCACCGTCGTGGTCTTGGCCGATCTAACTAAAACTCTCTCTAATCTAAACCGGAAGAGGGTCTTCTCCACCGATTTTCACGGTATCCACCGGAAGGATCAGGATGAGGTCAAGCCTTGTCATTCAATCCTTCAAGGCCGTGGGCTGCAACTTATAACAGCCATTTTGGTTTCTACACTACTGTACATAAGTATTAAGGATCTAATAACTATGTAACACAAGTTTTGTGACCTTGGAAGACAGACTGAAGGAATTGAAAATCAGAGGAAAAATCAAGACCATCCAGACAACATTGTTGAGATCAGCTAGAATACTCAGAAGAGTCCTGGAGACTTGTTGACACTCAGGCTCCAGTGAAACACCACAAGCTAACACTGGCATGAAAAAAACTAATAATAATAATATTTTTACGTTTATAAATTAAATCTAATATTTTATTTTATTAAGGCTACAAGTGATAAAATCACAAACAGCATTTGAGAGATTAAATAATTATAGATGGATAAAATCATTAGTAATTATAAAATTGCCTGACAAAATCCTCTTTACTATCATTTTGCCGAGGTAGACAGTAAGTATTTTTTAAGTTCGATGTAAAATGTATTGAGCAAATTTAAAACAATTTTAGAATATATAGATTTTACTGGGAATAGAAGACATTGCAATATATCTTCATAAGTATGTGGGATTTATTTGATATTTATAACTTTAAGTTTATAGAACTAACAGAGAGACAGCCATTGATTTATATTTATATGGAAAATATAATAACTAGATAAAGCTAAATCTGTCTATCATTATGAAAATCTACAGTACTGCCCATAGATAAGTACACTCCTAAGAATGTTTTTATAAAAGGTTAATTGGTAATTTATGAGAAAGTGCGTCCTGGTCTCCTGCCTCAAAAATTGCTACCCGGTGACTATCAAAATAACGACCCCAGCTCGTCGTAATTCTTGTTTATTTATCGTAATTGGTCGTAATTCTTGTTTAGATATGAAGATGGATATATAGTTTGGAATAGACTGAGATAGATAAACAAACAAAATAATATAGATAGATATGAACAAATGGAGATAGATAGATATTTTCGACAAGTAAATGTATTTGGGGGAGGGGGTCGCTTCTTTTTTTGTCGTAATTCTAAAATATAATAAATAAAAATCATAGTATTTAAAGTAATATAAATAAATATGAACAAATTGATATAGATAGATAGATAGATAGATATGAAGATGGATAGTTTTGAATAGACTGAGCTGGGTCGTTATTTTAATAGTCACCGGGTAGCAAATTTTGAGGCAGGAGACCGGGACGCACTTCCTCATAAATTACCAGTTAATTTTCTTCTAAACCAAAGTTACCAGGATTTTATTATTTTGAGTGGAACATTATTCATTCAAAATTAGGTATTATTTATAACCAACTCAATAGAATTGATACTCTGTAACAAAAAATATAAATATATAGCAATCCATAAATAAGTACACCCCTTGTATAAATTTATGTAATTTTATTTTTGGTAAGAAAACCAAGCGGCCTGGCACCTCCTTGTCAGACAAGGGACAGAAAGGAGTGAAAAAGAGAGGAAAGAAGCTGCCACAGAAAAGAGAGCCAGAAGGAAGAAGAGACAACAGCAACTCCAGTAAGCATCACTGTTCATTTGCAGTCCTTGCAACAGAGATTGCCATTTGCGCAGATGTAGTTAAAAAAAAAAAATTGACACTACACCATCGTCTTTAACAGACGGAAGGATGCCAACACATTTTTGGTAACAGTTTCCATTCTGTAAAGTTTGGTAATAAATAATACCAAATAATATCTGTTTTGATTGTATAATACTTCACTGGAAATAATAAAATTCTTATACTTTTAGTTGAGAAGAAAATCAACTTTTTATAAAAAAATTCCAATGGGTGTACTCAGGAACAGATTTACCAATAAGCATAGTATGCCATTGGCCTAGGGCCCACAGGTATCTGGTGACCTACTCAAACTAATTTCTTGTGCAGTATACCAGATTATAACTTTGTTAAAAGTGTACACTAGTTATTTCATTATATGATATATTTAAAACCATGAGGGCAGCTGTACAATATGTATAGGACCAAATTAGTCTTTATCTGAAGGTCCATGATGTAATTCTCAGGTTAGCCATGGATATACGTATTTACCTAACCTCTTCCCTTGAGCAGGATGTGACATAAGGTCAATTTCTTAAGCCGAGTTTAACAGATTTGAATTCAGGTTTCTTTCTCCTAGACCAGTTGTTATACCAAGGTTAAAGAGCCCAGATGGATTCATAACTTTCCCAAGGGTATTAGCACCATGTGAAATGCAAACAGCCTTGTCCAGGATTTGAACTCTGTGTCCAACCATTACACCACAAACACCTGCCATGGATATAGACCCTATAGAAAAATAAATTTGGGGCCCACTGATGAGTTTGGCCTAGGGCCCACCAGTAGGTGAATACCACTCTGGGTGTACTTATTTATAGGTGATACCATAGTTGTATTTATGCAAATCCTTTTGAAATTAAAAAAGGTCATTGCTTTGTAACTTGGATTAGAGATAAGCACAGAGACATACCCTAGCTTAAAAATAGTTCACCCATAATTGGGGGGTGTTCACTTAGGTCAAACCAAGTGAATTGCAATGGAAAGGTCAAACTTAATGGAAAGGAAAACTTAATCCCTGATTACCTGGTTTGAAAGTAAAAATCAAGATACATAAAAATAAATACATAATAATAGGATTTTTATTTTATTTTTTTACCTGAGGCTTTCTTGTGAATCAATATCTGTATAGAATCCATATTTGTTTTGTATTTTCTCGGAATTGGCATCAAGTGTAGATAAAGGTTCTAAACAAACAGGAAATGACTTGAGCAGATCACAAACAGTGGGGCCTGTGATAAACATGCCTGAAAAGATAAAAATATCAATATATCGAAAAGATGCAGAGATTCATAAAAAGAACTGGATAAAAATATTCAACTTCTTAAAGCCAAAAGATTATTATTATTATTATTATTTATTCAATAAATGTATCTTTGTAGATTCTTCTATATACAGTTCTGGTTTTGGGCATGGTATAACAGTTATTGTTGTAGGAAATGGACTCAGTGACCCAAGTTCAAATGCTGGACAGGGCTCTTTGGATTTTCACATAGCACTAATACCCTTAAGAAAGGTATGGATCAAAATATTCTCCCTCCAGCTATGAGTAAATAGTAGGGCAGACTGGGTTCTTTCACCTTGGTTAGTAAACTAGCCTACGACAAGGAACACTCTGAATTCAACCTGTTAAACTGCACTTAAGAAATTGACCTTATGTCTCATCCTGCTAGTGCAGACGGAATGGTATATATATATATATATATATATAAGAAATTTGAAAAAACAAGTGTTCCGAAACTAGGATGAATTTATTTATCGATGTTTAAACATTTCGGTTTCTTTAAACCTTCATCAGGATGTATCTTGGGGTGAAGAAAATTGCGTCACGCGTCATGACATCTTCACGTGCATGGATCGCGACTTGTCTTTCAAAAATTATAATGCTGAACAAATACAGTTACACAACAAAACATATTTTAAAAACATTTTCATCTCCTGTAATCTATAAAACTTCCATCATTTTCTTCACCCCAAGATACATCCTGATGAAGGTTTAAAGAAACCGAAATGTTTAAACATCGATAAATAAATTCATCCTAGTTTCGGAACATTTGTTTTTTTCAAATTTCTTAATATTGTCGGATTTATCTTATATATATATATATATATATATATATATATATATATATATATATAGAGAGAGAGAGAGAGAGAGAGAGAGAGAGAGAGAGTTCTGGTCACCATCATTTGCATCCTTTTATTTTTTTTATTTTTGCTGTATCTTAAAAAATAAACAGAAAATAACCATATTTATAATAATATGTTGTTTTATCATTTGCGATTCTTTATCAACTGTGAGTTGTCCATAAGTTTTGGTTTCTTTGTTTAATGGCACATCAACATTCATTGGTTATTTAATGTCAAAGCCATCCTTATAGAAGAACAGTAGTGGTAGTATTTAACTCATGGCTGAGAGGTTAAGGGGTTCATACCTTCCCCCAAGGTATTAGTCCGAAAGTGAACATAATAGCACGACTGGAGTTTGAACTTGCTTACTACAATGTTGCAGTCCACTACGTTAATCACTGCACTACACAGACTCCCTAACTTATCAATAGATCAAAACAGTTTTTTTTTTCAGGAGATATTCTACATTATGTAGTGAAATTTCATGGATGACAATAA
Source organism: Doryteuthis pealeii (assembly GCA_023376005.1). Classification (NCBI taxonomy): domain Eukaryota; kingdom Metazoa; phylum Mollusca; class Cephalopoda; order Myopsida; family Loliginidae; genus Doryteuthis; species Doryteuthis pealeii. The sequence continues at coordinate 34,207,052 of CM042165.1, read as the reverse complement.
TTGTGACCAAGACTGTATTAATATTTATTTTCATCATAACATCACATTAAAGAAATGCTGAAGGACAAAGTATATGTATTATTTAGACTTTTGGAATACTGTCCTCATCTTTATCATCATATGCACAACATTTGGATGAGATGCCCTCCGAACCTCTTCAAGTGTTTTCTGTTTAACTTGGGAGCCTCCATGTTGTAATCTGGAACCTCATCTCAAAAATTCAGACAAAGTATATGTTTGGATTATGTTTGATTAATTCTAAAAGTTCATAAGGCATCCCATCATGGTATAATGGTTAGTAAGCTAGTCTTGCAGATCAGTTACTACCAAAAAGCAAATTTGGTCCTTGCTGGATGTCCCATGCTTATGACCTTGTGTGACATCCAACCCTTAAAGTAAATAATTTTTTTTTTTTTCTTTTTAATTCTAAAAGTGCATTATTGATGTGTTTTTTCTTTTATTAAATTTTTATCCTAATCCATTCATTGATAACTTTTTTAAAAATCAGTTTTATTAAATTTTTATCCTAATCCATTCATTGATAACTTTTTTAAAAATCAGTTTTATTAAATTTTTATCCTAATCCATTCATTGATAACTTTTTTAAAAATCAGTTTTATTAAATTTTTATCCTAATCCATTCATTGATAACTTTTTTAAAAATCAGTTTTATTAAATTTTTATCCTAATCCATTCATAACTTTTTAAAAATCAGTTTTATTAAATTTTTATCCTAATCCATTCATTGATAACTTTTTAAAAATCAGTTTTATTAAATTTTTATCCTAATCCATTCATTGATAACTTTTTAAAAATCAGTTTTATTAAATTTTTATCCTAATCCATTCATTGATAACTTTTTTAAAAATCAGTTTTATTAAATTTTTATCCTAATCCATTCATTGATAACTTTTTTAAAAATCAGTTTTATTAAAATTTTTATCCTAATCCATTCATTGATAACTTTTTTAAAAATCAGTTTTATTAAATTTTATCCTAATCCATTCATTGATAACTTTTTTAAAAAATCAGTTTTATTAAATTTTTATCCTAATCCATTCATTGATAACTTTTTAAAAATCAGTTTTATTAAATTTTTATCCTAATCCATTCATTGATAACTTTTTTAAAAATCAGTTTTATTAAATTTTTATCCTAATCCATTCATTGATAACTTTTTTAAAAATCAGTTTTATTAAATTTTTATCCTAATCCATTCATTGATAACTTTTTTAAAAATCAGTTTTATTAAATTTTTATCCTAATCCATTCATTGATAACTTTTTTAAAATCAGTTTTATTAAATTTTATCCTAATCCATTCATTGATAACTTTTTAAAAATCAGTTTTATTAAATTTTTATCCTAATCCATTCATTGATAACTTTTTAAAAAATCAGTTTTATTAAATTTTTATCCTAATCCATTCATTGATAATTTTTAAAAATCAGTTTATTAAATTTTTATCCTAATCCATTCATTGATAACTTTTTTTTAAAATCAGTTTTATTAAATTTTTATCCTAATCCATTCATTGATAACTTTTTAAAAATCAGTTTTATTAAATTTTTATCCTAATCCATTCATTGATAACTTTTTTAAAAATCAGTTTTATTAAATTTTTATCCTAATCCATTCATTGATAATTTTTAAAAATCAGTTTTATTAAATTTTTATCCTAATCCATTCATTGATAACTTTTTAAAAATCAGTTTTATTAAATTTTTATCCTAATCCATTCATTGATAACTTTTTTAAAAATCAGTTTTATTAAATTTTATCCTAATCCATTCATTGATAACTTTTTTAAAAATCAGTTTATTAAATTTTTATCCTAATCCATTCATTGATAACTTTTTAAAATCAGTTTTATTAAATTTTATCCTAATCCATTCATTGATAACTTTTTAAAAAATCAGTTTTATTAAATTTTTATCCTAATCCATTCATTGATAACTTTTTTAAAAATCAGTTTTATTAAATTTTTATCCTAATCCATTCATTGATAACTTTTTTAAAAATCAGTTTTATTAAATTTTTATCCTAATCCATTCATTGATAACTTTTTTAAAAATCAGTTTTATTAAATTTTTATCCTAATCCATTCATTGATAACTTTTTTAAAAATCAGTTTTATTAAATTTTATCCTAATCCATTCATTGATAACTTTTTTAAAAAATCAGTTTTATTAAATTTTTATCCTAATCCATTCATTGATAACTTTTTAAAAAATCAGTTTTATTAAATTTTTATCCTAATCCATTCATTGATAACTTTTTAAAAAATCAGTTTTATTAAATTTTTATCCTAATCCATTCATTGATAACTTTTTAAAAATCAGTTTATTAAATTTTTATCCTAATCCATTCATTGATAACTTTTTTAAAAATCAGTTTTATTAAATTTTTATCCTAATCCATTCATTGATAACTTTTTTAAAAAATCAGTTTTATTAAATTTTTATCCTAATCCATTCATTGATAACTTTTTTAAAAATCAGTTTTATTAAATTTTTATCCTAATCCATTCATTGATAACTTTTTAAAAAATCAGTTGTACTTTTGCATGCATAACTCACGAATATCAACAGGAATCATCAGGATTGGTGTTCAGGCCTCATTCTCCCCCACCCCCTGAACATGATATGCCCCCTACTCTACTACATGTTAATTTTCATAAACTAGTATTCTTAGAAAATAGATGAAATCTGCACTTTCGTGGGGAGAGGGTGCTTACAAGATCAGGGGTTTGGAGTAGTACACAACGGTCCTGGGAATCATTGTAGCAAGCTTATATCAACTAAGTCTGATCACATTTTGATGAAATAAAGTAAAGTCGTCGGGGTGACCTAAAGTCGATATCAACTAGACAGCAAGGAAGTCTATCCCCTTTTCACGAGCACTAGACCGAGGAGATTGTTATTCGGTGTCTGAGGAGGAGCGCCACACCTACCATCAGCTCCTTACTTTACCGCACAGATCACTGTGCTACTCATACGCTGAGTTGGCGAGGGCCAGCAGGATTAATTTCAATAAGATTAATCAATAATCTATGGACTATTCAATCTTTTGTTTTCTCACAAGAGATCGGACATTTTAGGAAAATATACCAGTAACATTAAATTTCAGTGTGAAAATAATTTGTTTTTAAATTACCAAAAACAGACAGACTCCATTGTTCTTGATTAGCTTCTCTGTATTTTCTGATTAACTTTCACATTTAATTACCAATTATAGCAAAATTTAAGACAAAATGTTTTAATGACAAAATAATTTTATTACATATTTATTTTTGTTGGCTCATATAAAGGAATGTATGTATTCAGGTGTTTTTGGGGTGTTTTCTCACATAAATTGAATAGTTTTTAATCAAAATGTTTTGAGATATCTTTTTATTTTTCAGTTCTTTATCTAAAGTATTCTTAAGTTTCCTCCAAATGTTTTCTATTATCTTTAAATTGGGATAATTTGTTGGTCAGATTAGAATGAAGATTCAATTGCTTGAAAACCAATTTGAAACAACAAAAGACAAAGAACATTTTCTTGCTGAATTATTTCATTTCTTGAGTCCAGTAGTGAATATTTGAATGGCAACAGTTTACTCTCTAAAGTCATTGATTGATTTGGTTTGGTTTGGTTTCTTTGTTTAATGGCATATCAACCTTCATGAGTTATTTAATGCCAAAGCCATCCTTGTAAAAGAACAGTACTGGTACAATTGGGTAATTCCATGTCAAATCATCCAGACCATGTCACCCACACCCTTCAATTTTTATGAAATTTTGTCCAAGTTTGGATTATGATAAAGTTAGACAATCCCCAAAATTTGAGCTTCCAATTCCCAAAATTGGTGGAGTAATTTGAAGTGAGTCGCGAAAAATGACGACTTTTTGTAACCTATTTTTGCCTGTAAAATGAGTTGTAGAGCTTCCCTACTCCTAAAAATTTGTTTATAAAAGCATTTTAGCCCGTGGAATCCAAAAATGTTTATTATTTCACATATATTGAACATTATTTGTACCAAAGAGATAGTTTGGTGTTTTCTCAGAACCAAAGCTACAGCATCAGTTAAAATTTTGCAAATCAGAAATCATTAATAATTTAAAACTAGTTAACTTTTAGACTTTTTGATAGTATTTTTGATTCCTTGGGCAAAAATGCTTTGATAAACCAATTTCTAGGAGTAGGGACACTCTAGAACTCATTTTACAGTCAAAAATAGATTACAAAAAGTCACCATTTATCGTGACCAACCACCCAAATTTAGAAAGCTAAAATTGACATAATTCTGTCAATTTTTGGAATTGGAAGCTCAAATTTTGGGAAATATTTCTAACTTTAAGATAGTTCACACCTGGGCAAAATTTCAGAAAAATTGAAGTGAGAAAGTTTCACAAATTTTAAGAAAATGTTGTAGCTTCAGTTCTGAGCCAAAACCAAACTATCGTTTTGGTACAAATAATGTTTATAGATATGAAATAATGATAGAAAAAAATCTTTGTCATAGATGCAGTGCCACATTGGGTTATTGATCTTGCTAATCAAAAATCATTAATAACTTAAAAGGGGTTGACTTTCAAACTTTTTTGCTAGCAATTTTTGATTCCTTGGGCCAAAATGCTTTTATAAACCAATTTTCAGTAGTAGGAAAGCTCTAGAACTCATTTTACAGACAAAAATAGATTACAAATAGTCACCATTTTCGCACTCCCCCCCCCCTCAAATTTGGAGAGCTAAAACCAACATAACTCCACCAATTTTTGGAATTGGAAGCTAAAATTTCGGGGAGTGTCTAACATACATGTACAAAATTTCAGAAAAATTGAAGGGGGTGGGTGACATGGCCTGTATGATTTGACATGGGATTGCCCATATATATATATATACTGTCCTGGGTATGACATTAAATGTCATCCTGTGGTGAGGCCCCAGTTCTGGAGTTCTGGAGAGTATGTTGTCACTTCTTCACTGCCATTACTCCCAGTTCCACTCTGACCCAGAGTGGTATTACTTGCCAGGGTTTCATCTAGGTTCAAGTAGAACATTTTGAGGTGATTAGGATGACTTTTAACAACATTAGTTCTTAAAATATTGATATATACCTTTCCTGCTATATAAAAAATGTCTCAATGTGTTGAAATGATTTTACCTGATTGGGAGGTATCTGCGGTCCTCCCAGGCTGGCGTAATGGTTACCCGGATAATAATAACTAATAAGAGATTGTGACCAGACATTGTCCTATTTTCAAGATCATCCTAGTAGAATTATCAATACCATATGAGAGCCAATTAGAACAAATCTATTATAAAACCAGCAAATATGAAGATCTTAAAACAGAGCTGGAAAAAGAAGGGTATAGCGTGACAAACAAAAGAATCATGGAATTGAACTTCTCGTCGGTTTTGCTTTTGGAACGAGGAGCATTCTACAGCCCACTCGCTTTCTGGTGAGTTTCTGTTACTTAACAAGTAACTTTCTTTTTGATATTGTAACATAATTTGAAGTGTTTACCTGTTTAAACTCATTGAAATTCATTTAATTGAAAGTATTAGTAAGGTATAGAAATACTTGAAATCATATAATTAGTAAGCTAGTAGTATTAGATAGGAATATTTGAAACCATATAATTGTGTACAAATTATTAGTATTAGATAGGAATAATAACTGTGTACAAATTATTAGTATTAGATAGGAATATTTGATACCATATAACTGTGTACAAATTATTAGTATTAGATAGGAATATTTGATACCATATAACTGTGTACAAATTATTAGTATTAGATTATAACTGTGTACAACTTATTAGTATTAGATAGGAATATTTGATACCATATAACTGTGTACAAATTATTAGTATTAGATAGGAATACTTGAAACAATATAACTGTGTACAAATTATTAGTATTAGATAGGAATATTTGATACCATATAATTGTGCACAAGTTAGTAGTATTAGATAGGAATATTTGATACCATATAACTGTGTACAAATTATTAGTATTAGATAGGAATACTTGAAACAATATAACTGTGTACAACTTATTAGTATTAGATAGGAATATTTGAAACCATATAACAGTGTACAAATTATTAGTATTAGATAGGAATATTTGAAACCATATAATTGCATATAAATTATTAGTATCAGATAGGAATACTTGAAACCATATAATTGTGTACAAATTATTAGTATTAGATAGGAATACTTGAAATCATATATTTGTGTTCAAATTATTAGTATTAGATAGGAATATTTGATACCATATAACTGTGTACAACTTATTAGTATTAGATAGGAATATTTGAAATCATATATTTGTGTACAACTTATTAGTATTAGATTGGAATAGTTAATAGAAGATATATAATTGTAAGCAAAATCACTATTAAATAGGAATCAACAGGTTTGACCTGCCTTAAAACTAACCAACCAACCAATATGTATATACACCAGAAAATCCAGCAATGACCTTGGACTATCTATAAACACAATGGTCCTATGATCAGTTGTTCTTGTATCAAAGGAAAGTGGATCCACCATGTTAAAATGGGATATTTGAATCAATCATGGTGTAAATCTCAGACTGAGATAAATAAATCAATTGTAATGAACTTGCATCAGAGAAAGTATCCCCAGCCAACAGGATCCCTTTGTGTGTCAATCTAAAGTAGAGAGAAAGAGAGAGAGAGAGAGAGCGAGAGAGAGAGAGAGAATGCTACCTACTATATCAAGTGGCCAAGAGCAAAGCAGAAAAGATGAAAGACTCTTGCCAATGAATTGTCTTTCACTCTCCAGATTAGCTATTGAAAAGAAACTGTGTTCCTTAACAAATTGTGTATGCACTGTGTATGTTGATTTGTTTTTGTTTTTGTTTTTTGTTTTTTTTTTTGTTTTTTTGCACTGAAAAAAAGAAAGAAAGGATTGTGCAATAAAAATGGAGACAAAGAAAAAAAAGAACTTGGAGTCAAACAAGCAAAAAAAAAAAAGACATCAGAGTGGCCTATTGTCAGTATCAGCCAGACAGCAAGGGAGTCTATCCCCTTTTCACTAGCACTAAACCAGAGAGATTGTTTTGTGTTTGAAGTAGAGTGCCATACCTATCATCAGCTTCCCACTTCACACATAGATCCAAGCTGTGTTACTCATGTGCTGAGTTGGCAAGGGCTAGTATCAAACCCAGAACTTTGTGGTTGTTAGCCGGATGCTCTGCTGACTCCATTGGTAATCAAAATGTTTTTAAAATACTTTAAGGAAATTATAAAGCATAACCTGTGTGTGTGAGTGTGTGTGTGTGTGTGTGTGTGCGCTTGTGTGTGTGTTGTTGTTTTTTTTCTTTTTTTTCAAAGAGTCCCATGTATTTTTTTTGCAATTTGGCACTGAATTATTCCACCTTCAGATAAACCAAAAATATGTCGCTCGCAATTCTCTAAATATTGGAGCATGAGGTATTGTGTGTGTGTGTGTGTGTGTGTGTGTGTTTGTTTTTTTTTTTCTTTTCTTTTTTTTAAAGAGTCCCATGTAGTTTTTTTTTTTCTTCTTTTTTCAAAGAGTCCCATGTAGTTTTTTTTCAAAGAGTCCCATGTAGTTTTTTTGCAATTTGGCACTGAATTATTCCACCTTCAGATGAACCAAAAATATGTCCCTGGCAATTCTCTAAATATTGGAGCATGAGGTATTGTTAAAATGATTTTCTAATTGTTACTCTTTGGATTTTAAAGTAAACTGAATAATTGTCAATGAAGATATCTTAATTATGTGTCAAACATTAAATGATGTCCATTTACTGACATCAGTGAATATCTTTATACGCTCTTATCTCTGTGTCCTTACAACCTGAGAAGATAAGAGATGTTTTAAATCATGCTCAGTTTCTTCATTAACATAACCTACCAAATTAAGATATGGGAAACACTGCCCCCCCTCTCTCTCTCATACACACACACACACACACAAGAAGCTAGAAGAATGTTTTTATTTTTGTATTAGTATATAATTAGTCCATTTAGTAAAATATATTCAGTGTGAGTAATATAAGTAAGTACAGTTGGCGGAGTCGCCTATTGTCAGTATCAGCCGAATAGCAAGGTAGTCTATTTCCTTTTCATTAGTGCTTTTTCTCCTGATACATTGTTGACCCACACACATGTGGGGAGTAGAGATAGAAAAACACATCTAGCCCAAACAGGCCACTAGACTAAACTCCACCCATCTAATCCTATTTTCCCAGCTTCACCTGGTCATGTGATCCTCTAAACCAGAGATTCTCAACCCCGGAGACCATATAACTTTTTGGGATGTCTAGGCAAGCAAAAATATTTAACCTTAAAAATACTGTAAGATTTTTAAACATCAAATGACTATTGGGGGTCCATTAGAGTAAAATAGGAATCAAAGGGATCCATAATTAAAAAAAGGTTAAGAATCACTGCTCTAAAACAATGAGAGGCCTTGTTTCAAATCAACCTGAGGTGACACTTTGTCAATAAAACTATATGACTGCAGTACTATATTTTACCATTATCTGAAATACTATACACTACTTGCTAAAAATGATAGGCTATGTCTATACATTATATATTTCTTATTGCCATCTCCTTAGGCAAAATTCACCTTATTTATTGAATGACTCTTGTATTAATGACTCTTCTAGAAGTTATTAACAATATAATTATATTTGCTTTTAATTAACATCAACTCTCCTCTGTTATAATAAATCTATTTACCTACTCAATAAATGGAATTAAATCTTCTTAAAGGCTACTTGAGTATTGAAGTGTTTTATAAGATTAGCTTGTGTTTTTTTTTTCTTTGATAGATATCAGGCCTCATCCTTTAATATTCAATTATATATTCTACCACTGAGATAGAGCCACAAAAACATAATAGTATAAAAACAAAATATAACAACATAACTAGAAATGGATAAAGACAAGTAACACAAACCACATTTATAATAGATGTTAGAGATAACCAAATACAAACAATACAAAGCTTCCTGTATTCCACCACCAATAAACCTAATAAAAAGAAAATCACTTGTGTACCTCCATTGAAAACATTGCCTCCTTTTCTTCCATTTCCTTCTCTCTTCTCTTTATTATCCTCTTCATCTCTACAGCTATCATAATTGACTGCATCTAATTTCCCAATTGATGTGGCTTTCCTTGGAACATTCCGCTCAATCCGGTTTACTGAACTCCAACAACAAGGATGCTGGCAAAGTAAACTGCAACTTGTCTCATCCCAATTAGAGCATTCCATGATTAGAGATGGATACAATGGAAGTAGAAATGTATTTAAAAATCATATTTGAAGTACATATTCATTGGAATTTATTTGTTTATGTCCCAGACTCTGAAATAAAAACAATGATATTTTTATTGAACAGAAACTCATGTAAGTGCCAACATTTCATAGCATTTTGTTTTCATAACAAATATCTTCAGAGTTGTGTAACATCAATAGTCATTCATTTAAATTAAGCAACAAAATGTCTTGCTTATATTATTTGTTGTTAAAAGAAGAAAATAAACATTTATAAAGAATCGATCAGTCGTGTGACATTCATAACATTCAAACATCTTTTTATATATATCTGAATAAAGTAAAAGTAAAGTTTGTGGGATGGCCTATTGAGTCTAAGGTGGAGCGCCATACCTACCCTCAGCTCCCCATTTTACTGCACAGATCCAAGCTGTGCTACTCAGGCACAGAGCCAATGTCAGATGGGAATATAAAATACGCCGACTGCACTTCTGCAGAAAAGTAAAATCTCCCCAATGGGGCCACCTGTTGGCCATAGGTGGTGACCCATGATGCTTAAGGACTGAATCCTGGCGACTGAGCAGTCCAACACTCCACTTTGGCCCTTACTTAGGCTAAATAGACGGTCGGAGAGGCCTGCTCTGATCAATCAGCTGGTCATATCATGCCATAACACGTACATGATTGTCTGTCCTATTGCCCTTATGGCAAACCCCCAACCCTTTTTATCATATATGTTCTGGAAGGATGTGGTTTAAGGGTCTTAGTGTCTTAGGTATGATGTTAAACTGCATCTAATGTTGAAGTTTCAATTCTGCAGCTCTGGGGAATGGAGAGTACCCCTTCATTGCCATTACATCCAAGTCCATCCTTACCCAGAGTGGTAGTACCTGTTAGGGTTAAATAGAAAAAATGAGTTAAAAAATGTGTTTTAAAAAGAATTGAGTTTTTTTTTAAAATGTTCAATACCCATCAAGAATGAACAAAACAATGTCTTTGGCATATAATAACCCAACAAAAGGTTGACAGCCTGTAAAATTCAACCAGCCAATCAACCAATGTCGAATTCAGAACCTTGTGAATGCTCTACTTCACAACAGATTTCACTTCCTTGGCCCCATGAAAAGGGTTTGAGAGGCAAATATTATTCCAGGGATAAGGAAGTGAAATCTGTAGTGAAGAAGTGGCTCAAAGAACAGTCAACAGAATTTTACGGGGCAGGGATACAGGCTCTCATTCAAAGGTGGAACATTGCTATTGAGAGAAACGGTGACAATCTGGAGAAGTAGGGATGTGATCCACAGAGGACCAGCTTAATTTTGATGTATGATACATATTCCTGTGATGGTAATTATACCTGTCCTAAACAAAATGGCATTACTTTTTGACTCGCCTTTGTATTTTTATGATAATAAAACGCAGCAATAGTCAGAGAATTTCAGTTATCAGTAAATGTTTTGCTGATGAATATTACTCTGTTAAAGAACCCTGTCATTGGGCTTAGAATATGCTGACTGTATCCCCTGCATAGGGGTAAGATCCCCTCAAAAAAAGGGGTGTCCTGGATATGTCACTAAACTGCATCTGATGGCAAGGCTGGGAAGAGTGGATTATTCCTTCATTGCCATTACTCCCAGGTACACTCTGAACCTGTTAGAATCCCATCTATCAGTCAAATAGATCTGTCTAAAATTATTTGTATTCAATAGAACCATGTACAAAAAAAAAAAAGAATAAAATAAAAACTCACTATATAAAAAAATATAAATATGAACATACAATGAACATGATTCCCTAACCTCTGGACATAAATAACTCTAGATGAGTTGACAAGCCATTAAAATCAACCAATTAATATTCTGTTAGATATTTGCTGAAATATAAAATATGCAAATATTCTTCCATAAAATATCTTTTTTCACTTTATTTTACATTATATTTCAGGTGAAAAAGTAATGTTGTAATGTTCACTACAGTATTTTTTCTTTTAATATTTCAAATGGAAACTTTTTACTTCACTTTATATTTGTATGGAGATAATTACAGTGAATAAAAATATTACGTTTATCACAAAGAAATTACTTAATTATTAAAATCTGTGGGATTAAATAAAAATAAAATTAAAATAAAACTAAAGTAAAATTAGAATAAAAAAAACCCAACAAACTCCCATGGGCCTTCACCCAAGAACCCTCCGTGCATGTATGACAAAAAGAACTGTCTCCCGACCCCCAAAAGAATATCTTGGCCATTCGGGTTGAGGCCTTAACTGAGTGTAGTCGCTTCCTCGGCCAGGGGGATATCCCTTGCTACGGACGACTATGACCCGGTCACAAAAGCCATGAAACTACCTCCTGCCTTTGGCTCTTTCTTTTTGTTCCTTAAATTCCTTCTTTTCAGTGCGACCACCAAATGAGATGGGGTATAAAGCAAAAACCTTAAGAACACGTAACCAGAATATCCAGCTACATTTAAACCCTTAAAACACCCAAACCTCTTGCTAACCCATAAATCTCCATTATTTTCTCATCTAAAACATGTTCTTAGAGACATACTGCCAGAATATTGATGTAATAATAATATCAATATTAAATTAGAGCTAGATCAATTCTATGTCTATCTTCTTGTTCAATATTTATTATTAGAATGGAGCCAATTGATATATAAATGACATATTACTGCAAAGTTTTTTTAATAACATAAAAGTAACTTTTCTGACAATATTCCTCAATTGCACTTATGGCAAACCCCCAACTCTTTTTATCTTATATGTGCTAGAAGGCAGTGGCTGAAGGTCTTAGTGTTCTGGGTATGATGTTAAACTGCATCTAGTGGTGAGGTTCCAATTCTGTTCTAGGGTGTGTGGAATACCCCTACATTGCCATTACTCCCAGGTCCACTCAGCCTTGGAGTGGTAGTACCTGTTAGGTCTCATATATGGCTTAAATAGATCAAATTTAGAATATTAAAAAAATTGAATATCCAACAAGAATGAATAAAAACAAAAACGTTTTTGGCATAAAATAATCCAAGGGTTGACATGCTGTAAAATCCAACCAACCAACTAATGAATTAGTGAATAAATCTTTCTGACAGCTATTTTATCAATCTTTTTAACTGTTAGAACCTTGATCCTTCCACGACTGTAATCATTTTTCTAGAATTTCAGCTTGCATTATGTAATTATTTTACACCTAATAAAATATGTAGGGGTGACAAGACTTCTTGACCACTCTTTAGTTGAAGTACTTTAGCCATCTTTATATTACTTCAGCTAAGTGAATGAAGGATTGGTTAATAATAATGTAAGTGTGACAATTCTGTCTCCAGCTTTAGTTTTAAGCAAATAAAAATTTTAAAAATTAATTCTTATGGGGCATTTTATGGTATTGAAATATATCAGCATTGTTTTTAATCCATAACAATTTTTTTTATAAAAGAAGTTAAAATATCTCAACTAGAAGAAGTGAATGTTGCGTCCCATCTTTTAACACGTTATTTAATTCATTGCCTACTTTAAACCATTCAAAGTGGCTCTCCCACCACTGTGATCCTACCGATCATACCATAAACCACTGATGGTTCATTATAATTGAGCAGAAGGACTCAGCTTACAATAATAATAATATGACTTTATTTGAATAGAATGAGTTCTGAGGTGAATAGATAGTGAACTTTGAAATATCCCATCATACAAGTAAAAAATACCAAAATAATTTTGCACAGCCATGGGGAGAATTTGGTAGGCAAAGAGTTAACAACCTGTTACATTCTCTTAAATAACAAATTACAACATTCTATAGACAATTTAAAATATACTACAAAATAATAAAATTATATATAAAATATCCCTAATCCCATCAACTATGGGTTAAATAGTGCCACTACTGTTCTTCTACAAGGATGGCTTTGGCATTAATAATCCATTAAACAAAGAAAACAAACCAAACCAAATCAAAAATTGAAACATTCTATTGGCAATAACAAAATAGATGTAGAAAACCACTGCTAAAATTCTAGCCACCTGGGTTTATATTCTTGTTAACAGCACAAAATACTGGCTACCCAGGTTCAAAGGGTTAATATATCTAATTTGAAAATGTGTTTTCATACAGTGAGATTTTTTTTAAATCATCAGACTTTTATGACAATTTACTTTTATTATATATTTACCAATCCCAACGCATGAGTAGGATGTGACACATGGTCAATTTTTTTTTAGCAGGGTTTAATAGATTTGAATTCATAGTTTTTCCTTCTCCCAGACTGGTTGACTAACCAAGGTTAAAGACCCCAGTCCCCCCTACTATTTACCCATGTCTGAAGGGAAGAATAGTTAGATGTATACCTTTCCCAAGGGTATCAGTGCTATGTGAAATACAAACAGCCTTGTACAGGATTTGAACTCGAGTCACCGAGTCCATTTCCTACAATGATAACCATTTCTTTTTATTATATAATTCCATAAAAATGATGTAATGCCTACTGGTATTTATTAACCCTCCTACCTGCGGTAATCAGATGTGACACAAGGTCATGATCAAACAGGAGGATGCAACAAAAATTGTTCAGATCTATTGGCATTGCACCTGCTGGGTGCTTTAGACATCAAAACAATGAACTAAATGTTATCCATTTTAATCAAAGGGGGTAAGTGCTGTGTTGAGAGATGACCACTTGGGACTTAATACAAATAATTTATTTTCCAGCTGACACCACAGAATTGGAGTACCCATTAGCATGAGATTCAATGAATTAAAGTAAAAAAATTAAAATCATCAGGGTGGCCAGACAGCGAGGGAGTCTATCTCCTTTTCACTAGACCAAGAAGATTATGTTTTTGCATCTGAGGTGGAGCGACACACCTACCATCAGCTCCTCACTTTACCGCACAGATCCCTGTGCTACTCATATGCTGAGTTGGCGAGGGCCAGTATCGAACCAGGAACCTTGTGATTCCTAGCAGAACGCTCTAGCGACTGAGCTAAAAGGGTCCTTTTTCTTTTTTTAAATTAATTTTTCAATGAATTAATGCCAATTTATACATTGAATAAATGAAAATTTCCAAAATAATCCAAATCAGAAAAGTAAATTTTCTTTGTATCTGGAAATTTTACATTAAACTCATTTAAACAAATTTATTTCTGAGGCATTTGTAAGTTCTAGAAATTGCATTAAAAAATGCTCAACAGATACTTCATGTATAGATTCAGGAGGTGCGTGGTGTAATGGTTAGAGTCATAGGAAATGGACTCGTCAACACGAGTTCAAATCCTGAATGAAGCAGCTTCCATTTCATATTGTGCTAGTTCCCCTGGGAAAGGTATGCATCCAGCTACCCTCCTTCCAGCTATGGGAAAATAGTAGGGCAAACTGTGCTTTATAACCTAGGTTAGGTAACCGGTTTAGGAGAATGAAAACTCTGAATTAAAACCTTAGACTCTGCTTTAAAAAAATGACTTTGTATCGCATCCTACTTGTGTGGAGGGTTGGGTAAATACATATATACAACAGTTTAAAAAATATAAATTTAGGGCATTGAGTTAGATTCACGTTTGAAATAAGTAATTTATTTTCAATGTACTAATTACATTCAAACCTGCTAAACTCCACTTAAGAAATTGACCTTATGTCGCATCCTGCTCATAGTAGAGGGGCTGGTAAATATGTATATAGAGTCACAGTTGAATCATGATAAAATGAAACAAAATAAAATTAGGCCAAACTAATCCACATATCATATTTTTCTGTGAAAAAAGTAATGTCTGCAGATGGCTTATTGTTGGTATCGGCCGAACAGGGAGGGAGTCTATCCCCTTTTTTTGCTAGAACTAGACAAGGGAGACTATTTTTTCATCTCAGTGGAGCAGATACTTTACCGTACAGATCAGATTACCCAAGCTGTTCTACTTATGTGCTGAGTTGGTGATGACTGGTATCGAACCTGGAACTATGTGATTCCTAGATGGATACTCTACCAATTGAGCTAAACCAGCCTGCTTCATATATAAACCCATTTTATTATGAGTTTTTTAAAGAAATTTTAAGCTTTGGTGTAATTCTTATATCATATTATGTAAAGTATCTTTTGATAATTTTTTGTGAATATCATTAATCTTAAAATAAATATAAACATGATTTGTTTGTTTTTTTATTTGAAGGTTACAATGTTGGCTCTAAAAAGGACCTAACATACTTAGGTTGCTTGCAAAAAGCTAAATGTTATTAACTTAATTTTTCTCAATCAACTTTTAGTTTTACTTTAATTTTTGTTTGCCTATATTAAAAATATTTTTGACAATTTTTAAAAAGATTTTTTTAATTGCAGTAAATTGTTCAGTTGGTTGTTTTCTTTTACAGCATATCAAACCTTTTCAGGTCATTTAATGCTGAATCAAATCATTTTGATATTTGGTTTCTTACAGTATCTGTTGTTGCTTAATTGGTAACCCATCTAAGTATTAAACAGGTTCATCATTGCTTAACTTTGATGATCTCACAGGAACCACTACTTTCAATATGACTTGATTGTAAGCCCAAACATTGTTCAGAGCATGATTAAAATAATAAATGATCTCAATAAATATCCTCACCTTTAAGTAAAAGAATTATTTTTAAACATTACTATATGAAACTTCCCAAATATACAATTGGTGATTAAAAATTAGCCTTTTATATAATATGGTATTAGGTAAAGAATAACATTTTTTAATTAAATTATTTTAATTCTTATTATTATTCATTTTTTACAGTTAAGCATCTTTAGAGTAAAAGTATGGGTTAATTTTGATAATCTAACTAATATTGTAAGGAATTATTAAAATGACTGTAGATAACAGTTACTTTGTAATAGGTGAATTAAATGTTTTTCAGATATTTTCAAAGTTAGAATAGACTGGATTTTTTTTTATATTAAGACAGTTGAACATTTTTTAAATATATTTTCAAAATATATATATTTATTTATTTTTGTTTCCTTAAATTTCATATTTTTTTTATTACATATTTTTATGATTATTTATCAATTCTTTTCAACACATCCTACAAATATTGAATTTGGTCTTCAAGGCAAAAATTGTCTTTATAAGATTTTAAAGGTGGGTGCATCTGACTACTACTACTATCATCACCTCTAATAATAATAATAATAATAATAATAATAATAATAAAAAGCCTGGAAAAGAGATTGGCTGAACTGGAGATCAGAGGGCCGGTTTAGCTCAGTTGGTAGAGTGTCTGCCTAAGAACCACAAAATTCCAGGTTCGATACCCAGCCCTCGCCAATTTAGTGAATGAGTAGCATAGCTTGGATCTGTGCGATAGAGTGAGGAGCTAATGGTAGGTGTGGCGCTCCACCTCAGACGCCAAAACAATCTTCTTGGTCTAGTGCTAGTGAAAAGATAAACTCCCTCGCTGTCTGACTGATACCAACTTTAGGCCAACCCAAAGACTTTACTTACTTACTGGAGACCTGCTGCCAGTGAAAAACCACCAGTTAAAACTGGTGTAAAAAAAAATCTAGCAAGGAGTAAAATATATAAATAAATAATAATAGCCGAAATGTTGTTGTTGAAGAAGAAGAAGAAGAAGAAGAAGAAGAAGAAGAAGAAAACCATCACGATTTCAAGTACATCAGTGAACGTCAACGATTTGAATAATAAATAAATTAATTAATTAATAAAATTTAATTCCATATATTTAATTTTACTAATTTAAAACGAAAGGTTTTTCCACCTGTTTTCAAAAAGTACAAATTTCAGTAAAATAAACCAAAACATATTCGAAATTAATAAGACCTTGGACAGTTACTTTTGAAAAAAAAAAAAAAAAAATAAAATAATAATAATAAAAAATAAATAAAATAAAGTATAATAAATAAAATATAATAACATACTTTATGTAATGATTCAAGCAAATCATAAAATACTTTTATCAAAACATATTCGTTTCAATTTAAATTAAGATTAGTAAATACTAAACTTGGTTAGGTAATGTACAATCGAAGATTATCAAGTTTCTTGTAGTGAAAATCAATCTAACCAAAAATAAGAAGCTTACCAAAAGTTATCAAGAAAATATCCGTAAACCACAAGAAAAATTCAAATTAGTTGGTTATTTCGAATTTTACTAATATTTAACATGCCTCAAAACAAAATAAAACTGAAAACGTGAAACACGCTCATAAGAATAACAAACCATTCACGGAACTAGTTCTTTCAAATCTCGGCTACCATTTTCGACGCTGTTACTTGGCAACGTATTCCGAAATAAATAAATTTACAGAACAACATATATGTACATTCACTCAAAAAGTATTAAGATAAATAAAATTTAAGTTTAAAATTTTAGCTAAAATTTTAATGATAATAATTTACATTTTTGTTCATTGTTTTTCAGTAGAATATAATTGACATGAATATAGATGAAACAGATTCGTGAATTCTATTTACTGCTGAACGTACCGGAAACAGTCGTCAGGAGTATAAAACTGATGTGGATATGGATTTGAATCTAGTTAATGACAAGATGAAGAAGTTTGCGGCCAGCGCTGCCACTGCTTTGAACAGGGCTGTGCAGGTAAGTGATGAATAGCAGCATCTGACTGCCCCTAACGCCCACATTCTTTGATTTTCATCCGCCCTCGCATCTTTTTTTTTCCTTGTTGACATTTTCTCAATGGGAGGACATGACTGACGACGTGTCCTCCTTCTGGCTGGAGGCACACATTGTCACCAATTTTTTTTTCTGCTTTAAAAAAAAATTTTTGTAAATCTTCTGTTGCTGAATCTTTTGCATTTACCAGGCATCTTGATTTCTTTGATCGATTTTAACTGGCATATTTCTATTCATCCCCTCATTAATTTGACGGAACAGTGGAAATAGATTTTTTTTTCTCTGGTTTTTTGTTTTTGTTTTTTGGGGGTGTTTGCCTAAAAACCGGATGTAAAAAAAGCAAACTAAACATTTTTTTAAAGTTTTTTTTTATCTGTGACTTTAGATAATTTAAACTTATGATTTTAAGATTTTAAAGGACTTTGATAAAATTAAAGAAAATTGTTAGATAAATACTCAATTTATGAATTAGAAAAAGTACTTCCTTAAGTTACTTTTTTTTATCGTCTCACACCACACCTACCAGTCGAGTTGTTTTTGTTTTTTGTTTTGTTTTCGTGCAATTACGTGTCCACCGAAAAAAAGTTTATCCAGGTGAACTACTTTAAGTTGATAAGTTAATTGTAATTAAATGTTATTTTAAAACTGTCTTATAGTCTTCTTTATTTATTTATTTTTTTTTAAGTAATTTATTTAATTTTGTATCTTCAATCATTACTTTCATTTTTTGAAGGGGAATTTATTCCAGGTTCCCTTTTTCCATTTTGCTAAATAAATCGGAAATCAATCAGTTTATTACTTTATTGATTCTTTAAAAAAAAATAATTTACGTTAATCTTACGAACTCATTTGTAAGTTTTTCTCTATCTCTTTTTTTTTTTTCTTTTTTTTTCTTTTTTTTCTTTTCATTTAGGATTCTAATCCCCCCCCCACGTTGTTTAGAATCACTATTATTGATTTTAATCAGTCATATCTTTAAAATATTTTCCTTTTTTTTAATGCAAAACACTTTCGATTTTCAATATTTTACGATTGATTGACTTTTCTTTCGTTTAACTAGTGTATAATGACCTCCTCTACTTTAACTCTTGTTTGTCTTTCAAGCTACACACCCACTTTCACTTTCTGTTTATTTTAATTAAGTTGAAAGTAAATAAGAAAGGACTTTGAGAACACCTTTTTTTTTTTTCTTTTTTCATTCATTTTATTCACTGTTACTAACTTCAACAATCCGACAATCTTGTATCTTCTGTGTTGAATGTTTAACTTGCCTAGAAAAAAACTTAGCCCAGTAGATCGATATTCAAAGCCCTGTCTAAAAAGAGGCGATCAATAACTTGCTTTAATCCTTCCTTTCATTTTCTGTTGATTTTTCGGGATTCTCTTAGTGGTACTCACTGTTTAGTGTAAGTGCTTCATGGATAGATTTTTTTAAACGGGTTTTTAAAACATCATTTGTATCAATGATGAACTTAAGTTTTCTGGTTTTCTTCGATGATGCACAAAATCCTTTTAGGTGTTTAGACGAAATGATCTCCTCGTTGTGATTGTTATCATTATTATTATTATTATCATCATCATCATCCGTTTGTTTTCTATCACGTTTCGCTCAGCCTATCGTCGTGAGATCGATATTTCAGATGATACACTTGCATGTTGAACCCATTTATGTTGAATGAATGGGACTAAAATCTACCGAAAAAGAGGAAAATTGAGAATTTGAAGTGTCTCTTGCTTAATTCGGTGTTTTTGTTATACTTTTTGTTCTTTATCTCTCTCTTTTCTTCCTTTACTTTGTTTATTTTCACTGATTAACTTTTGCAAAATAAAAATAACCATTATTATGCTATCCTTTCTTATAACAAATTGATACATTTAAAATAGGTCGTAGTAAAACCGTATAATGTGAGTAAAGTTTACGTATCTAAAGTAAAGTAGAATCAAAATATTTTTCAAAAATAAGTAGAAATTAAAATATACTGTGATGACCCCGTTGTTTGTTGTTTTTTTTTTTTTTTTTGGGGGGGGGCAGATGCTGCAACACAATCTTCTAAAAAAAATGAAATTATAAATTTAAAAAAAAAATAGTGCCGGCGTTTTCTTTTTTTTTTCTTTCTTTTTAATCCTGCATATTAGAATAAGACGGGTGGATGATGCATAGTATGCATTGCATACTGAAATTTATTAATTAATCATTAAATTCATTGATTCGAAAAAAATTGTAATTCCAACTTTTTGAATTTTTAAAGGTTTTTTTTTTTTTTTTTAATCAACAGTTCCACGTGTAGTGTGCTGTCCTGTTATTTATTTTTTATTAGAATAACTAAGTAGGTAACCTTTAGGAATTAATTTAATTATTTCATAAAATGCACACAATTCTCTTTCTTACTACAAGTAATTTTCTCCATTCTTTTTGTGCTAGATAACTGAAACATTAGCTTTCTTTTCAATGCTGTAACTTGCTTTTATAGAAAAGAAAAGAAAATTAAAGGTTTATTTTTTAGCTGAACATTGATTACCTTGTACAACGGGCACTCTGTCGTTTGATTATATTTTTTTTCGAGACTCGGTACTTGCAGATTGTAGCACAAAAAAGGGGTACTTCTTGAATTCTTGTTGTGAATGATACTCGTACTACAGGCACTTTGTATTTTTTAAAGCCAATATCAAAATCGAGGGTCAACAGTATCACCTGTAATTTTGATTTTTGAAGAATATTTGGGTTTCCTTCAATTTCAAAATATATCTTTAAATCTTGAATGAAATAATAATGATGATGATAATAATAATGAAGAAAGTAAAGTTAATGTTTGCCAATAACAAAACTTTTTTCTGTTAGGAATTATTCAATGTTCTCCTTTTTTGGGGGATGATCTTTAGTTTTAAATTAGGACATAAATCTTAAAACCTGTTTTGTTTTTTTAGCATGAAACTTGTAGGAAATTCCGATAGGAATATCTCTAGACATCTGTAAAAAGATCATTGAAAAATTCATTGGCTTTACAACTCTGAAACCCGGCGTAAAATAAATATATTTCTCCTTATTTCTTTCGTTTTCTTCCATCTGAAAACATTAAAACAACTAGTTAATTTTTGCCATCAATTATGAAAACACATTGTTCATGTTTTTTTAGTTTTTTTAGTTGTTGTTTTTTTAATGTTTTCTACTTGAAACCCCACAAAGAACTTAATTTTCTGCTATACTAATACTTTTTTGTCTGTCTTTTGATGTACTTATTGTTTTTCTCTATCAAATTTGAACTTCTCTCTTCACTAACTACAAAATCCCGAAACATGAGATTAAAATGTTAGTCTTTCACTGCCGGTAATGTTTAGAATCTATAGCTTCATTTTCATTTTATTTTTAAGCGGCAATGAGTGATCACAATTATTGTGTAATATGTACATTTTTTAATAAAATGTATACATGTTACACAATTTTTATCTAATATAATATATTAAATATATCCACTAATGTCGTTTGAGTTAGAATAAGTAAAAAAAATATATCAACAATTGAAGAAAGGAACTAAGCTACCTATTCCTTTTTAATTTATTTTGTTTATCTGAAACCATCAAAAAAGTCATTTTTCACATTTTTGACTGAAGTAAAACTAACATATGTTTATTTTCACTTCAAATATATTCTGTTTGGCAATCCGTTAGACCAGGAAACAAGACAAACAAAAATGAAAGCATTTTTTTCTATAAAATAACCCAATAAATAGAAACTCATTCGTTATACGAACTAATAATCTGGTAATTTTAGACACTTTCTAAAGAAGAATTGTAATTTTAATTCACTTGCTGCAAATGATTGAAGAGTAGATCAAAGAATACTTGTCAATATGCACAAAGCATTTATTTCTGTAAACAGCTGTCTCCAGTACAACGTATTCATATCAGTTTGAGTTAAAAAGGAAAACTTTTTTCCTTCTACTTTAACTTTTTTATTTTTATATCTTCAATGTTATACATGCTGGAAAGAAAATAATAATCTGAATTTAAAAGTATTTTAAAGTTTGTCAACTCTTCCATTGAAATTGTAAATCAATTCTTTCTTTTTTTTTAAATTAAAAATCTTCTTGCTGTTGCATGTATTTTTTATAGCAATAACAGCTTTTCTTTATTAATCGATTAAACCTTAGCATATCAATTTTAGATTAACTCAATATTGAGCTGTGATTGTTGGTAGAGCGCTAAAAGTTTTTGTTTGTTTATTTTTTAATGTCTTTAATGAATTATTTTGTGTTAACTTTATTTTGAATACAACGTGTAGTGAATGTGGGTGAGTTTTAGAACAATTAAAATTCTATTGCAAAATCTATTTATATCCTATTTATTTTTTATTTAGTTATCTATTTTGAATATTGATAAAAAAACTATATTCATAACAAGATTGCTAAAAAAAATTAATTCCCATGACCGAACGATGTCATTAAAATTTCTTAGATCTTAAATGATCTGATCAGACAAATTGAGAAACAATAAACAAAACAGGCTCAACTATTCTGGTTGGAATATATTTCTTTCTTCCACAAATGTTTGTTTATTTAAAAGCATTTAATACATATTGCTCTTAAATCTCAAGTGTTTTACTTGGTCAGGTGACATTAGCACACACACATTTGTACAAAAAAAAAAATGAACTATCACATGGGTTTGGTCAGATTTTGCCAGTTTTATATTATTTTTTTTCCTCCTGTAGTTTTAATACTTAGTACTAAAATACCATCAGATTACAAACTCTGGCTTTTATTGTTAGATATAATGAGACCCATTCACACTTATTTATGCAATAGAACAAAACATTTAGTTATAATAGATAGAAAAGTTGACATTGATAAAATAATGCTTTGATAAACTTGAATTGTAGATATTCATTGGCTGTTCAATGTTCTAGATATTGTCTATGTTGAATAAGCCCAATTCTTGGCTTCTGTATAGTACCTTCTGTTTATTGTTTCTTTTGTGTGTTATTTTTTATTTTTTCAAATTATATATAAATTATTGAATAACTTATAATGGAACAAGGTTCAGATATCTAGAAACATTTTAGCTTTGACTAAATTTGTCATTTTTGTTTTCTTTTTAGATATTTGTCTTTTTTGTATTATTTCATATAAGGTTTAATATTTTTCTAATATCTTGTTCCCAATAATATAAGCTGGTTATTACCTTGGTTATTTTTATTTACTTTTCTTTTTAAAGATATTTTACTCTAATTAGTATCTTCATCAATCTATCTTGGTTATGATATTTAAATAACAAATGAACCCTTCTCTGATTGCAATTGTAGACTAAAATCATTTTATAAGATCAGTATCTACTAGTGTGCATCCATTTGGTATTTTATTTATTTTTTTTTTTTTCATTCTTCAAAACTACTGTTTCTTATTTTTTCTTGTTTAGATTTTTCGGACTGTCATTCTCATCTTTATTGTTATATAAACAACATTTTGGCTGATGTGCCCGCCAGCCTTCTTCAAGTGTTTCTTGTTGGACTTTGTGAACCTTCTGGAAAACACCTGAAGAAAGCTGGATGGTGTATCAGTCAAAATGTTGTGCATATAACAATAAAGATAAGGGCAACAGTCTGAAAAATCTAAAATACAAATTATCAAGCTTCACCTCAAAAATTCAAACAAATACTGTTTTCTTAACTCATTTTATAGTGAATATTTTGGTCCAAACAATATCAGCTGGTTATTATTATTTTTTTTTTTTTTTTTCATTTAAATAACATAACCATAAATGATGAGTTAAGATAACAGTAATTTTGAAGAATGAAAAATAAAGAAAATAAAAAAAAAAAGATCAGTATCTACTGGTGCGGATCCATTTAGTATTTTTTTTTCTTTCTTTTTTTTTTTTTACTCTTCAAAACTACTGTTTTCTTAGCTCATTATTATTTATGAATGTTTGTTGCAGTTTTCTGCTTGAAAATGTTGACCTATTCATCAATTTCCTGTTATCTCGTCACAATTCACTGACTTTTCATCTTTCTGACTTTGAACAATCTAAGGTCATAAATTATAGCTCCTTATAGCAAGTTACACATCAGATCGTTTTTATTGGGCTTAAATATAATCTCTTGTTTCTGACACTGTGAAAATGTCAGTGGATACATTTAATTCAAGTACTTGCAATTATTTAAAGCTCTTCAGGCTTTACAATTTGGAAGCTTCATTGAAATTTTCTATTCTTTTTGTCTGACCTTCAGTTATTGATTTGAGTCACACACACACACTCTCTCTCTCTCTCTCTCTCTCTCTTCTCTCTCTCTCTCTCTCTCTCTCATTTTGGGTTGGAGAAAATAGTTTCTTATTGATTATAAATCAATATGTTCATATCAGTGTATCTAGAAACCTAAGAATATTTGTCCATTGTTGAATAAGTCTTAAGTAACAAAACAATTAAGTTTTTCTGTCCTGGTATATTTTACTCAATAGATACATTTCTCATTTTTTTAAATCTGTGAAACTAAAAAAAAAATTTGCGGACACCATTTTAAAATAGTTACTTATATTTTACCTGATACAATATAAAATTATATTTCTGATAATTTAAAAAAAAGTTTTTTGTATATCTTCCATATATACAGCATAAATTTTATTTAATTATATTTTAATTTTCCTGATACTTTATTTCAATTTAGGTTTTCTCATTTTAATAAATATGGATAAAAATTTGTTTTTAATTTAGAGATGATAAAACTTTTGATGTCCAAACTACTTGAATGTTTTAGTGTATTTTTAACAGAAAATCAACCCCTTTCCCCTCACTATCAAATGGTCAAAGAATGATGACTTCATGAAAATTTAAAACTTGTTTAAATTGCTTTTAATGAATGGCAAAAGGAGAAGGAACTTTTTAGATAACTTGGGCTCCTGAATTTAGGATTAAATGTTTAAGTCTATAGAATGGTCATCTCAGTGAAAATGAGTTTCATATCATGATGTCATATCTGCAGTTGATGACTTTTTTGACCAATTGGATCCAAGCACTGCAACACTGATAAAGTGTGTGAACTGCAAGTGGAGGAGAATATGTTGAAAAATAAAGCTCATTTGGTCACATTCTATAAGAGTAATCTTGGTTAGCTGATGAACTTTTCAGCCAACCCTCATGATCAAAAGGAAGAGGAAAATACTAATGGAATGTAGGTACTATTCTCTGAATAAACTTCCCCTTCATATTCAGAAGAAAAGAGCTAAAAAATAAGGGCGCTAAAGAAAGTTTGATGAAAACAGTATTAATTTATTAACTATTCAAATTGATATTCAGCATTAAAACACACACACAAACGTAATGGTTAAAAATAATATACGTAAATATAATGAAACAAATAAACAGTAATTATATGCAAGCCGTTGTTAAGTATCATGTACTGAGTCTGCAGTAATATGGTAATCATTTTTGCATGTGTAATCTAATATAAAGACTGTTATAAAATATGGAACCAATTCTAATCTGTACTTTATAGAGAATTAAAAAACTTCAGAACATTAAACCTTAGAATCCTGTGCATCCCATGACCATAGGCCTTTCAACCTTGGGCCCTGGCTCAAAACGATTACTGAAAATTTAAAATTTTGTAATCTGTTATTTCACTGCTTTACTAGCTGTTAAATAATAGATTAAACAATTATGAATATATCAAAGAATAATAAGATTTTATATATATATATATATATATATATATATCGTCGGACATACCTTGAGAAAGGGTGAAGGTTCACTCGAAATATCGGAAAAGATAAACCAGAAACAGAGCAACGGTTGAATATATAAATAATCTGATTTTTGTTCTGTTTTTCTTGTTTTTGTTCCAATGCTTTAAAAAGACCAAACAAACAACGTTCACAAGATCATAACACATATATATATATATATATATATATATATATATATATATAATATACACACACACATACCAATCGCTCCACACAAGCAGTGAGACACAAGGTCAATTTCTTAAGTGGAGTTTAACAGGTTTGATTTCAGAGTTTTCCTTCTGCTATCTAGTTGCCTAACCAAGTTTAAAGAGCCCAATCTGATCTACTATTTACCCATAGCTGAAGGGAGAGTAGTTGAATGCATACCTTTCCCATGGGCATTCCTATGGGAAATGCAAACAGCTTTGTTCAGGATTTGAACTCGGGTTGACAAGTCCTTTTCTTACAACTCTAACCATTACACCACACACCTCCATTATATATATTATATATAGGATATAAAATTGCAGCATTTTATTCTACAATGTAGAAGTGGGGAATCCACAGGCAAAATTTCAATCACTTGGGTATATGTACTTCTAGTTAGCCACACAAATACTATCCTCTTGAGTCCAAATGTTTAAGTGCTAGAATAGAAAAGGAAAAAAATTATAAGATAATGTTTAACCTTCAATTAAGAAATACTAATCAATAGAAAAACAACCAATTCTCTCTGGTAAGACCTTGTGTTTATACATTGTCTTGATTCTTTATCTGCCAACCATCCATATATGTTTAGATAAACACACAATTCATAATTGAAATTTGTAGTCAAAACAAAGTGATTTGTGAAAACAAAACAAAGTGAAATTTGTAGTCAAAACAAAGTGATCTATCAATTATCATAGTTTTAAGAAATAGATATTTATTATGATGACTTTTAAAACACGAGTTGTACAAAAATAAAATGTAAAATGTTATTTTATATTTAGTTTCATAACTGTAATATTACATATCAACTAAAGTATTTAGTGTAAGCTAGCTAGCTTCTAATAGACCTGGCTGGAGAACCAACATCTACTGGTCTGTGAGATGAATTTGAGTCCAACTGAATTAAACACCAAAAATTGAAGCGGGCTTTTAGAAAGGGTGATTTTCAGTCCAGCAACATCCAAAGTGGAGGAGTTCCAACATGTAGTTTATGTAGAAGAGTATATCTCTCCAGGGCTGGACTGGTGAGTCATCTGAGAAAACACAAGAATACAGTGTCAAATGCTACTGGCACTCAAGTATGTTTACAATGTAGTAGATCCTTCAGGAGTCTCCGTGGACTAAAGAGTCACCTTTGTGCTTGCACCCTATAAAAAAAAAAAATAAAGAACAGGAAATGGTCTTACTCATGCATGAGTTGACAACCAACAAACACAGTGTAAGTAAGTAGTAAAGTCTACAGTGTGGCCTATTGTTAGTATCAGCCGTACAGCAATGAGGTCTATCCCTTTTCGCTAGCGCTAGACCTGTATGACTGTTTTGCTGAGGTGGAGCTTTACACCTATTATCAGCTTCCAGATTCTTTACCCTACAGATCAGATTACTCAGCTGTTCTACGTATGTGCTGAGTTAGCAGGGACCGGTATTGAACCCGGAATCTTGCGATTCCTAGGTGAATGCTCTACCGACTGAGCTAAACTAAGTGTATTTGGATATGATAATCTAAAAAAAAAAAAAATATGCAAATTTAATAGAATAATGAAAAATCTCCAAAGAAAATTTTTTTTCATGTTAATTATGGATCCTAATGTCTAATATTAAAAACATGTGTTTTATTTAAAAGATCTTTGGGCATTGATTTTTTTTTTTCTTGATAGAAATGAATATAAAGTTGACATTTATTTTGTTGATTTAGATTTGTTAAAATTGAAAATGCAAAATTAAATCTGTTATCTGCAATTCAGCATATGATGTCAGTAAAGTAAGTTGTAAGTTTTCTGAGTCACTATAATCTTCTCTGAAAAATACATTTTGCTGATTGTTGAAGAAAAGATAACATTCAATGTTGATGATCCTCCTCACATGAAGCTGAATGAATAAATAGATAAAATAAAATAAAACTTGTTCACTTTCACTCTTTTTATACTTTCTCTTTTAGTAAAATAACCCATGTGAATTTTTTTTCTTATGTTTTTGTACTTGCAAAAACTTATTGTTTTCTTTTGTTGTATTTGGTTTTTTTTAACAGCAATTCATATACGATATTTCAGCTTGTCTTTAAATCTTGCTATGCAATCTGAGCAACAGCTTGTACCCCTTTCTGTTAATACCAAACTATATATATATATATATATATATATATATATATATAGGCACGTGGGGTAATGGTTAGTTGTTGGAAATGGACTTGTCGACCCGAGTTCAAATCCTGAACGAGGCTGTTTGCATTTCACATAGTGCTAATACCCTTGGGAAAGGTATGCATCTAACTACTCTCCCTCCACCTATGGGTAAATAGTAGATCAGACTGGGCTCTTTAACTTTGACTAGGAGTAACCAGGTAATCAGTCTAGGAGAAGGAAAACTCTGAATTCAAACCTGTTAAACTCCGCTTAAGAAATGGACCTTGTGTTACATCCTGCTCATGCAGAGGGGTTGGTAAATATATATATATATAAAGTTAGGGTAGCGAAGACATAAAATCAACAGCAATTAGTTTGAAGATTGCATAGGTGAGAAACAAACAGTTACAAAATGCTGTTCACTTTGTCTTTGCTGCTCTTAGAAATATATGCTCTATCAATAATATTGAGCACTCTTTATTTATAAATATAGCAAATTATAGTAGAGCCAGTTTAGCTCGGTCAGTAGAACATCTGCCTAGGAACCACAAGGTTCTGGGTTCAATGCCAGCCTTGACTAACTCAGCACATGAGTAGCACAGCTTGTATATGTGCAGTAAAGTGGGGAGTTGATAGGTGTTGCACTCCACCTCAGATGCAAGAACAATCTCCTTGGTCTTGCATTTGTGAAAAGGGGATAAACTCCCTCACTATCTGGCTGATACCAACAATAGGCCACTCTGCCGATTATTATTATTATTATTATTATTATTATTATTATTATTATTAGCCAAAAATGCACCCTCTGGGCACAAGTATTTAAATTTTAGTATAATTGAATAATATATTGAATTAGAAAGAATAATGAAATTAGATATGAACACAAAAAAGATTACATATTTTTACTTGATTCTAATTGATTTCAATATAAAATTATACATAGGGTTGCTTTGAATACATTTGAGAATAAAACAATATAGAATTCAATAAGACCAAGTAATTATTTAGTATACAAGGTTTTATTAAAACTGCTATGCAAATTATTCACACCATATACTATATAAACATTTATTTCTTAATGATATATAACACACATTGCAGGATTTTAAACATTAATAATATGGGCTGTTTTGAGGCAAATCTATCTCAGCTTGACCTTAATAGAGACATTATTAATAAATAAGATGCTTATTAAGATTAAATAGGGATTATTTAATAACATTTGAGAATATAAAATAAATAACTTAGGGAATTGTGGCATTGGTGGTGACAATGTTTTGGTTACAGACACACTATCTTCATTATAGTATTAGTAGTAGTTACAAAATACAATACTTATGTTTCTTTTTATCTATTGTGTAAACATTTACCAAAATTTGCATATGTATGAAATATTTTGGTTTTAACAAAAACTTTACAGATTTGCTCTCTGATATTTAAAAAAAAAAAAATATTTATTCCATTTCAAGACAAATCATATTTTATTCTGAACTTGTAAATTATATTTACTTAAAAATGTCCATAGAATCTTTCTTCCTGTTTTATCTATAATTTTATTATGTCTATATTTGATGAAAAGGATAACAAAGTTTTAATACTATTATTGCTCACACTGTGGACCAACCAAACATACCAAATTCATAAAGTACATTAAACATTGCATTGATCAATATGTGATATATATATATATATATATATATATATATATATATATATATATACATATTGATCAATTATAATTGATTTAGGGCTGACTAAACAGTAAGGTTCCTGGTTCAATACAGGCCCTCACCAACTCAGCGTATGTGTAGCACAGGGATCTGTGTGGTAAAGTGAGGAGCTGATGGTAGGTGTGTCGCTCCACCTCGGATGCAAAAACAATCTCCTTGGTCTAAGCGCAAGTGAAAAGGGGATATTCCTAGTTGTCTGGCTGATACCAACATTAGGCCACTCTGTCAACTTTACTTTTTTTTACTTTATATATATATATTTATTTTTATTACAAAATTCTTTATGGAAGAAAATTTCACGTGTTTTAGTTAAGGAATTGATTTTAAATTCTTGTCTCGGTGAAAATACACATTTATAGAAAAGTAGTTATTTATAGATTTATTCAATCATAAAATATTTGGTTAATAACAAAGTGAACTCACCCTTGTAGACTTATCTAATCGATAAAAAGCATTGGTTAAAGTGTATCTAGTTACCTGGCAGTCATAAGTTCAATCCATGAGTCAGATAGTGCATGAAATACTATATACTCTGGTTCAGAGACAAATAAGTAATGTCAATGGATAAATGAACTAATATTAAATATCCTCTAAGCATAGAGAACAAAATGAAAACAATCTACCCCTCTCTAAACATTTGATTGAATAAAAAGTTCTGGTCAAGTCAAGCTCTAGCACCTATATGATTGCACCAACCCTATTGCCCTTATGGCAAGCCCCAACCCTTTTTATAATATAGGTGACTGAGGGTCTTCATGTCCTGGGAATGACGTTAAACTCTATCTGATGATGAGGTTCCAGTTCTGGAGGTCTGAGGAATGTGGAGCACCCATTCATCAACATTACTCTCGGGTTCACTCTGACCCAGAGTGGTAGTACCTGTTAGGGTTCCATCTATGGGTTAAATAGAACAAAACTGTTTATAAAGATTGTTTAAAACAAAACTCTCTACCAAGCTATCGCTTATAACAAACTTGAAATGTACTCTATAAACTTATCCCTTAAAGTGATTTCCAATCTACTCATCAACAAACAACTACAAACCACCTACTGTCAAAATCAATAAAAATCATTGAAAAAAAAAAGACAATAAATTTGACCATCCCTCACAACCTACCACTTGGCATAAAATAACCCTGGATGGGTTGACATGCTGTTAAAATCAATCAATCAATCAATTCTTTTCAAATTATAAGGAGTTTATAAACTAGACAGACACTTGAAAAGAACTGAAAGATACTAAAATTATGACTATAATGACCAAGATGAGGATATTAATCCTAATAAATCATAGAATACATTTAATTTTACTTATACCCTTGAACCCTCAAAATTGACAAGTGCGCTTTTTTAATTTAAAAAAAATTTTTTAAGCCTGTTAAAAATTGTCCTATGGAACAATGAGTGTTGGCTAAAAGCTTCTTATTGAAATCTACTGAAAGTCAGTTCAATCCCCGATTCCAGCTTCAGCAGAACAGAGAAGCAACATTACAATGGTGAAATAAATAAGGCAAATTAAATAAGGCATGAGAACAATCTAACCCTGTGGATTGAATAAAGGGTTTGGTCAAAAAATTTCCTTGGAAGTTATGCACTATGACAAAAGCACCTGAAGAAGGGTACTGCAGCTGAAACATTGAGTATAACAACCAAGATGAGGACAATAATGTTTAGTAAATTATAAATGTACTAGCAGGACCTGTGAATATACCACAGTATGATAATTTGATTATTACGTCTGATATCTTTATTCTCTATTGCAAAATACTTCAATAATTTAAAAGCATAATAATCTTGATTTAACTCTCTCTCACTCTTTTTTTTCTTTCCTTCTTTTCATCATGTTCGATTGAAACAGATTTATTATTGCTTCTGTGCGCTCTCACCTTATATCTATATATATATACCCCTACTTTATTTCTTTCTTTCTTACTATATTTTTTCTCTGTAGTATGTTTATATTTCTTCCCTTTCTTTCTTTATGATAAAAACAGAAAGGTCCATTATTTAGCTGAGGTAATGGCACTCATAAGAATTTGGCGATTAAGCGACACCGGATAATCAGGATTTACATTTTTTGCATTTCATCTTGGATGATTTGAACGGTCTCATTTTTAACCAGGGGGTTGCAAGATGATAACAGTCCGAAGATTAAGGAAATATTATATTAAATCTTTCTATATAAAATTACAAGCATTGTTGTCATAATTTTACAAATCATAAAACAATTTGTATGTATTTTTAAGATTTAAAAAAAAAAAAGATTTTGGCCAGTAATATAATGTACCAATGGTGTTCTTTTATTCTTTCAATTTTTTTCTTCTCTCTCTCTTGTTTGTTACTTCTTTCTTCCTTCAGCTAAAAATTATTGATTGTTCTGAAATAGGACATGATTTTGTTTTGCTAATCCCATAAATAACAGACATTGGCCACAAATTATCTAATTAGCTTTAAATATGTTTTGAGCACTGGTATTTGATGACTTATTTAGAGCCCTATCAGTAATCTATATATATTATTATGCTGAAGTTTGTGTATATGTCTGTCTAAGGATCACAGATTGTTGTAACTAGAGTATAGGTTAACAGAGAAATAATAGGAAGAAACACAAAGAGTATCAAGGATAGGGAAAACGGTTTACTAAGCAAAGATGCAAGGTGAACAGTAATTAACAAGTCATGTGAGATCTCATTTTTTCTAACTTCTGAGGTTTCACCAGACATTATTGATAGGAAAAACAGATGATTTCATTCTCATTTAGTTACTATATGCCATAGATAAATAAAAAGTCCCAGAGACCTGATTATTTGCATGGATATTGATTTTGATCTTTTGATTCTAATATAGAGGTCATTGGAGGTCAGCAAATTGCAAAATATGCCAACAAGTGTCAAAATAAAGCTATTACCAATAAAAATTCCTGATTGCTTTATAATAAATTATTGAAAAGAAAACAGATTTTTCACAGGATTTTATAGATGATAAACTTCAAAGCGGTTTTGACACTCTAAACAAATATTTTATAAAGTTTAAAATTCACTAAGTTATCAAGTGATGAATAAATATTAATTGCTCTGACATTCCACAACATCATTGAGGGTTTTTTGTTGTTGTTGTTTTTTAACACAATGCTTTGATGTTATTGGGAGATAAATATAGCTTTGATGAGTGGGGGAGAGAAAAAAATTTGTGTGCAAAGAAAAATTTCAACAAGATCTATTCAGTTATATATATATATATATATATATATTTTCAAAATATAACAAACACAGGATGTTACGATCAGAGGAAACAATGTTATATAATGTGTTTAAACTAGCAATAAAAGCTTTCTGAGTAAAACACAAAATAGGCCTCAATGGTATCCTGAACTGTGAACATTTATATATATATATATATATATATATATATATTATATATATATATTCCAAAATAATCATATTCTTTTAATATTTAATAGATATTTAATACTTCAGAGTGTTTTCTGATTAGATTTTTATTAATATTGTTATTAGTTATTTTATAAATATCAATAAAGAATAAATTGTTGTTGTGTAATTTTAAAAACACTTTCTGGGCTGTTATTTATCCAGAAATATCAAAATTATATACACTCACTTAAAGGCCGCCATCCAGTGTCAAGTAGCACCCCCATTTATAGAATTTATATTATAATTAATTACATAGCACTTTATAATGATCATTTAATAGTTACCTCATTAGCACCCCATTTATAGAATTTATATTATAATTAATTACATAGCACTCTATAATGATCATTTAATAGTTACCTCACTTGAGAAATTATAATGATCAGAAAACCCTCTACATTAAATTGTAAATTGGATTAGAAATTTCTTTATTCTTTAAGTTGGAGGATTTTAATGCTATTGCACTAACAAAAATATTTACTATTGTAACATTCATACTAAAATCAGACTATTATAAATCCATTCAGTTTATACTTTAGAAAGTAGGGAGTCCCATGGTGTAGTGGCTAACATGCTGGACTGCAACATTTTTAGTGAGTTCAAACTTTAGTCAAACTATTACGTTCACTTTTGAACTAATAACATTGGGAAAAGTTTGAATTCCTTCATACCCCTCAGCTACGGGTTAAATACTACTACTACTACTCTTCTACAAAGGGGGCTTTGGCATTGAATAACCCATGAAGGTTGATATACTATTAAACAAAAAAAAAAAAACATCAGATGTATTAAAAAAAGAAAAGCAGATGGTTACCAAATTATGATTTAAACTAGAAATGTTAGCATTCTACAATTAAAGAATAAAGCCCAAAGATAAAAACAGATTTTTTTTCTATAATAATGTATAAAAAGCTTTGACAGCAAAAAATAGGCAGGGTAAGTTAAAAGCTTTAAGATTTATATCAGCAAAACTTTTAATTTGTAACATTTAAAATAAAGTCTAAATAGAAAGTTCAACATATTCTCCAAAGTTGTTATTTATCCTGTTTTATCTAAACTTGACTTGTTGCTCCTCCAATTGTAACAATACAAAGCAATGAATAAATACAGACAAATCATTTGAAAGACTTACAAAATAATGACCTCTAATGAGGATTTAAACTATTTGTAGAGATTGAGGATGTTTTTGTTACGTCTCAGCCTTGAAAGTTGGTAAATTTTCCATGTTACTGTTTATAA
Source organism: Doryteuthis pealeii (assembly GCA_023376005.1). Classification (NCBI taxonomy): domain Eukaryota; kingdom Metazoa; phylum Mollusca; class Cephalopoda; order Myopsida; family Loliginidae; genus Doryteuthis; species Doryteuthis pealeii. Next base: position 34,172,720 of record CM042165.1, on the reverse strand, counting down.
ATTCTGTTCTCTCTCTCTCTCTCTCTCTCTATAAAATAAATGGAATATTGAGGAAACAAGAGTATTTTAATGAACAACATCAATATAACTGCAAAACACTAACATAATCTCAACAGCATGCACATATGTCTCACAAAAACTACATTATAGTCTTCCGAGACTGAAATGTCATGACATATGTGCGTGTTGTTGAAATTATGTTAGTGTTTTGCAGTTATATTGATGTTGTTCATTACATATGTGGTGTAATGGTTATTGCTGTAGGAAATGGACATGGTGACAAAAGTTCAAATTCTGGATGAGGCTGTTTGCATTTCAAATAGCACTGATACAATTGGGAAAGGTATGTATCCAGCTATTCTCCCTCTAGCTATGGGTAAATAGTAGGGCAGACTGGACTATTTATCCTTGGTTAGGCAACTGATCTAGGAAAAGAAAAACTTTGAATTCAAACCTGTTAAACTTTGCTTAAAAAATTGACCATATGTTACACCCTACTCAGGCATAGGGTTTTGTTATATATATATTTACCCAACCCCTCTACTAAGGTGGGTGTGTGACACAAGGTCGATTATGAAGAGTAATGTTGGTTTGGATTCAGTTTTCCTTGTAGGCTGGTTATTCAACCAAGGCTAAAGAACCCAGTCTCTTATTCATAGGTCAGGGGACAGATGGATTCATGCCTTTTTTCAAGGGCAAAAGGAAATGTAAACAGGCGTCCAGGATTTGAAATCTGGTTGCTGATTTCATTTACTATGATAACCATTACACTTAATATGCCTCCTCTAAACTGCACATAGTATAATCCTCTTGTTCAGTGTGACCTTGTTACATCATGCTTGTGCAGAGGGGTTGGTATATATATATATATATATATATATATATATATATATATATATTAGTACACACACACACACACACATATATACAGGGTGTTACAAATTTTTAGGTAAGATTACTTACATAATACAACTCAAAATTCTATGAAATTATCTAATTTTTTTTTTTTTTCTTTTTAAGAGTTAAAATAATTGCATAACTTATATTATCAAAGCTAAAAATAATAAAAGTTAAAACAATATATAAGGGTGACAATACTTTCAGAGCATTAAATATTACAATGGTGTGCTTACTATTTATGTTCAAAATGTCATTATTGGCAGTCTTTATAGTTATAGGTTCTGCTGCTGTAATCAGTATTTATTTTAAAATCTACTTGAATAGAATATATGAGGGATGTCTGAAAATGAGGTACAAACATTTAGTATTCCAGCATGTTTATCATTATACAAATAAGATATTGTGAATATATTACCAGTTTTATGTAGTTACCATCAAAATAGCTGCATTTGTCCTATCTGTGCACAAACACTTATCTTGAAGAACATAATGTCAAGCCAATTGTTCAATTGCTGTGAGACCCAACAATATGACACTTTCCAATATCCAAACTTTTGATAGATGTTTTCATAGACCACTGATTCCTGAAGATTGTCACACAGCCATATTACAAAGTCTATCATGTTGAATCAAAGCCTCAAAGCATGTAATGTTGTCTTAAGCTTTGATTCAGAATAATAGACCGTGCAGACTTTGTAGAACTTGATCTTCAAGAATCATGAGTCCATGAAATTATCCATGAGAAGTTGGAATGTTACCTTGAGTCCTAAAGCAATTCACTATAGAACAATTGATACTACATTGCACCAATAGAAACTATGTGGGAAAGTAGCATACTGTTTTGTTTGCATAATAAAAGTAAAGTAAAGTCGACGGGGCGGCCTAAAGTCGGTATTAGCCAGTAGCGAGGGAGTTGCTCAATAGCGCTAGACCAAGGAGATTGTTTTTAGCATCTGAGGTAGGGCGCCACACCTACCATCAGCTCCTTGCTTTACCGCACAGATCCCTGTGCTACTCATACGCTGAGTTGGCGGGGACCAGTATCGAACTAGGAACCTTGTGGTTTCTAGCCGAACGCTCTACCGACTGAGCTATGGCATTACCCAACCCATTCACTACGGGCTGCCCTGTCGGTTGGGGCGTTAGAATACACTGACTGCACCTCTACAGAGGGGTAAGACTCCCCTAATGAGGCCACCTGTTGGCTGTGGGTGGCAACCTGTGATGCTTAAGGATGGAATCCTTGTGGCTGAGCAGTCCATGACCTGCAACACTCCACTTTGGTCCTTACTTAGGCTAGATGGGTGGTCGGAGAGGCCCCCTCCAGGATTTGAGCTCGTGCTGCTGTGTCCATTTCCTGCAATAGCTTTTACACGATGGGTACCTCCTGTTTAAAGAGTTTTATCCCTCAAATATAAATCATTTTCAATTTTAATCAGAAATTTACAAATTGAACTGAAAGTTTTTTGGTAGTTTTAGTTATTTCAGTTCTAAAATGGTAAACCTTTTTTTCTCCTAAATAATATATATGAAACTATTTATGTTTCACTTCCTGGTGATAGATTATATTTTGTATTGGTTCAATAATTGTGTGTGTGAAATTAATCTCCTTGTATTGTTTTTTTTTTTTTTTTCCCTGTATCTATATCTTCTTAACTACTCAGCATACTAGGCTTGTAGAAATGTCATCTTCACTCAGTTTCTTCTATTAAAAATATTGTATGTTGTAAATCTCTTATCCATCCCATCTAAGTACAATTCTTCTAGAATAAGAAACATTCATGATAAATTTAGATTCTGCTGGTTTACTTCAACCTGTAAGAATATTTGTTGACCTATCTTCAAAGTACCATTTGAATATTCAACAAAAATCAAATATGCTTATGAAGTTTTCTCTTACTGTCAATAGCCCTGTTGGCTGGAGCTTTAGAATACACCGACTGCACCTCTGCAGAGTAGTAAGACATCCCCCAATGGGACCACCTGTTGGCCATGAGTGGTGACCCATGATGCTTAAGGATGGAATCCTGGTGGCTGAGCAGTCCATGACTTGCAACTCTTCACTTTGGCCCTTATTTAGGCTAGACAGGTGGTCAGAGAGGCCCTCTCACATCAAGCCCTAGTACCTATATGATTGCCCCAACCCTTTTTTTTACATGCTAGAATGCGGTGGCTGAGACTCTTATACAAGGTTTTAATATGAAACCTGAAATTGGAAAAAAAAAAAAAATTCTTTTGCAAGGTTTAATTGTGTTTTAATCAGCTAAATAGAATTACAGTTTATACTATATTTATCACCTGAATTACAGTAGAGCAGCCAGAAAAAAGACACTTTTTAAACCATCAACATTCAGCAAAGAAAGTGATGGGAAATTGAGATAGTGAATAAACATTTGAGTTGGGGCACAGTGACATCTTTTCTAATGAAATCCTATTTGCTCACTCCAAGTTGAATATGGTTCTGTAAATTGTTTAAGAATTTTGTTTAAACTGTCTCTACTTGGAATTGAATCATCAGTAAACAAAGATTTCCTCCTCCCAGACAACTAACCTGGCATTTCATGCTCTCCAGAAATTATCAAATGGAATTATGACTAAAATTCAAAACTAAACCAACCATCTTAACAAGTCAATAAATTAATATACAAGAATACAGCATATTACAAATGCTTTTGTTTAGTATGGGGGTTTTCAATTTGGAAAAATAACATAAAGATTATTTTATAGTTTGGGGAGCACTTACAATATATTTTATTCAAATTTTGCTAATACCCTTGGGAAAAGTATGCTTTCAACTATTATTCCTCCAACTATGGGTAAATAGTAGGGCAGACTGAGCTTTTTAACCTTGGTTCAGCAACCAGTCTTGGATAAGGAAAATTCTGAATTCCAACCTGTTAAACTCAGCTGAAGGAATTGACTGTGTGTCACATCCTATTCATGCAAAGGGATTGGTAAATGTATATGTATTCAAATTTTGCTTTTGTTTTTAATCCTATTATTTTTCAAATATAATCCAAATAGTCTAATAATGTTGACATTTGTACATTAGATCTAGTAACAAAGTAGACTAGAGGGCTGACATTTTGTTCCTATAAAAATTATGACTTATTATATAATATTTATTAAGGCTGTGGGGAGTCAGAACACAAAGCCTCCAACTCCTCTATTTTTGGCATCTCTGACTCTTCTTTATGTAATTAAGGGATTATGGCCTACAAATAAATACAAAACCATGATTTTTTTGTAATATATTTATAAGGAGTGCACTGTATAAATTACAGACTAAACTAGAGCCATATAAAGTATAAATTCAACTAGTCAGTCTGTATAGTTTTACTAACTCCAGTGACCCTTTAATTACCCCTGACTCTGGCTCCACAGCCTTGAAATTTATAAGAAAGGATACTGAATGGTGCATAAAATTTATTTTTTTTGCATTATTTCTGCATTTGTGAATGTGATTTCAATAATGAACTGTTCATAATTTGAGTATATTAATCTGTTCTAAAGACCTAAATTAAGGATTTCTCTCTGGCTTGACTGATTTATAATTATCTACTAGATAAGTGAAATTTAATAATGCTATGTTATGTAGAGACATCCCCAATGAATGTAATTATGATTAAGGGACACATTATCTTTGTCCTCTGTTGAGTCACTGCATCAGTCATTTCTAATACTGATATCTTCTTTAGATATCTTCAACCTTCTTCTATAAAAATGGTTAGATAATAGACACCAGCCTTATTCTAGTTTTTCTTTCTTGTACCAATGACATATATTACTTATTATACTCATCAACAATTCTAAAAATTTACTGCTGTTTGTTTTTGTTTTTTTAGAGGGGGTGTCTGCTTTTCTCAATTGTGGATCATCTGAAATTAATTTATTACCATTGAACATGACTGAACTTGTGATAAAGATGGTTTAAAATCTGATAAACTGTTGTCTTACTGTTGCATAGTTCTTATTCTTATTATTCTTATTCTTATTCTTATTATTCTTGGTTATCTGGCTAGATTCCTCTGGTCTTCTGATGTTGTCTTGGGTCACTTTGCATTGGGAACACATCAGGTTGCCTATATCCGTCTTTTTTCATTAGTTTTTGGTTAACAAACACAGAAAGTGGATAAATTTTCATATCATATTTTGCTTCAACTGTAGAGTGTGAAAATATAGCCATTACATGTCCTTTTGCAATGACATCTGTGACTACTCTATGTTCTCTTGGGTTAGGTAGTCACATGACTAAACCAATCAATGAGACCTGCCAAAGAAACAAGGAAACCTTAATTAAACAAGGAAGGTTTTTATTTTAAAAAAGGTGAAATGAGACAATTTTAGCTTTGTGAAATAAAGGCAAATTTTCAAGTCATCAAAGAAAGTACAAGATAATATTTTTAATTGATGATACAAAATGTACAGAACATAAGAAATGAAATGAAACCTGATTATGATTTTATACTAGTGCATGTCAAAACTTAATAGTTCAAACATATATATATATATATATAAAATATTTTGTTTAAAAAAAATAGCAAAAATCTATGCACATTTTATTCTGTTCTAAAAAAATAAATAAAGATTTCACAGATTTGGACAAATAAAAAAATACCCCAAAATGCTGAAATATGAAATTATTTTCATATTTCAGCATTTTGGAGTACTTTTTCAGAGGACGTATTTTGAATTTGTGTGAGTGAGAATTGTCATTATATGCCTCTCAAATGATTAACACAAGTAAATTGACATTAAATTCCTTATAATAATTAGTTTTTCATTTTATGTTATTATGGGCCACAGTTAGATTTTCATTTTTAGAAATATCTATCAGATCTGGTCATAGCCACAAATCTATCAAATATTTTTTCTTAACTTTAATTTCTTTCACAGGTGAACTGTAATTACAAGTCACAGCAAGAAATGATTGCTTATATTGTAAAATAAACATTTATTCACAACAAAAATAAGTCAGGGTCACTTGAAAGTTTACTTTAAAAGCTAGCATCAACCTATGTTTGGTGATTTAACAAAATGATAATTATCCTCCACTTGTTTTCATGGTACTAAGTGGATATGTTTTTATAAAACATTTAATTGATTTTTAACACCATACTACAGTATGGTGAAGTTTTGGAGTTCTAGGGAGTATGGAGTACTGTTGCATACCCTTTTTTACTTCTTACTTCTAGTCGTCTTTTCTTCTGGCCGGCTTTGGTTCTATCTTGGTCTGGTCTCTTCTAAGGTCTGGACTTTCTTGGACTTCAGGTCTGGTTTCTGTTAGGGATTTCTCCTTATCAGAAGCCCTGTGTCATTGTTAGTTTTTAGGTAATAAACACAAGACTTCGATTTACTTTGATGTTACTTTATTTGTAAATCCCCAAACCAGACATCTGTGCACATCCTACGAGCTCGGCTCCTACTTGCTAACTGAGTCTTCTTACTATCCTTAAACCGGAAGACAGGGTCTTCTATGCCTTCTGGTTCTCACGATTTATCCCCGGAAGGCAAGGTGAGAGTGAGGTCAAGCGCCGTCACTCACTCTCAAGGCCATCAGCTGCACTAATGTTTCTACACTACCTTATATAAGTATTAGGGATCTAATAATTATTCCCAGGTCCACTCTTAAATCTACAATAGATATCCATGCTTTAAAGACATAGACAATTATTCTATTTGATGGAGGTACTAGTGGTATAATGGTTATTAAAGTTCAAATCCTGACATGACTATTTGAAGCGTTGTATTAAATTTTATATATAGACCTTTTATTTTGAGGTACTTGTTGTGTAATAGTTATCATTTTAGCAAATGGACATAGTGATGAGTTTAAATCTTGGGCAGCGCTGTTTGCATTTCACATAGTGCTAATACACTTGGGAAAGGTATGCATCCAACTATTCTCCTTCCAGTAAAATAGTAGGGTAGACTGGGCTCTTGGTATGGCAACTGGTCTTGGAGAATGAAAACTCTGAATTCAAACTCTGTTTAACATTGACTTTGTGTCACACTTTGCTTGAATGAAGGGGTTGGTAAATACATACTCTATTTACTAGAGGTCATATAGCTTGATAGCTAATTTGATAGAAGAGGATTATTTAAATGAAATGTTGCAAAATTAATGGGTGATTATGTAACTTTTTCTTTGTCTGGGCTTCTTAAATTCAAAGGATTTAAGAGCTGCTACTTACTGAAATTTTACTCTACCATTTTTGTTTTTAAAGATTTATTTTCATCCTGACCTTTTAGCATATTTTTAAAGAATAGACACAAAATAATATAATCAAATAAATGTAATGTACTTTGTGTCTACTGCAGCTCGTATATCAAATAACTCTTCCTCTTTCACCACTTAAATATTGTATTGCTTGTTCTCCCTTCTACTTAAAGTGATAAGACAACTTATTAACTGTCTGAATTTTTTAGATGAGACTTGATAATTTCTATTTAGATTTTTCCGTTTCTTGTCCTCATCTTTATTGTTATATACACAATGTGTCAACTGAAGTGCCTTCTGGCCTTCTTCAGGTGTTTATTGTTGAACTTGGGAACCTTCTTCTTGAACTCTGGAGCTTTTATGTCGAAATCAAGTCTCCATGGAACCTCACCCTGAACTTTTTATTCAATCCATTGGGGTAGATTGTTCTCATTCTGTTAACCATGACCGGGTACAAATGTTAAGCTATATTAAGTATTCTATTGTTTTTGATTGTAGTCAGGATTGAACCTTCAACCTCCAGATGATTGTCACTTAGAACTATATTTAACTCAACACTTATATCCATTGCTCCATGTGTTTTGTCTGAAGAAGGCCGGAGAGCACATTGGTCAAAACATTGTATATATTAACAATAAAAATGAACAGTCCGAAAAATTTAAATAATACAACTTACTAACAGTAATTTTTTTATTTTTTTAAGGTTGATTTCTCTAATATTCCATTTTTAAATGGTCACGTCAAGTCCTAGCACCTATATGATTTTCCCAACCCTATTGCCCTTATGGCAAGCCCCAACCCCTTTTTATCATATGGATGCTAGAAGGCGGTGGCTGCGGGTCTACATGTCCTGGGAATGACGTTAAACTCTATCTGATGGTGAGGTTCCAGTTTTGGAGGTTTGGGGAGTGTGGGGCACCCCTTCATCACCATTGCTCCCTGGTCCACTCTGACCCAGAGTGGTAGTACCTGTTAGGGTCCCATCTATGGGTTAAATTGAAAAATGTATCTATAAAAAATTGTATTATCCATTAGAATTGATTTATTTCAAAACTTTATCGGCATTAAATGACCCACTGAGGTTGATATGCCGTAAAACAAACCAAACCAATCCATTTTTAAAAGTTCAAATGAAATCTTAACTATTTTACATTTCATGAATTGGAATTCTACATTGTGTTGCATAATGCAATAAAACTGAACTTGGTCATTGTTTGTGTTCCTCTTGGTTCCACTCTGAAGAAAGAATTCTCTATTATTCTTACTATTGCCATTATTTAGTAAATGTTTAATAAATGGCAGCTGCAGTTTCCATTGTTTTAAAGATTTCTCTATTTTCTTTACAAAACATTCTTTTATCAAAACTGAAAAGGGATAGAAATATAGAGTAACAAAAGAACTAAGAGTTTTATTTCAAATATAAAGTATTAACTCCACTGACACATTTGTTCATTTTTCTGCATCAAATCAATAATCCAATATATTTAGATGCAACTCACCCAGCAGATAATCAGGAAAATATATGAAAACCGATTGCAGTTATAAACCAAACTCATCTTTTGAATAAAGCTTAGACTTTAGATGTCTTTTCTGTATAAGAAACATTTTATAAAAGAAATTCTTTACTTAGAATTAGATTGTTTATTGTTCAGTTTATTTCTTGTTATACAATTTAGAGTCAGGAGACATCCCATCATTGTATAATGGTTCATAGATCCATTACTACTGAATAGCAAGTTCGATCCTTACTGGATGCGCCACAATTGCACCCTTGTCACATCATACCCATGTCAAGCAGGTCGGATAAATATCTACATGGGTGTTCCATTGTTGTGTAATGGTTAGCAAGCTAGTCTTGCAGATCCATTACTACTGAATAGCAAGTTCGATCCTTGCTGGATGCCCCACAATTGCACCCTTGTCACATCATACCCATGTCAAGCAGGTCGGATAAATATCTACATGGGTGTTCCATCGTTGTGTAATGGTTAGCAAGCTAGTCTTGCAGATCCATTACTACTGAATAGCAGGTTCGATCCTTGCTGGATGCCCCACAATTGCACCCTTGTCACATCATACCCATGTCAAGCAGGTTGGATAAATATCTATCTGGGTGTTCCATTGTTGTGTAATATTTAGCAAGCTAGTCTTGCAGATCCATTACTACTGAATAGCAAGTTCAATCTCCACTGGATGCCTCATACTTGCGACCTTGTCATATCCATTGTACAAGAAGTCTTCCTCATTAAACATTCTTGTAGTCTTGTAGCATTTTGTATATAAAATATCATGTGCTGACAGTATATATCCCCATGACTCTCTTGAACCACGTGTTCTTATCAGTCATCACTCTGGTATGTCCATGTGTAGGTGTCCACCGGAGAACATCACTTATGTGTCTGTACTTACTTCTCCTGTAGTATTCATCATATCCTGTTCATCTTACTTGGTTTGTGTGATAAAAGTTAAGTGGCTATACAGCTGCTTTTTTATGGGGAGCTGCTTCCAAGATTTGTCATCAGCACCCTTGTGTGTTCACATCTAGATTTTTTTCTAATCATTTTGTTGGAGTAAAAGTAGTGCAGCCATACACTAGTACTGATATGGCTACAGCTTGAAAAAATTCAATTTTTACTTTTCATGACATGGTCATATTGATATAATCATACAGTTATTTTTATATTTGTTTTGATGAAAAAATTTTAACCACAAAATTTTAATTTATTTCTAAGTTTCTGTTAAATACCTAACAATTTTGATTTTTGAGTCTCCTGTAAATATCATGATTTGGAATTTAAAAATAATTGTACTAAAAAATAAAAACTCAGTCCAAAAAGTATAAAATCTTTAAAATATCTATACAGATATATATCTATATTAGTTAATGGAAAGTTTATATAGACAGCCAAAACAGTTTTATGCAGAGCTACCAAAATTGGTATGCATACTTATTGAACCCAAATTACGGTCAAGTCACACTGAAAGCACCAGTTCTCACTAGATCAGCAAAGTTAAGCAGCAATGAGCCTGTTTAATACTTAATTAGGTGACCACTTAAGTAACAGCAGGTACTGTAAATAAACCGAGTCATTTGTTTATCAAAAATAACTTGATTCAACATTGAATGACCCAAAAAGGGTTTATATGCCATAAGACAAAACAACCAAGAAAATATTTATCAACAGAGGAAGGTTTTAACATTAGAAATGTTCATCATGGGGGAAAAAGGGATCCTATCAAGAAAGGGTCTGTAACAATAAGCAATAAGTGTAAAGCCATGTTGCTGCAAAATATTACTAGTCACTTGAATTTAAATTTCCAAGCTTCAAAAGAAAAAGATGAATGAATTTTCTTACTAAGATAATAATTTCCATTTAATTAAACACTAGTAATTAGTCTGAATTTTTGCAATGAGACTTGGTGTGTATTATTGATTTTTTTTCAGTCTGTTGTAGTCCTCCTCTTTATTGTCAAATATACATACTCTATGTTTCGGCCAATGTATTGCAAGGAACACCTGAAGAAGGCCGGAGGGTACATTGGCTGAAACATGTATTTATATTTTACAATAAAGATGAGGATGACAACAGATCAAAAAATCAATAATACATATCAATCATGTATCATCGCTAAAATTCAGACAACTGTCCAAAAAATCGAAATAATACACTAGTAATTAGGCTTATGATTAGTTAAAACAGGACATGTAAAATATTTATTGCTTAATAAGGACTAACTAATCTGGACAAAAAATAATGTTTAAATATTCACTAAAATTAAACTTTCCCTCCAAATCTGGATTAATTTTTTTTCAGAGAATGATATTAATTTCATAAGATGATATAAAAATATGTAATTGGTTAACCACTTTAGTTGCATGGATTTATTTATTTTTATTTTGTCTGTAAGTTTTCAAGTCTAGATTTTTGACAACAAAGATTGTAAAATAACCAGTTGCAATTCAAGTTTTGATCTCAACCAGCATAAATAGATATTTCAGTTAATCTTATAATTATTAAATGAATAGAAACTATACACATAGGATATTAGTTAAGTCAGCTTAAAATATTTTCAAAATTCTAATCCATTATTTTATACTGGTACATGAAGTTCCCCTATTTCTGCTCATTCTCTTTTTTCATAAGGATTATTTTTTCACAATTCCCAACAATTTACTTTGTTTGAAAAAGCTCTAGAGATCTTATTTTTGCACATTATTTTCAAAGCTATTTTATATTTGTGCATTTTGGATCTATTTTCTATTAAACTGTGTAGAAATGAGATTCTTTTTACTTATCTAGTGATATGTCTCTCTCTATCTTTAGTCATCTCATCTAATCCACATTCTCTTTCATTCTCAATGTTGGCTCTTCATTTTTGTATCACAGATTGAATTTTAGACACCAGCACAATCTGTATCCCCTCCCCTAGTCCTTTATTTGATCTTTCCACAACTGAGTATCTTTTCTCATTTTTATTTACAATATTTTATATTTTTGTTTATTTATTTCTCTTAACTATTTCATATTTTTCTATTGTAGTATACTGAAGAGAAATTCGGCCAAGCTGAAAAGACTGAATTAGATGCTCACTTTGAGAATTTATTGCAACGGTCAGACAAGACAAAACAATGGACAGAAAGACTTCTCCGATCATCGGAGACTCTTCTCCAACCCAATCCCAGTAAGTATCTTCATTTTTATGTTCTCTTCATATATTTCCTGCAGTTAGATCATTTGGAAAAATCAACGCCAATTATATATAACAACCATCTTAAGAATCTCTTTCAATTTCTTGTATCCGTGTGAATCGATGGGATGTTCAACGGAGGGAAATATATAAATAAATCTTTGTCTGTAATTGAATATTTTTAGCTTCCACCAAGAAATTTTTCATGTTTCATTTTTTTGTTTCCTTTTTTATTCTAACAGTTTATGATTTGCCATCCAGGCACTTTTTTTCCCATAAAGATTTTTGCTTGGATTCCTAAAAAAATTTTTCTGTACCTGAAAGGTTTTTTAGTTGAAGGTATCATTTGATAACATAAACAGCCATAAAATAGATTTATAATGTAAATCTTTAATTTTACTAATCAATGACAGTACAGACTCATAATATATACTGTATACTATGTAGAGAGGGTAAGATCCCACCCCTGCAAAAAAGTGGTGTCCTCTGTATAACTCTAAACTGCATCTGATAAGGCTCCAGTTCCGGAGATCTGGGAGAGTGTGGAGTACCCTTTTAGTTCCATTACTCCCAGGTCCACTCTAACTTGGAATGCTTGTTTCTGTTAGGGTCCCATCTTTGGATTAAATAGATCTATTTAAAAAAATATTTATATTTGATAGAACCATGTTAAAAAAAAACTTAAGAAATAGCTACCCCAAAAATGTAAATATGAACATACAATGAATAAGATTCCCTAGCCCCAAGGAATAAAATTATCCTAGATTGGTTGATGTGACATTAAAATCAATCTTAATATTTAAGAATATTTCTGTAAAAATTGTGGCCTTGCCTCATGGCTGAAATATTTATATAGAGTAATACCATGTTCAAGATACATTCTGAATAAATGCAGTACTAAATGAAACAATTCTATACATAAGTCATTATAAAATGTAAGAGCTTGACTATCTTTAACAGTTGATGTGAATGCAAATGAAATTGATAGATATTGTAAAATGACTGAAAAATCCAGAAACTTACTGTCAGGCCCTTTAAGCATTTTAACTAACCTTGTTTTAAAATTACATTAAATGTAATATTACACTATGGTGAACTAGAATTATAATAAAATTAGAAAACAAGTTTAATATCTGTTATAAATTATGAAACTAGTTAAATTAATCAACTTTAATCACAAATATGAGGGTTGACTGAAAAGTTCATAGGCTGACAAAGATACTCTCATAGAATGTGACTAAATAAGATTTATTTTTCAACATAGTCTCTCTTGTGGTCTACACACTTCTCCTATTAGTGTTTCAGTACATGGATTCGATTGGTCAAAAAGTCATCAATAGTAGATATGACGTCATACAAACTTTTCAGCCCACCCTCACACAGGCCTAGTTGCATATATATATATATATATATATATATATATATATATATATTTTAAATAGGATGGAAGAGGTTATATTAGGAATGAAAGTTAAGACTGTTGTTGTACATGGGTTGCTTTTCAAAGAATTCATCTAATGTCATTTTCTTTTACTCTGAAACAATTTATGGTAGCAAGATATCATGTCGAGAATAGCTCCATTTGCTTTATGCTCACAGTTAGGTTCTATGAGTTTCTTAAAATTGATGATACTGTTGCTGAGGAATTTAGTAGTATCAATTCTTTCTGGATTTACAATGCAGTTATTCAATAGATAAACTCTTACCATGAGATTCTGTTAACTTAACTCAGTCGGTAGAGCGTTCAGCTAGAAACCACAAGGTTCCTATTCGATACCGACCCTTGCCAACTCGGCATATAAAAAAAAGGGCAGGGTTAGCTCAGTCAGTAGAGCGTTCAGCTAGAAACCACAAGGTTCCTAGTTTGATACCAGCCCTTGCCAACTCATTCAGCGTATGCGTAGCACAGGGATCTGTGTGGTAAAGTAAGGAGCTGATGTTAGGTGTGGTGCTCCATCTCAGACTCAAAATAATCTCCTTGGTCTAGCACTAGTGAAAAGGAGATAGACTCCCTTGCTGATTGGTTGATACCGACTTTAGGCCACCCCGACAAATTTACTTTACTTCAACATTCTCATTTTCTAGTCTCTTTCATTGGTTTGCTCAATGTTGTCAAATTCCAGGAAGTCATTGGCTTTTCTTTTCTTTTTTTTAAATTTACTTGAATTAGTCAGATTCTTTGCTAACTGTGAGGTCATAATGACAAGCTTTTTATTTTATCTGCATTTTTCATGATGGTTTTTTTTATCATTTATGTACCTAAGTTTAAAGACTTACTCATATTCACCTGATATTCAAGCTTCTAATCACTTCAACATTTACTTTTACATGGAGAGTTATCTTCAACACTTTAGATGAACTTTCAGCACTTAGAGTTGCTGACTGTTTCCGATTTAGGATGTGTAGAGATTTTGTGAACCTGTGGATAGACAGTGAATTTTGGAATAAATTTAGATCTGTATAGGAAAATGCAGAAGTGTGAATTCATAATTTCTTATGCATACAATTATCATAATACAGTGCTATCTTATTGAAGATATTGTGCCAGAAATAATTTTAAAATATGTTGTTGTTGTTGAGCCTCAACATGATCGAGTAGATTAGTACTGTGTGTCTCATCTGACGACTACTTTTCACAGCTGAAATATCATTAAATGTCATGCTACATGATAAATTATTGTATATGTGTTTATTCATATATATATATATATATATTATATATATATATATATATATATATATATATATATATATATATGAGAGTAAAGAGGAAATCAGTCCGGCAGTATGTGGATAAAAGTAGACAAATATGGGATATCATACTGGATGGATGTTTATTATAGGTAGTGATGTTGACATTATAACGTTTTAGTCTATCAGACCTTCTTCAGGACATGGACTGAGTTCTTGTATTGAAGGATTCATTCTCATACTGATGAGTCTTGAGGTTGTGATTGGGGAAGGGGTACAGCTGCTGATGCATACTGTAAACGTAATCCTTCAATACAAGAACTTAGTCCATGTCCGGTCTGAAGAAGGTCTGATAAACATCCATCCAGTACAATATCCCATGTTTATCTATTTTTCTTCACAATTACACATACATACATACATACATACATATATATGTGTGTGTGTGTGTAGCTTAACAGTTCTGTAGCATTGTTGCTTAGACCAGCATCTGGTTGGCTTGTAGATGCAGCTTCTTAGATCATTGCTGGTGGCTGGACACAGAATCAGATGAAATGGCCAATTTTTTAGAAAAAACACATGAGAAAAGATCTCCAATGACAAATTATAACAAACATCATTTTATTGTCAGCAACAGCTCAGTTAACAGACTTAGGCTAGAGATAGAGGTGTGGCAAATTGTCTTAGGAGAGACCCTGGAGGGCCAGGTTAGCTTCGGTCGTAGAGCGGTGGGCTAGAAACCACAAGGTTCCTAGTTCGATACCCTCGCCAACTCAGCATATGAGTAGCACAGGGATCTGTGTGGTAAAGTAAGGAGCTGATGTTAGGTGTAGCGCTCCACCTCAGACGCTAAAATAATCTCCTTGGTCTAGCGCTAGTGAAAAGGGGATAGACTCCCTCGCTGCATGGCTGATACCGACATTAGGCCGCCTCGACGACTTTACTTACTTTACTTATAGTTACAATTGTAGGAAAGAGACTTGACAAAGTTATTTACATTTCATGTTACACTAATGCCCTTGGGGAAAGGCATGAATCCATCTTTTCTCTCCCAAGCTATGAAAAAATGGACATTCTTTTTTGCTGTGTGTGACAAGGAGAGAAACAAAGACTTTGGACAGTTTTTAAATCTCCTTCAGTTGTGACCTCTTATTTGCCAAACAGAAAAGCTGAATAAAAAAACTAAATACTTAATCTTTGTCTATCATTTTAGATAAAACACCTACAAGAGAATCTGGTGCCTGAATGAATATATATATATATATATATATATATATATATAGGAAATGAAAAAATACAAATTTCATTCACGATTGATGTTTAATAAGCTGACACTGCAGTGTTTTGCTTTGTTTAACAAACCTTCCTCAAGGCTTTTTTTTTTTTTTTTTTTTTTTTAATGAATGAAACTTGTTTTTTTCATTTTTTATAAAATTACACATTGTCAGATTTACTTCCACCTTTTCTTCATATATAATGTGTGTGTGTTTACAGTTATTCTGGATATTGTATTTCCTTACTAGTCTCAGAAACTGGTAGCAGTCCAAAGTACAATGTAGGATTACAAATGTTGATTTTCTAGGCAGACACAAACTGACAGGCTGGCCCTCCCCCCCCTTTGGGATATTAGTATAATACTACCTTGCTTGCTATCTCAAAGTACTATGCTTTACTTATTGAATTTCCTTTTTTTAAATGCTTGTCAAATTAGTTAGTAAAGTAGTTGTGCATAAAAATAAAATATCTACCCAAACTAGATTATAAAAACAAACACTAAAAACCTTTAAAAGATTTGATAAAAAAGAAAGCAATATTTGTAACAGATCAGTTTCCTATATCTTCTGATAATTTGTGGACAGATTCATGAGAATATAAAATATCATGGTCTAAAGTACAAACATCTAATGAGTTTCATACTCTTTATTTGACACTAGACATTTTTATTTATATTTATATAACTTTAAATTTCAATTTATAAATCTATGAAAGGACTGTAGTTTTAAAAATGCCTGATCCTTTTCTTACCCTTTAATATTAAAACAATGAAAATTGAGGACACGTTAACTAAACAACTGGATTAAGAACAGCCTGTTAACTACAAACTTTTTCAATGTACTTAATGAAAAAAAAAGAACAAGTTTGAAATCTAATCTGTTATTTTCTTGTTTACCCATTTGAAATGATAGAATCCAAATGGTTGTTTTTTTTTTTTTTTTTTTTTTAATGGCCTGTAAAGCTGTCTAGGGTTATTTTATATTTAAAGGTTAGGGAATTGCATTCATTGTACATTCATTTTTTTACATTTTGGTGTTGTTTCTTAAAAGATTTTTTTGCACATTCCTATAAAATGCAAATAATTTTTAAACAGATCTATTTGACCGATAGATGGGACTCTAACAGGCACTAGCACTGTAGATTAAATTGGACCTGAGAGTAATGAAAATAAAGGGGGGTACACTACACTCCTCCAGAACTAGTCTCATTATTAGAAGCTGTTTAGTGTCATACCCAGGGCACCCTTTTTTTTTTTTTTTTTTGAGGTCGGGGGTTCTGACTCTTTACAGGGATACAGTCAATGTATTCTAAGTCCTACTGACAGTGAGGTATTCAAATGAGAATTTTATGAATTAATCCCTTATCTACCAGAGCCCCACCCCAAACCGCCCAACAATCAAAATGTTGGACTGCCTGAAATCACCAGAGATGTCAGCTCTTAGAAAATGGTTTAGAGTTAAGAGAAATGAATTAAATGAATATATTTCTATTCAGTAGTAAAGGATCAATGATAAGATACGAGCTTGTCAACCATTTGTGACATGGCTATTGCAGATGGCAGTGGTAGATAGAGGATTAAATGGAAACTCTTGTATACCAACACTTTGGCAAATTTTTTTTCTTGTTTACCATATTGACATTTGGTAAATTCTAGTCATGGACATATCTCATTGTTTTGCCAACTTTTCAATATTTAGTGAGGCATGCAAGATTATTACTCTGATCAATTTTTATTGTTCTCTTTTATCTTCTGTAATAGATTTAATGTAATCTTCTGATATTCATGACAGTCTGTGATAGATTCTACAAATAATTGTCTCTTCTGTCTTGCGTCCTGTTTGCATAGTGAATAACAAATTGGAGAAGAACAAATCATAAAATATAGCAATTAATTTCTGTCTGAATTCTTGAAACACATTTGTTATTATTCAATCGTTCTTTCAGACTAGCATCATCATCATCATCATTGCTATTGGTTTGATCATATTTTAGCCAGCTCTCAGGCTGTTAGGAAATTCTATTCAAATATAATCAAGATTACTATCTACAATATTATCATCTCTTGCTTTCTATCCATAGGTTTTAGCGTTGGCAATTAGTTTTTCAAAAAAGTGTTTTTAAAAAATTGAGTACCCATCAAGAATGAACACCCAACAAAACATCTTTGGCATAAAATAACCCAAGGGTTGACATGCCATAAAATCTAGCCAAACAACCAATTTAGAATCTTTCACTTCATAAATAGAAGAATCAATATCATTATAGACCACTGTTACAACAGATATCCAATGAATTATGTAATAGACAATAAAAACATTATTTGAACTAAAACAGATTTCAGCTTTTTTTTCTGTTATTATTATTAATACATAATGAAACCATCATTTGCAATCTGTATTTATCTGTTAATTCCTTGCATTCAAATTTTATTTATTTCATAAGAAAATGTGAAGTAGTTTGATTGAAGTTATTTAGAATATATAGACTGAACTATTTGTGAAGGACAAATGTCTTTAACCTATATTTTTCAATCTATTTTTTTTATGCACCAACTATTGAACATATAGGATTGAACCATAAAGCATCTATTCTCTTAATGAACCTTACATAAAGTATCTGTCTAGGCTAATTTAAGTTTTCTACTGCAAATCAATAATTGGACATAGGCCAAAATATTTACATTCAAATGTAGATTTAAATAACCTTATCAATTTATCCAGTGTAATTTTGATACTTCATTATCTATTCTTTACTTATTCTCATACTTTAAGTTAAACCGTTACATATTTTTGGTAACTAGTGACTAACTTACCAAATACAAATTTTTGAAAATAGTGATTTTCTTTACTGATAAATAAGGCTTTCAAGTTTTTTGGGGGGGGTTTTTTGTGTGTTTCTTTTCTTTTTTCTTTTTCTTTTTCTTTTTGGTGGTGGTGATAGTGGGGGAATCTTAACAAAATATGAAATATTTTCTATTGTACTATCATTTATTCAGTTCTGTGCTAAAATTATTTTATGTGAAATGAATGCAGCTGAAGAAAAAATTGGAAAAGAAAAAAATCAATTTAATTTCCATATTCATTTTTTTCACCCCAATATTAAAACTGGAATCTTTGTGAATATGCAAAAAATGGTGATAAGTCACTTGAAATTGTTCAAGAAAACCACTGAGAAGAATATTGGAAATCTTGAATATTTCCTCATTAGCATATTTATGTTAACATCCTGTTGAGAATTTTCTAAGTCCAGCGCCTAATTCCTATAATCATTTATCAAAAATGGATAAAAATGGCCTTTTCATTTAAAATTATTTCCCTTAAATTAAAGACTTCTAAATATGTTTAATATTACATTTAAACAAAGGCTATCGTTTGGGGTAGATTAGGAAAATGAATGTGACTTCTGGCCGGGTGGAATGAGTGGTATAGGAAGTTAAGAGTTTAAAGAAGAAATGTTTTGTATATAAGTAACAGTTTACACAAGTCTGTGATAGTAAGTAAAGTTGGCGGAATGGCCTATTGTCAGTATCAGCAGGGGAGTCTATTACCTTTTTCACTAGGGCTAGACCAAGGAGATTGTTTTTGCATTTGAGGTGGAGCCACATTTACTGTCAGCTCCTGTTTTTCACTCTAGAGTGAGAGGGGATTGTTATCTGACAAGACAATCCTAGCACTAGTAAAAATTGTCTGGCTGATACTGATAATAGGTCACTTACTTATTAATAGTAATTATTGTAAGTACTAATTTTTATTAAGCTAAATTAAATTGGATCTTCATATTTTTGCAAAAGGTTGAACTTTTTAAAATAATATAAAATTTCAAAAACTTTCAACCATTTTGGTTTAAAGTATTAGTTTTTAATTTCTCTTTGGATTGATTTGTTTATATTTAACAATTCTTGTTCTATTATAAATCAATGATTCATTTACATACTTTAATTTTTTACAGGTGTGCGCATGGAAGACTTCTTTTACGAAAAAATGGATAAAAAGAAGAGGGATCGATATACAAATGCTGAACAACTGGGACAGGTCATGATTGATTCTGGCAATGACTATGGCCCTGGAACAGCTTATGGTGAGAAATTGCATTTTATTTCATCATATCTAAAACTGATATCACTGTATTACTTTTTTTGTTTTTTTGTAGGTCAAACATTATTTTTTGTCCACCTTATTGGAGTATTTTGCATTGCATAAAAGACATGCTGGTCCATCCACTGCTTCTAGCAACAAATAAACACCATCACTTTATACATTTATTTTTATCATTATTTTACCTGTAAAAGTTTTGTTTCCCCTAATAGAAATCAATACCTAATTAGTTGTTTATGTTGTATAGGCCTTTCTCTTCTCTTTTTACCATTTTATAATACATATCTTGTAAGCTGTTTGATTTTGGGTCGTCTATCTGTGATCTGGGAATCTGGGTTGGCTTCTCTCTGTTCTTCTGATCTTCCTTCTTGGGATCTCTTGGGACTTTTTATCTTTGTATCCGTTGCTGTTTTTAGTAACGAACACAAGACTTGATATTGTTTTTAGATGTCTTTATTCAACCCATGTAAGAACATGCATGGAGAAATGGCCTATCGACGGCAGATGCCATTTGCATCTGTTCCGTTCAGTCAACCAGTCAAAACTAGGTTTCTAACTATCTTTCTGTTCTCACGTTTGGCTCTGGCCAATCAGAGACCAACTACAAGGTTAGTAAAAGGTTCTGTCCTGTCGATTACTTATACATTTTTTCCATGATTCACAATTATTGTTGTTTTTAATTTCTACACCCACCGTACATAATTTATCGGCTACCTATCAATTATGTAACATTTGCAGTGTTTTAAGGATTTGATTAAAATTAAAGATGACATTGATACATTGTTTTATAATTTCTTTTAATTTTATGTATGGATAATAATATCTGAGTATATAATGTCCAACATCTGTCAAAGGCAAATAGTAGAACCAGTTATATTGGGAGATCAAGAAAGTATTTATTTCATACAACAAATATTTTTCAACATAATCTCCTTTATCAATGCACTTAATTCAGTGGTGATTATGGATTATAAAACAAACATTATACATTATTTTGAATTTTTGGACTGTTGTCCTCATCTTCATTGTGAAATATACATGCACAACATTTTGGCCATTGTACATTCCAGCCTACTTCAGTGGCTGAGGGTCTTCATGTCCTGGGAATGACATTAGACTCTATCTGATGGTGAAGTTCCAGTTCTAGAGGTCTGGGGAATGTGGAGCACCCCTTTATCACCATTGGTCCCAGATCCACTCTGACCCGAAGTGGTAGTACCTGTTAGGGTTCCTACCCATCAAGAATAAATAAAACCAAAATGTCTTCAGCATAAAATGACTCAGTGGGTTGACATGTCGTAAAACCCAAACAACCAACCAATGAGTTTGCCAAGTCTGTTCCACTTTGCTCCGGTGATAGAACTGATGCCAACTTATATCACTACACAGGTTTACAAAGCTGGAGTTGACAGGTTACCTGGATATAATCAGTTGAACATATTTGAAACCTGATTTTTAATCAAATATTTTTATAATATTTATTGAACAGATTTAAATTAAGATGTTTTACATAAGTCACTAAAATAAACTGAAAATAAAGCATACATTTTGTAAACATTTTTTTTTATTCTATTAAAAGTTTAACTTTACATATTTTTTATAAATATATACTTGCAAATCCGGAGGTTTTTTTCTTAAAAAATTAGTAGTTGGGTAACAGAACCAATGGATATTAATGTTGAATTTTGTTCTTAGACTATTTTTGTCTCTAGAGAAATATAAATCACATACCCTACAAAGTTGAGTTTCATTTTTAAAAATAAAAATAAAAACGTTTTTATTAAATTACTTTTGAAACTTTTCTTTATTCAAAAAAAAAACTATAATGTATTTTGGGGGGGGAGGAATAGTATGAAAAGACAGTAGCATAAATTTATACAGATTATTATTTTTTATTTTCTTTCCTAAAGAATTTTAAACTTTTTTTATGTTGTGCTTTAAGGGGAAAAAAACTGAAGATTTTATCAGTTTCACAGATGCTTATAAATTGTCTTAGCATCTGTGAAAGTGCAATGTAAATAATTTTAATCCTTTTCTTCTCATTTCTATTATATATATATATATATATATATATATATATAATTCTTTCATCACAAATGTTGCAAATCCTATTTCAGCACCAGGATATATATTCACTTTGCATTCATTTTTCTTTCAGGAGCACTTAAATCATTCTTACACTTGATTTAAATATTGCAGGAAAAAATATCAAGCTTTAAATATTTGCATGCTCTCTCCCCATTTTTCATAAAATATTTTCTCATATTTATATCCTGAATCGAAAGAGAGTAGTTTATTCTCTGGTAGCATAAAATTCTGAAATACCAATTTCAGAATAAATTGTTTTATTTGAAATCTATTAATTCCTTTATTTATGCATGGTATGTCTATGCATGTTTATTAATTACAAGTTAGTCTTGCTGATACTGCGTTGAATTAGCCCAATGCTGCCTGGCTTTCTCAGCATCCAACTATATCATTGCATCAACATCCAAAACCCCTTCCATGGTTGTTAAATATAATACTATTCACTTTTTGATCCAACACTCAAGATGTAGATATATATATAAATATGTTTTGTCATTGCTATATAACAACTATATAACATCTTAAAGATTTTTCAAACTTTTAATATTTCTTTACTTTCTTTGAGGATTTTTGAACACTATATAGACAGAACTTTGTGTACCTGAGGATAACAGTGATTGTATAAAAAATAGTTAACATTAATTTAAATGCAATTGAAGCTATTTAAAAAAATAGTTAACATTAATTTAAATGCAATTGAAGCTATTTAAAAAATAGTTAACATTAATTTAAATGCAAATAGAATGTAAGTATGACTTTAATAATTGAGTAGGAGGTTGAGTTTGAAGTTAAGAAAGCTATTTTTCTCATAGAAAATAATGAAATAAAGCCCAGATAAGACATATAGTTGTGCTTCAATTAAACATTTATGAAAATATTTCTGCTGATCATACTCTTTCTCAAACACAGCTAAGAAGTTTATGATAATGCTTATAGTGCATATTTAATCTCCGATTTAGTTTAAATGTGAATTTACTCTTATATCTAAATAGGATTAACTAAGTTCTTTGATTTAACATATCATTGGATTAATACAAGTTATTTATCAGTAAAAGTTTGTTTTTCTTTTTGTTTTTAAATTAACCTATATCTCAAAATGAATATTGATATCCATATTTAATATAAAAATTAAATTATCTCTAAAATATTCTTGAGATGATTTAAATGTTTGATTCACATAAACATATGTATTCAACTTTATTTGTCAGTGAAACCCTTTAAATATTAATTTTTAGATAACTAATATAGTTTGTTGCACAGTGATGAATATTTGCTTGTTGCATTTACTGGAAATGTGCCATCATGCAAGCCATTGATTATGACTTCAGTCACATTCTTTTGGTCTGGTGGCATAATTTCATATTAAACACCATTGTGCATTTTGGTGCAGAATCAACTCTGTTTGAGAAACCATGGTCATGAGACGCCTGTGCTGGTTCGGTCATTTTCTTCGTTGTCAACCTGGAGAATACATCCACAAAGTGATCGCTCCATACCACCCAGACTGGAAGAAGCGTTGTGGTAGTCAACAAAAAACGTGGTTAATGACGGTGAGGGCTGATCTTGAATGCAATATTGTACTGCTGGAGATCACCCATTTGCTCACATCGGATTGCCAAGCATAGTCAGATTTCATAAGAGACTCAATAAATTCAGTAGATGGAGCTGGGTGAATGCTGCCACAGCAACAACAACAATAATAACTTCAGTTATTATATAAGTAAATCAAAAATATGAACTGCTTTTATATGTACTGAGTGCCAAAACCTGACAAGAAAATTAAAATGAATAAATTCAGAAAAAGTCCCATTAGAGCAGTGCAAAAATATCCTAGCTTTAAAAAAAAAACACTTGTAAGGATTATAATACTTATGGGATAGTCTAAAATTTCACATAACATTAAGTCTTATGTATTATTTTGATTTTTTTCGGACTGTTTTCCTCATCTTTATTGTGAAATACACAAGCACTTTGAAATAAAGATGAGAACAATAGTCCAAATAATACATATCAAGTCTCATCTAAAAAAATTCAGACAAATTAAGTTTTATATCTAAAATGTTTATTGATATGTCATGAATATCCACTAAATATAAGTCACTAACAAGATATAAAGAGGAATATTGTAATTTTTGGTCCATTTTTATCATATATATATATTTACCAACCCCTCCGAACGAGCAGGATGCGACACAAGGTCAATTTCTTAAGCGGAGTTCAACAGGTTTGAATTCAGTTTTCCTTCTCCTAGACTGGTTACCTAGCCATGGTTAAAGAACCCAGTCTGCCCTTCTATTTACCCATAGCTGGAGGGAGAGTAGGATTCATACCTTTCCCAAGGGTATTAGCGCCAAGTGAAATGCAATTACCACATCCAGGATTTGAACTCGGGGCGACGAGTCTATTTCCTATGACTTTAACCATTACACCACGCGCTTCCTACTTTATCATATAACAAATATTTGGTAGGTTTTTCTCATTTACTCTTTAACACTCAAACTATTAAGCTTCACAACATTCATGTATTCATGGTGTATGAATATTGATTGATTAAAAAAGATGCTACAGAAAAAAATGTTAAGTTATTTATTTTGATAAGTTTTCTATTTTATTTATGGATAGTGTACTCGATGACCTTCAGCACTTTTTTGGTTTTCTTTTTCTTTCCTCAATTTCAAGTAAATTATTTTCACTTTTGTATCGTACATATTTACCAACCCCTTTGCATGAGTAGGATGTGACACAAGGTCAATTTCTTTTGGAGTTTAATAGGTTTGAATTTAGTTTTCCTTCTCTGGTTGCCAAACTTAAGAAAAACCTATCAAATATTTAGTTTTTATATTTCTTAATTAGGACTTCCCTTCATTGAGTAATGGTTAGCAAGGTAGATCTATTACTATTGGATAGCCCATAGCTTGTGACCTTGTAAACAGGAATGGATAAATACCAACTTTTTAATTAGAATACAAATAAATCATATTTACTGAAATTGGCTCTTTGATTATTGCTGTAAATGTGATGAGAAATCTTAAAAGCCATGAGCTGACATTTAATCTCTTAGTAATTGTCTCAGACCCTAAAGTGAATTCTTTTGTGATTCTCAATATTATCAATAATGATTTATTTCGATTAAACACAAGTTTATCTATACATATATAAAGGGCAGTTGTGTATGTATGTATGTATGTATGTATGTATGTGTATGTCCGGAGGAAACTACGAAAATAAAACGATTAATGAAAAAGTAAATATATATACACATTTACTATCACCAGATCTTACCTTTTGAGTAAAAATGATGAAGATTTGATTTATATTCGTAAAGATATTTAAAAAATTAAAATTTGAATTGTAAGCAGTGAAAGTCATTGGTTGCATTTGTGATTAAAACATAAATCATTTATGTAAGACCAAAACAATCAATGGATCTGCGAGACTAACTTTTTATTATCCCCCTCCTCTACCCAAGCAATGCCAGGTAGCCACTTCTAGTGCTAAATAAAACTTAAACTCACTATCAAGAGCTTGTAAAATCAATTTGATAACCACTGCACTATAGATGCTCATAAAAGTTTAGAGATATTTCCAAGTAAATATGTAGACAAATGTGAACTAAGTATAGGCTTAATATTACATACTAATAGAACTACATTTTGAAAAAATAACAATTGCTCATCTCACTTCACCCTATTTTTCTTTAGCTTAGAATTCTATTAAGATTTAATTTATTTTAAATTAAATTTATGAAACAGTTTTACTATTTATCTCAATATATACACACACAAACACACACACAAATGAGAGAGAGAAAAATATCTAATATACTGCAATGAACATGCATAAAAATGTTAATTTTTTACTGCCAAGAAGCTTTGATGCAATATCAACTGAGGTAGGTACACTGAGTCATATATATATATATATTCTAAACCTAACCCTGTTTCCTGTCCCTTTCACTATACTCCCTTCCCATTATCCTTTGCCTAGTCACATCCAATCTGCTATTAGTCATCATTGTGTGGCTTTTACTTAAATCAACATCATAAGATTGTTTTACTGACCTAACCTGTTTTGACCTTGGATGCTGTTTCTTTTACGATGGAGGAAATAAAAGTGATTAACTTGTCATAATTTTAATATTTGAATTCTAAAGAATAAATAAAACTTTAACTGTTAATTCCATCTATATATTTTTAATTTATAGAAATAAAATGATTTGGATAAATGAATAGTATTATCATTAATCAATGTTAATGAGAAGCAGTGTGTTCCTATTTATATTCATTGACTATGCTAGATTTTACAAGTATGAGACTAAACACTGAAGGAAGACATTTTGTTTTCATTTCGGTTCAGTTTGTTTTTTGTTTG
The DNA here is from genome assembly GCA_023376005.1 of Doryteuthis pealeii. Taxonomy (NCBI): domain Eukaryota; kingdom Metazoa; phylum Mollusca; class Cephalopoda; order Myopsida; family Loliginidae; genus Doryteuthis; species Doryteuthis pealeii. The sequence continues at coordinate 34,146,392 of CM042165.1, read as the reverse complement.
CTTTCACAAAAAATTTATTTAATTATATTATTTTTACGTAGTTAATTTTTAAATCTCTTTCTGTTTATTCTTTTATTTATTTATTTATTTCATTAGGAATCTATTAATATTCTCATGAGAAGAAAATTTTGCTCTCTGTAATTCTAAACTTGTTCTCTTTCAAAAAGTAAATAATTTGGTTGTATCATTTAAAGAAAAACTACCAGAGCAAAATAAGTTAAAAGTAATTAATTTCCAAGATAGGATTTTATTATAATCTTGACTCAAAACATTTAAATGGAAAAAAAAAAAAAAAAATGAAAAAAAGTCAATGAATGAGCAACTTTCTTTCCAAGGGGATTTATTTTGTAGTGTTCATGTAATGAAATTATATTTTGACAAGTGATATCTATTTTAAGATCTTTTTGACGGGACATTTTTCTTTTGATATTCGGTGAAAAATTACATTATTCTTTATGTCAAATAACCTGTTAGAAATAATTGCAGACCATTGCAAATATGGCTTTTGCTAGAAAGACAAAAATAACAAAGCAGTAACAAGATTTGACGTCAAATCAGAATTTGCAACAGTGGGTAATAGAATTTGGATTCAATGGTTGTATCAGCAGTAGCCAGAAATTCAATTAGTGTTCTTAGAGAGAGACACACACACACACACACACACACACACACACACAAATTAGATAAAGTCAGTATGTGTGTGTGTGTATGTATGTGTATATATAATATATATATATATATATATATATATATACACACACACACACACAAGGTGGCCACTAAAAAAAACTAAAGGGTTTAAAAGTCATAACTTGTGAGCAGGAAAATGGTGGTCACTTGGTTTGAAACTGACAGTAACCAAGTGCCATTGACTTCATATCTACACTACTTAGATATAAATGCTCTATCCATAATATAAGAGCACTATTTACTTATAAATATAGCACACTATATATATGTGTGTGTGTGTGTGGGGAGGGGTATTACTGAGAAATACATTTTTTTTTAATATAGTTTCTTTAATTTCTCGAATAAAAACGTCTAATTCTTAAAATCATCCTTCTTGTAACTGATGCAGGAGTTTAATAAGTATCTTATACCAAATTTTTAAATTTTAAAATCTTTTTCTGATGATAAAATAAATTGTTATTCTTATAAGATTTGGAGATTTCTGTTTTCATGTCAACTACCTAAACATGTAGGGGGGGGGGACTGCAGCCCTTAATGTGAATACAGCCTTTTAAATGCTCAAGTGCAGCTTTTCATACACTTGCTGAAAGACAGATTAAAATTGCACACCTCCATTTTAGAATTTGATATCAAAATGTTTCCTTAAAAAGCAATCTAAAAGAAAAAAAAATATTAAAAGGTTAGTAGTGATTTATATTGATATTGGCTAGACCAGAGAGATTGTTTTTGCATTTGAGATGGAGTTCCACACCTACCATCAGCTCCTAGATAATTTACTGCCCAGGTCAGATTACTAAAGCTGTGCTATTCATGTGCTAAGTAGGCGAGGACTGGTATTGAATCTGGAACCTTGTGATTCCTAGGCAAATTCTTTACTGACTGAGTTAACCAGTCTTTTAAGAAGTTATATATTAATTAGATTTAAATTAAGTTATTAACTTAAAGTAAACACTTTAGATTTTGTTGTAAGTAAATCAAAATTGTCAGAGTAACCTATTGTTGGTAGCAGCTAAGGAGTCTATCTCCTTTTCTCTAGTGCTAGACCAGGGAGATTTCTTTTTTGTATGAGTTGGAACTGTGTGGTTCTTCTGCAGAGGCTCTACCAACTGAGCTAAACTGTCCCCACTCCTATTTTTTTTCTTTTTGTAAACATAGTAAAATTTACTAACCACAGCCTTATTAGTATATAATGAATTTCAATGTGGCCATTAAACATGAAAAGGTTTACCCCTATCTCTGCACTAGAAAAAAAATCTTGTGTTTATTGGGATAAAGAAGGAGTTCATTATTATGAATTACCAAAACCTAGATAAACTGTTAGTGCACAGAATTACTAGTAATTGGATCATTTGAATGATGCATTGGAAGATAAAAGAACAAGAAAGTTACTGAATGATTTTGCTGCATATCCTCCAAGGCTATAGCAAGTAAAGGCCTGGCAGCTATGCAACTGGAGTCTTTCAGTAGAGGAATGCATGTGGTGGTGGCTTAAATTACTAACCCACAATTAATGAGTCCTTTTTTAGCAAAAGACTTGTTAGTGATATCTAAGAATTACCTAATTATTACTATTACTAGAAATCAATTATCTCTTATTAGAATGATTGGTTTGGCATTAAATGATTTGAAAAGGATTGATATGCCGTAAAACAAAACAACCTTAGCCATTTGTTTCTTGATATAAAGTGAGGGGTTATTTTGGTATTTTAACCAAAGTTGTAAACTGATCCATCATTTCTTAGATTCCAGTTATTTTTTTTAATTAAGTATATTTTAAGACTGGCTACAGTCAAGTCATGTTGAAAACACCAGTTCCTGTTGAAAACACCAGATCACTGTAGTTGAGCAGTGATGTCCTTGTTCAATACTTCATTGGGTGACCACTTGAGCAACAGTGGGTACTGTAAGCAGCTGGAGTCCTTTGTTTATCAAAATGACTTGATTCAGCATTAAATGATCCAAAAAAGGTTGATAAGGCCATAAAACAAAACAATTGACCAGAATAAATATGAATCCATAAGAAAGAATTGTTTTTTTTTTAGTCTTTTGTGTATTTGTTATTTGCTTTTGAAAACAGCAATAAGATTAACTAAATCTTTTAGTTATGATAATGATTATTATTGCAGTGATGCTGATAGCTTTTTGATTTAGTGCTTCCTGGGACTCACATATTTGCTTTGAATGAGTCCCTGTAAATTTGATGGGTCCCAACTAAAGTTTCTTAATAAATTGTAGGTTTTTTTATTTATGATCTGGGGAAATCACTAAAGCCGTCAACAATTCCTACCTTGTAACTTATCCTTTGTAATTTGTTTCTAAGAGACTATTGAAATGTATTTACATTTAGCTTGAAATGGTGAGGGAAGAAAAAAGAAAAACACTGGGACACATGGATATGATTCTACTGTGTCCTTTTAGATTTTTATGCATCTGTGATGTAGGACGCATATCTATCAGCATCTCTGTTATTGTGTTAATTTTTTTAAAAATTTTCTAATCCTCTCCAAATGTCTCATCAATCATTTTCAATGTATCCTCTTTATTACTGTTTAGTTTTCTCTTTTATATCCCAATTTTTATGGAAAACACTTTGCTGTTTGCTTTGGGATTTACTCTCTTCATTCATTGATCTTTGTCTCTTGTAGCAATAGTTGACACAGGAATTATCTATGCCAACTTCCCTTCAAAACCAAACATTACTTCACAGCTCAATAATTTAGATATTCAATAAATAGATGGCAAGAGATGCTTAAACCCTATTTCTGTTGTGTGTGTGTGTGTGTGTGTGTGTGTGTGTGTGTGTGTGTGTGTGTGTGTGTGTGTGTGTTTCAAAACAAAAACCAACAACTTTCCCTTGAATAAAAAGAGCAGATTTTTTGCTTAGCTCTGTTATCAATATTCGTTTGGAATTTTAATTTATATGAATGATATGTGAATGAAGATTAAGGGGTTGGTCCATGCTGACTGCAGGCATGTTCTTGGCTGATAAGTCCTATGCAGCCGAGGCAGTCACAGCAGCTGCAGTTCTGGTCAGGGTTTGATGGCATTGTTTTGCAATTCTTTCTTTTGTTTTGCCTTTTGTCCTTGAGGGTGGCCTTGTGGGTATTTTCAAAGGGAGAGAAAGCATTATTAGTGCTAAGGTGCCAAATGTCATGGTTCTCAGCTTGGATGGAACAATGACTGTGGTTGATGTGATAGGCACCAAGTAATCTTTTTATTTCTTACAGTTCTTGTATTGCTTATATAATATGATAATATATCTCTGTGTATGTGTTTACCAACACCTCCATATGAGCAGGATGTGATATGAGGTCAATTTTTTTAAGCAGAGTTTAACAAGTTAGGATTCAGTTTTCCTTCTCCTAGACTAGTTGCCATATCAAGGTTAAAGAGACCACTTTGCCCTGTTATTTACCCATAGCTGGAGAGAGAATAGTTGGATTTGTACCTTTCCCAAAGGTATTAGCGCTATGAGAAATGCAGACAGCCTTGTCCAGGATTTGAACTCTGTCACTGTATTCATTACCTACAATAACTATTACACTACTATATATATATATATATGCATCATATATATACGATAGCTATTACAGCATTTCTGTATATATATACCGCCTTACATGATTTTTATTCATTATTGTCCATATTTCATGGCTACTCGGTGTATTCATATTGTCCATATTTTGCTACTCATGTATTCATTATTGTCCATATTTAATGGGTAGAATAAAAATCTAATGGCTAGTGTTATATTTGTAAAATCTGTTCTATTCAAGTGGTATACCTAAGGTAGACATTGAAATTCTTATTGTAAATATTTCCTCTTAGTGTCATGTGTTTTCAAATTCTCTTTGCATCTGCATCATGGTGTTCCCACTGATCTCTATGCATTTATTCTTTCTTCAGCATTAATGCAGCAGCAGCAACAGCAGCAGCAGTCAACACAGTGTTTCAGCTTGTTTCTTTGACAATCTCTGCTGTGTTGTCTATTGTAATATCATTTGATAAAACTCAGTTGACATTTTAATATAATCTTAAGACCAAGTATAGGAATGGCTTTATATAATAAGTAAAAGTAAATTCGTTGGGGTGGCCTAAAGTTGGTATCCCCTTTTCACTAGCACTAAACAAGGAGATTGTTTTTAGTGTCTGAGGTGAAGTGCCACACCTACCATCAGCTCCTTACAGATCCATGTGCTACTCATACACTGAGTTGGTGAGGGTTGGTATCAAACCAGGAACCTTGTGGTTCCTATGTGCATGCTCTACCAACTGAACTAAACCGGCTCCCCCTCTGTCAAAAATACAAGAACATTGTTTAAAAAATATCCTTGCAAAAAGAATAGAAACCCCTCATGAATTCTAAATATATGTATTTACCAACCCCTCTGCACAAACAGGATGTGACATGGTCAATTTTTAAGCAAAGTTTAACATGTTTGAATTCAGTTCTCCTTTTCCTAGACTTCTTGCCATTTCCAAGGTTAAAGAGCCTACTTTACCCTAATATTTATCCATAACTGGAGGAAGAATAGTTGGATTTATACCTTTCCCAAGGGTATTATCACTATGTGAAATGCAACAATCTAGTCCAAGATTTGAACTCTGGTGGCCGTATCCATTTCATACAATCATAACCATTACAACATGAATGAATTTTAGATCTACTTCAATCACTTGCTCTGAAGTTGGTTTCTCTTCTCTTTTCTTTTTTTATACAATATTCCTTTTGTTACTTTGACCTAAAAATAAAAACAAACTCAGTATTCTTAGCTTCTAAAAATTACTAGTCAAAATAAAATGGATCACATCTTATTCATTAGTAACTTTTCTACTCGTATATATTTACCAACCCCTCTGCACGAGTAGGATGTGACACAAGATCAATATCTTTAGCGGAATTTAACAGGTTTGAATTCAGTTTTCCTTCTCCTAGACTGGTTACATAGCCAAGGTTAAAGAGCCCATTCTGCCTTACTATTTACCCATAGCTGAAGGGAGAGTAGTTGGATGCACACCTTTCCCAAGGGTATTAGCGCCATGTGAAATGCAAACAGCTTTGCTCAGGATTTGAGCTTTTCATACTCTTATAGATTAGGTATCAATTTTATGTCAATATATTTGTATTTTAGGTCATAAATACATCCCTCTTTTGTTATGGTAATTAAAATGAATTAAAGTATATAATTTCTTATTGTTTTTTCAGTTTTATTAATTGTTTATCTGCAAATATATATTGGTATCTATATATTAACAATATGCAACTGCTACTTTGCATTTATAAGTGGTGTCAGCTGGGGCTTTAGAATACACCAATTGCACCTCTGCAGAGGGGTAAGACTCTCCCAATGGATACACTTGTGGCAACCCATGATACTTAGGGATGAAACCCTAGTGGCTGAGCAGTCCATGACCTGCAACACTCCATTTTGGCTCTTACTTAGGCTAGATGGGCGGGCAGTGAGGCTCCCTCTGATCAATCAGCTGGTCTTGTCAAGCCCCAGTACCTATATGATTGTCCCAACCCTATTGCTCTTATGGCAATGCCCAACCCTTTTTATCATATATGTGCTAGAAGGCAGTGGCTGATGGTCTTCATGACCTGGGTTTGACATTAAACTCTATCTGATAGTGAGGTTCTAGTTCTGTAGGTCTGGGGAATGTGGAACAGTCCTTCATCACCATTGCTCCCAGGTCCACTCTGACCCAGAGTGGTAGTACATGCTAGGGTCCCATCTATGGGTTAAATAGAAAAATGTGTTTATAAAAAAAAAAATTGAGTATCCATTAAGAATAATTTTATTTCAAAACTTTGTCAGCATTAAATGACCCACTGAGGTTGATATGCCATAAAACAAACAAAACCAAACTGGTCTATGGGTTACATAGAAAAAATGTGTTTAAAAACAAATTGAGTAACTATCAAAAATAAATTAGGCATAAAATAACCCAATGAGTTTACATGCAATAAAACCCAACCAACAATCATCTATTGTATTACTCTTATATACTTATTGGAAAGGAAGCATCCTAAAAAGAACTTGAATATATAGCATGTGTATTGCATGATTCTTAAAGGTTATCATTTGTCATGTTCATTAGAATGGTGTGAATATGAGAACCTGAATGCATTGTCTATCAATCAACTGCAATCATGTTTTGTTTTTTTTCTGTTTGAGAACTACAAAATCCAAAATAATAACATTATTAAAGCATACTAACCTTTCCATCTTAAATGTCCCTAATTGCATGACTCATTTTGAATTGAACTTGTATTCATCATTGTCACATTGCATTATAATCAATTAGCTGAAGTACCTGTCTACGTAAGGTAAGAGGCCAACACTTGGATAGCAGCTGGTTATTTTACAATCTTTGTTGTCAATAAAAAAGATAATTAAATAAATCAGGTACAAGCAGTAATACTTACTAAAAGAAATTCCCATAATAGAAAAGAGATTTACCAGTTGTATTTTTTTATATCATCCTATGAAGTTTTGTGAAAAATTTCATGGATTTTCATAGAGAAATGTATTTTTATTTAAGCATTTTTTTATTTTTTGACCAGATTATTAGTCCTAACTAACCCATAATACTTTGTGATCTCAGTTGGTAGAGCATCCACCTGAGAGCCACAAGCTCCCTGGTTCAATACCAGCTCTCGCCAACTCTGCATATGAGTAGCACAAGGATCTGTGTTGTAAAGTGAGGAGCTGATGGTAAGTATGTTGCTCCACTTCAGATGGTAAAAACAATATCCTTGGTCTAGCACTAGTGAAAAGGAGATAGACTCCCTCGCTGTCTGGCTGATACTGACTCTAGGCCTCCTTGACGACTTATTTTAAATTTCCAGTTTGAAGAACTACTTATTAACCTAATTACTAAAGCTAATTAGATATGGATAATCTTTTTAGTAAGACAAATAATTCCTTTATTTTTCTCTTAAATGTTTGGAAATTTAAATTTTGTATGAAGACAGTAGGTGTGGCCCTCCACATCAGACAAAAACAATCTCCCTGGTCTAGCACTAGTGAAAAGGGGAAAGACTCACTTGCTGTCCGGCTGATACTGACAATAGTCCACTCCGCCAACTTTTACTTAGATCTTCCAACAATGTCTTCTCACTAATTATAGTTTATGGTAGACTTCTTTTCGAACAGAACCCTTTCCCCATGAGGAATAATGTTTTATGTTTTTTGTGTGTATTAAATATTTCCTTTGTTTCCAGTAAGTATGCATACCAAATTTAGTAGATTTACATCAACCGATTTGACAGGCTATAGAAAACCAATTCTTCCAAATTATTAATATAGATTCTTTGTTTCATAGATTTAATTCTATCACCTCCAAGATTTCTATCCATTTGAAAATTGTTACTTCTGCACAATAGCTTTTAGTTTGTATTATTTTGATTTTTCGGACTGTTGTCCTCATCTTTATTGTGAAATACACGTATACAACTTATCAGCCAATGTACCTTCCAGCCTTCTTCAATTGTTTCTTGTAATCCATTGAAGTAAATTGTTTTCATTCCATTACAAATGTTAAGATTTTGTTTATTTGAATATAGTAATTATTTAACTTGGGAAAATTATTTTGAATAATTTGTCTGTTGTGCAAACAAAGCTTTGAAAAATTAGAACAATCTGCCCTAATGGACTACAAGAAACACCTGAGGAAGGCTGGAGGGTACATTGGCCAACACATTGTATTTCCCAATAAAGATGAGGAAAAAAGTCTGAAAAAAATGAAAATAGTACATTTTATCAATCTTCACCTCAAAAATTCAGACAAATCGCTTTTATAACTGATATATCAAAATGATTCAAATAGTTTTTAGTCTGTTGTTCTGTTTAGAAATGTTAAGAAGTTTGCTGATCTTTTTAATATCTTTGTGATTAACTGAAACACTTTTCTAGTTTAGTCTATAACTACAAATCTAATTTCTTTATAATTAATCTATAAATATTTTTAAAATTCTGTACAAAAAAAATATTTGTCTTTATATCAATCAAAGTTGCTAGAATCTTTTCTTTACAATTCATATAAGAATAAAAATAGCATATTTAAGAGAAAATGAAATCATATGTAAACCGTATATATTCTTAATATTTACAATAGATAATTATAATTTTCCTAACAAAGACCAACAGACAATATTTTCTGCTTTGGGTTTTGTATATGTGCAGCTGCCATTAAAAAAAAAAAATCTTTTTGTATTTAATAACCTCCTATTGTTGCAGCGTATATGTATTTTTTTTTTTTTTTTTTTTTTTTTTTAATTCTGGCCGAACCTGTTGCAAATGACAACAGGTCATGCCTGGTGTGGTTGTTTTCTTTCCTGCTCTGAGATTTTTTTTATTTTTACTCTATGTATTGAATTACTCATATAATTAGTCTGGTATTTACTTTCCATATACTTATATATATATATATATATATATATATATATATATATACTGTGAAGTAAAATATCTTCCGAGCATGTTGTAATAACTATACTCAGAAGCCACTTAATGATATCCAAATGATTCCCAATCTGTCCTTAACCTAACTATATTTAACTACCATGTAAAAACAAAAGAATTGTAACTCTCTTTTCTATTCAATGCCTAATCATTATTTAACCGAATTTATTTGCTTCTGTGTTAACAATTAGAAACAAGTATTAGAATATATAGGTTGGATATTAATCTACGAATACCTTAAGAATTAATATTAGAATGGTTAAGATATGCCTTAAAACTATATCGACCATAAATGAGCTAATAACAAAATTAAGATTTTTTGTTTTCATATGGAATTTTGTTAGTATAAAACCCTACTCCATATTTAAAATGAACCTGTTCAACCAGAGAAATGAGTGAATGCTGATGAATGGTGTGATTTAAAAGTAAAGACTTTCTTAATTGCTACTTTCAATGATATTATTATGTCTTCCTACTTTTAATGATCAGGTGAAGAAAGTTGGTCAGTCAGATAATAATCCAGTTATTTTGTCTCTTCGCTTTTAGTATTGTACTTTCACTTATATATATACTAGAAAAAATGTGACCCATTGGGTCACCCATTCAGTTCTAGGTAGATAATTGAGATTAGGAAAAACTGAGTTTGCAAAGCGAATTAATTTTTTTTTTTTTTTAACAGACAAAACATTAAAATCATTTTGTAAGATTTCTAAGAAAGGGAATGTTTGACCTAATTTAAGCTATGGGTTGCTACTTATGAAATTTAACATAGAAATACATTTCAAATTCTCACATCTCTCTCTCTCCACTCCAAGAGATACTAACCATATATCACGAGGAGATAATCAAGATATACATAGAGGGGAAGAAAGTGATAGGCAGAATGTAGAGTAAGAGATTGGTCAGTTTTTGACTTAATTGCAAATTAAATTAAAATGTTTTTTTTTTGTTTTTTTTTCAAACATAACTCAATCCTAAAAGTAAGGAATAATTTAGTATAATTTTTGTGTCATTAAACCAAACAGTAAAAAAAGCCTTTAGGAGACAAAAGTTGCTTCGCTCAATTCTTTCTTTCTTTCTTTTGGAAGTCCATCGCAGAAGACGAAGACATAACTCCATATCTTCAGTTGTGGTCCCTCTGGTGGCTCATTAGTCCAATTCTGGACTTGCAGATGCAGTCACGCACATTGCAGGGGAAATTCCCATCTACATTTGGTTGTTCATGATGACGAAGACGTTGCTGCTCTGCAGTCCTGTTTATCTAGTTATTGAGCTGCTTAGCTCCTGTGTGGCAGGTGTCTTACCAACCCTGTCTGTTGGAGGCCATATATATATATATACGCACACAACTATACAAATTTAATGTTACTACATACTGTCCATAATGTTAAAAGTTGAGCAATTATCTTATTTTTCCTTAAAGTTTTCTATTGTCTTCAGTACTATTTGACAAATAATTACATGATTACTTGCCAATATCACAATCTAATATATAGTTAATATCTATAGTTTGTATAATTAATTTTACAAATATATGAATGTCTACTGTAAAGAACTCCTTAAACTGGTTTGAAATTTGTTTGTTTTCCTCTCAACTAAAATACAACCTCAAATTCCTCAATCCTTTCCTATAACCACTGGGCTATAATTATGTTCTAAATAATTATCTATCCCTTACTAAGTCAGGTGTCATGCCTATTGCTTCATAAATTTAGTTTTTGGTACCCTTGGAGTTAAGAATAAATTTCAGTTGAAAGACTAACAAAATCAAAAGTAAGACATTTGAATGTTCTTTATAATATCTATCATTTTATCTTTGTAGTAAATAAAGAGTTTAATATACATTTAATGACCATTATCTTACATATACATTTCAATTACTTTCTGATTTTACAAAGACAAGCTTGCATTAAGTCATGTTGTAGACAATGAAATATATTTAAGGTGTCAAAAAAGTATCGAGATTTTTTGTATTTTTTGACACACCTTGTATTCTAAAAAAAAATAATGTTCCATTCGTTCTTCATTCCTATCTTGGTAAATACGCTTTAAAATCTGTACTTTTTTGACACACCTTGTATTCTGAAAAAAATTAATATTATATATATATATATATATATATATATATTTTGCTAATGTTTGCTGATAAAGATATTTTTTATGCTGTTTTAAAGAGTTTTTGTTTTTACTAACCCAATAATTTGTTTATATTTTGTTCCTTACCAAAATATATTTAACATTTTTAAATCTTTTCATGATATTAATTTGAATATAAAAGCAATTTATAATTTTAGTACAAGAATATTTCATAAGGGTGTATGTATTTAATAGCTACTAACATTTTACTGCAGTTTTTTAATTAAATCATAAAAATTAGACTCTCAGAAAATACATTTATATATTCTTAAAACAAGTTTGCCAATTAAATGTAAAAAACCAAAACCATTTTTGATTCCTCTAATGTATTTAACATTAATCCTCAATAACATTGATAACAGTTGTTGAAAATCTTTAAATTTTTTGAAAATTGCATTTATCAATTGTAAGTTATTTGAAAATTATCAAATTTGGAGAGAAGTTTCATTTAATTTCAATGAGATTATGCTATCATTTTTAATGAATTTTTATTTCATTTTGATTATTCAAACTTTCCATTTCTTGTTTTTTCACTATTTTCTGTATTAAAAAAACTTTATTCAGATGTTATCTTTGTATCAAATATTAGGAAATAACTGAATTGTGACCCATAATGATTTTTTTTTAAAATTATTAAATAGCTTGTTGAATTTTTGTTAGACCCTTTTGAACTGATTTTTTTTTTTTTTTTTTTTTTTTTATTAAAAAAAATCTAGTTAAAAAAAGACTTTGAAGGTTTTATTATTTGCAAATATATTTTGAATTCTGTTTTCATTGAACATATAAACAATTTTATAGAAAAAGAAAAACTTTCAGATGTGTAAGATGAAATTGAACTGCAAATGGCAGTTTTAAGGACATATGGCATTGAATGACAAGCTGCAATAAAATTTATTTTCATTTGTTTATCTCTTTTTACTCGAAATTAACTAAAGTTTGTTTTCAATCCTCTATAATTTTATTTTATCCTACTTTGAGTTACATATATGAGCAAAGAGGGCAAAATAGATGTGTGTATAAGCAATTTCTAAAACTAAATGGCATTATATATATATATATATATTTTAAATAAATAAACACAGGTTGTTCTAACATAAAAACCATATTTTAGTCTAAAACTAGACAAACATTGTATATTGGTTAGGTCATTTTGACCTTCTTTTTTTTTTTGCTTACTTACTTACCTATAAATGTTAAAAGGTATTAAACAAACCTGAAGATTTATACATTTTTCTTATTTTAAATTTATTTTTTTTATCATTGATAAACTTTGAGTTGGTTGAATTTTATTTTTCTTGTGTATGCATGTGGTTTTCTTATCATTAATCTATGGTTCACATCTAAGTAGGATACAAAAATACAATGACAGTTATCACATTAATTATAATGACTGAGAACATTTCAAGAAATTTTTTAAACAAATAATTTGTTTGTTATATAATTAATAAACCAGAGATACTGTTTATAAATCTAAGATATTATATACGTTCTATAAATATATATTTTTTTTGTATTCTTTCAAATTTCAACTGTTTTATTAAATGAATGTTTATCACCACCAATATACAGATATTCATATGTATATGAAATCTTGTCTGTTTGTTTGTTTGTTTTTTTTTTCATTATTTTTTTTTCTTTATTGCTTTTTTTTTTATTCTGGAAATTCAAAATTGCTTAAAAATTTATTTTTTCAAAAATGCATTTTTTTTAATACAAGGAATTTTTTGTTACATTTAAATTCTTTTTCTTTTCTTTTCTTTTTTCTATCTTTCTCCTTTTTTCTATTTCTTTTCTGTCTCCTTTTTTTTTCTTTTTCTTATTTCTTTCTCTCTCTCCCACACTCTCTCCCACTCCTTCCCTATCAACATTCCTTAACATATTGTTTATTCTATGGTACACATCATTTGAAAACTGGCCACTGTCTTTTTGTAGTGTCACCTTCGATCTATAAATTAAATCCTGCGGCGAAACAAAGTATACACGATCCGGCTGAGGACCTAGGTCGGTGTAAGCATGTGTCCTCCCTTGTTAGCCTCTTTTGACTGTCCTCTTCCATTTGGTGTGAGCATGCAGCTAGCCAGCCTTATGCCATTTGACAATCCTAATGCTAGCACTGCAGCCATTATATGAACCTTTCTGACCATGCATCTTTTTCCATTTTATGATTGATAAAATGGACAACAATTAAGATCTTTACCAGACTCAACATCTATAATTACCATATATACTCACAGATAGGTCGCACTTTTTTTTAAACCAAAAATTCTGCCAGAACCACTGGTGCAACCTATCCTTTCAACATAAATGTAAAACTGCACTACTTTGATTTTTATTTATCATTAAGTTGCAACGATCAGCGATTGCAATGACATGAAATGCATACAATATGAATTCGAAAGCCTTTCATATACACAAAATATATTTATCAAAGATTCCTACAGACTCATTGCTTTAAACTGACCTGATGCTGAGCTGACTGTTACACTTTTTTATCCAGACTCATTTATGATTAGAGAAACGTAGCCCTTATTTCTATGTTTGCATTATGTATCATAGTCTGTGGTTCTAGATCTAATATTAGTAAGCAAAGTCTTGAAACAAAGGTAAATATTTGATAAGTTTTATATTAGAATAAGTCCTGTAACTAGCCAGATCAACCGCAAATACCCACTTTGACGACCACAAATTAGTGGTGCAACCTATCTGCGAGTATATATGGTAGTTAAATTTTTTATCATTTTTCTTTCAATTTGGCTCTATTTTCTATAACTATATTTATGTATATAAAGTGTTATATGATATATTGTTTTGTGTAATACATTGTAATATGTATCCTTGCCTATTTTGTATTACAATATTTAATTTATCATATAACAGTAGATATATTTTTTTACTATTTTTCTCTAAATATAGAAAATACATTGTAAAACATGATTCCTGTTTAATTGATGTCTAGTAAGGAGGAAGAATACATTCCCATTTAATAATTCATGAAATTATAATTAATTTAAAAAAATCTGTAATTCAAGTTGAAATATGAAATAGATCTTTTTTTTTCTTTTTCTCATGGTTTTTTTTTTTTTTTTTTTTTTTTTTTTTTTGCACTTTATTTAGATTGATTTTATTCTACCTTTTAATATGCTATTTTTACAGTTGATAATATAAAATCAATTTGAGTTCAGTCTTTCACTCTTTTTTACTATATCACACAGACCTTTTAGTATTTAAAAACTCTTGTTAAATATCTCAAATGAACTGGCCATTTTATATACTGCTGTTTTTGAATTCTAAATGTCAGGCTTTAAAAAAAAAAAAAAAAGAAGATATACCAAGTAACATGTGTATGCATTAATGTCAGTGAATTATCTTATGAGTTTAATTATATATAAATAAAATTGGTAATTTGTTTTAAGAATATATGAACAGATATTACTAAAAGTTTTACACTAATTATAGGAATCTTCAGACAATGGTAAAAGTGTAAAAGAATTAAAAGAATTCTCTCACATCATTTTACACTTTACCACTGTCTGAAGATAGCTATCATTAGTGTGAAACTTTTAGTAATGGTTGTTCATGTTTAAAAAGTAAGTCAACACCTTTTTCCTATTAACAACACACATACCTTACCGTTTGTGTGTGTATGTGTATATATGTATATATATATATATATATATATATATATGTGTGTGTGTTTTGAACACAATGGACAATTCTTGTCTGACGAGTTTTTGTTTTATCCTTTCTACCTGTCTGGCCATCTTTTTAATATCTGGGTGGAATTGGTGTATGAATCCACCAAAGTTCCACACCTGATGATGGCCCTAGGTAGTGCAGAAAGCGCTCATGGTAAAACCTTTGGTGGATTCATACACCAATTCTACCTGGATATTAAAAAGATGGCCAGACAGAAAGGATTGAACAAAAACTCGTCAGACAAGAATTGTCCGTTGAGTTCAACAAAACATGTTTAAAAGAAAAAATGCTGCCATATATATATATATATATATATATATATATATATATATATATATATATATATTTTTATTTTAAACATCTTTTGTTTACATATTCAAAAAATGACCTTCCCATAATTCATTAAATACTAACATGAACCTTAAGAACCAGTAACTATTTCAACACACTAATTCAATATTTAAACCTTTATTTTTTTTTTTTTGGGGGGGGGGCTGTTGTCTTCTTAAAAAAATATATGTATATATTTAAATGAATGCACATCTTTGATGTTATCAAAGATGCTTTTTTCATTCCTGTTATAGTCTACTTTCCCCTAGTTATCCCCTTTTAACAGAACTCTCTATAAACCTAAGTCTACTTCAGTTAATTATTCCCCTTAACATACTTTCTACAAACCACAATGGTAGTCTGATGACTATACATATGGACAGGGTTTTACTCTTAAAGTATTATGTTGAATAAAACCACTATTTTTTGGTAATTATCTTGTAATTATCTTCATAACAATTCCTATGACAATTATGGCAAGCCCCAAACATTTTTATTATATGGGAGCTCAAAGGTGGTGGCTGACGGTCTTCACTCTGGTGAGGTTCCAGTTTTGGAGGTTTGGGGAATCTAGAGCACCCCTTCATCACCATTGCTCCCTGATCAACTCTGACCTATAGTGCTAGTATCTGTTAGGGTCCCATCTATGGGTTAAATAGAAAAATGTGTTTATAAAAAACATTGAGTATCCATTAACTTTGTTGGCATTAAATGACCCACTGAGGATAATATGCCATAAAACAAACTAAAGACAATTACTATGACAATTACAGATGATGTTCTGATCAAGTACAAAGAGGCTGCTCTAAAAATTCTACCAGGTAGTGGTTTTCAGCTATCTTGGAATATTTCACTATGTATTGAATATTCCTATGAAAGGTTCATCTTTAAAATTATTATTACTTGCTGTCCATCGTATCCGATGATGACACCGCACAAATCGGTTTCCTCCAATATGTTTGGTCTCTGGTTGCATCTTGCCAACTGCCTATGGGGATTTTAAGTCCTGTCAATCTATCTTAGTCTCCTCCCAACTCTTGAACTACCTTACTTTCTGTTTTTAAAAGTATAAGTTTGTTCAATGAATTCAGTTTGTCAGCCTAAGTCATTTTCTTTTATTAAATAAAGACGGTTCAAATAAAAAGTACAAATTTTATCAAGTTTGATTCTTTGTTTACTACTACCATCCAATGATGACACCTTGTGAATCTGTTTTCTCCATTTGACTTGATGTCTCGTTGTGTCTTGCCAACTGCCTATACAGATTTTCAAAGTCCTCCAGGTTTCTCTTGATGTTTTCTTTGTACTTGAACTTTAGTCTACAGATTCCACAGGATCTATTTCTCAGTTGAGAGTACAGAATCTGCTTTAGCAGTCTGTCATCCCCAAGTCTGTTTAAGTGGCCAGCTCATCTTTGGTTGCACTGGACAAGTATGTTGTGCATACCAGGGAGTCTAATTCTCTTCAGGATGGTCCTGTTTGAAACATGCTGCCACCACTTGACATTTAATATACTGCACAAGTGACACATGTAGTAGACATGTAGTCTGTGGGCATCCGCTTTGTATACCGTCCAGGCTTCCACACCGTACAGGAGGGTTGAGGGAACTTTAAAATAGTACAACTATAAATATACATTCATTGCTAAGAACGGACCAACCTTGGCAATTTTTTTTTGGGGGGTATCAATTATAACTTTAATGGACATTTCTGCTACACTTGCATCAAATGGGATAAATAATGAAAATAATCATGAAATATGTATCATTAAAATAACATGCTATGCACTTTGCTTATATATTGATTAGCTGTATCTCAAGTTCTTATATTTGGTACAATCACTTGAAAACTTCAAGTGTCCTAGGTATGACATTATCAGCATTGCAGTCTCAGAAGACTATATCATTCTTGTGCTCCTGAAGTTACAGTGCCTCTTGTGACTGTAAAGTCCAATGTTCGAAAAACAGCTTCGACCACAGATGTCGCATGTAAAAGCTGTCACTGAAGATGTTGATGTGCTGGTGCTTTGTTGCCGCCGCTTTCTTCTGGACCTCTGAGCTTCAGACATGAAGTCTGCTATGGAGAGCCTGCTGCCACCGAGAGTGATCCTGAGCCAAAGTTTCATGAGGATTCAATTCTGGAACTCTAGGGAGTGTGGAGTACACCTTCATTGCCTTTACTCCCAGGTTCACTATGACCCAGAGTGCTAGTACCTGTTAGGGTCCCATCTATGGGTTAAATAGATTAAAAAATGAGTTTAAAAAGAATGAGTTTAAAAGAAAAACTTGGATACTCAACAAGAATGAATAAAATAAAAATGTCTTCCGCATAAGGTTGACATGCCGTAAAATTAAACCAACCGACCAAACATTGAAAACTTCAAAGTAAAATGTTTGAAGAAAAAAAAAATCAAATTTTGAATTGTATTATTAACAATAAGCATATGAAAAAAATATTCAGGTTAATTAAAAATTGTAAATTAGATTTTTATCGTTTAGCAATGTTTTTTGAATCAGGATAATATTAGTATTATTTGGATTATTTGGATTATTGTCCTCATCTTTATTGTTATTTGTACAATAGATGAGGTCAATAGTCCGAATAATCCAAATGATACTAATTATCGAGCCTCATCTCTAAAATTCAGAGAAATAGGATAATATTAATTTTTTTTTTTTCAGTCGGTAGAGCGTTCAGCTAGAAACCACAGGTTCCTAGTTCGATACCGGCCCTTGCCAACTCAGCGTAGGATCTGTGCAGTAAAATAAGGAGCTGATGGCAGGTGTAGTGCTCCACTTCAGATGCAAAAACAATCTCCTTGGTCTAGCGCTAGTGAAAAGGGGATAGACTTCCTCACTGATTGGCTGATACCAACTTTAGGCCATCCCAACGACTTTACTTACTTTACTTTACTTATTGTATCAATTAAAGATTTTCTTTTTGTTTATTTTTATTTTTTCTAGCAACTACTTATATTGAGTTTAGTTCCTTTTGTTTAATGGCATATCAACCTTCATGGGTTATTTAATGCCAATGCCTATCATTGTATAAAAATAGTAGTGGTACTATTTAACCCATAGCTGGGAGGATTAGAGGATCCATATCTTTCCCAAGGGTATTTGTCCGAAAGTTAATGTAATAGCATAACTGAAATTTAAACTCTCTTACAATTTTGCAGTCAAACCAGTTAGCCACTATACCATGGGGAACCCCCTCACCACTACCAATAGTTATATGGATTCACAATAAATTTTTTTCTGAAAAAATATTCATTTTGGAAAATTTGTCTTGCTTTAGAATAAGCCCATAAATATAACTAAATGTAATGTTTAAACACTATTTTAGACATGTTTTATTTTTTACTATGATCAAATTCAAAAACTATTTTTATAATTCTTTTAATGCTTGATGCTTTCATTTACCATTCTTTATAGAAAAATATATTGCTTAGAATCATTAAAACAAGATATAAGCATGTGCAAAAAATATAACTTCATTTTTTTTTAAATTTATTTATTTATCTATTTATTTATTTCATTCTTTTTAAAGAGGCTGCTAGCTTAATTTTCTGAAATTTGAAATGCAGTCTTTAATTTTCAAATTTATTTTTTGTACTTATAAGCTTAGTTTAAGCTTTTTTTTAAATTTTCAAACAATTTGATTTTTTTTTTCTTGAAACTTGAAACTTTTCTTGTAAGACATGCAAAGTAAATAAGATTGTATCAAAATAAATTTTTGTATATGACAATATAGATTTCAAATAATTTTTTTCTTATTCCAAGTTGTAGCAATAGGGAAGGACTTGTGGTATAACAGTTATCATCGTAGAAAGTGTACTTGGCTACTCAAGTTCAAATCCTGGATGAGACTGTTTGCATTTCACATAGAGCTAATATCCTTGGGAAAGGTATATATCTATTCTTCCTCCAGCTATGGATAAATAGTAGTAGAGTAGACTGGACACTTTAACCTTAGTATAGCAACCGTCTAGGATAAGGATGGACTCCACCAGACTATTCCTGCCCAAGACATGATCCATGGGTAGTGACCCCAGGGCCAAACTAGGTTACAGGACCAGTGAGGGAGAAATAAAAAATGATACTCCTTTTACATTTCTTATTCATTTCACTTCTAATAATTTCTCCTTTAATTTTACTCCATCTTGTTATAATACAAGCTTAAAACATTTTCACTGAACATTTTGTTCTAATAAGGCTATTTGAATGGACAATACACAGTTGAAAATAAAGTTTTTTAAAGTCTTCTTTCTTACCTTTAGTTACATAAGACTTATACATTTAACTTTGTATCAAAAAAAAAAATAACTTGAAACGTGTGAACATTTCAGATATCAAAACACTTTCAGTTTTGTTATCAAAATATCTTTTTACTAAATCTATTTTCCATCTTCCTATTATGCATTATTATTACATCTATTCAAATTTCTAACTTTACTGCAATCTGTTAAGCTTTGTCTATGGTTTTTAATTATTAATAGATTTTTTTTAATTCCTAAAATATCAAATTCAAAACAATAATAAGTATTACTGCACAATCATAAGGCTAACTCTTCAATCTTTAATACTCCTCACTTGACATTTGAATAATGTAACTTCTTGTAAATCTAAACACATTCATCATTATATAAATAGGTTTATAATAATTGGTAAATATTTGCCCTGGTAGGATTTGACACAAGGTTGCAAGTATAGGGTATCCAACAAGGATTACTCACTATTAAGTAATGGAACTGCAAGACTAGCTTACTAACCATTATACCATGATGGGACATGCTTAGGTAAATACTTGTATATTAGGTTAACTAGTCCATCTGTTACATAATGAATTTTAGTGACAATTACCAATACCCATATAATATTAACTTTATATTATGACCTACATAAATTATACACACCTGATATAAGTTTAGTATAAATTATAATTTCCTCCCTTCTCCTCCTTATATTCTAATTAATCAAGAATAATGTTTTGATTTTTTGAAGAGGTTTGTTGAGTCTGGTATTTTTTTTGTATATATATATATATATTTGATCACTGAAGTAGGCTAAGTTGATTGGTTCTTTTTTACTAATATATATGAAGATATATATTCAAAATAATAAAGATGTTTTTTTCTTACTCCTGTATAGCCTGTAACATTAGGTTATTCTTAGTTTCTTTATAGAAACTGGAATCTTTTGTTTCTTTAATATACAAAATCATATTAGGTATCATAGCAAAAAAAAAAACAATAAAAAAACATTGTTCTTTTGGTGTAATATAATTGATCTGTTGGTATTAGGGTTGCAGAGTAAGAAGTTATAAGGTCAGACTTTTCTAGGGTGACGATTACTCGGATTCCTATAATTCTGACTCTGCCTCCTTAACATAATTAGAATGAAGATTGACTGTCAACAAAGACTAAAATAAAAGAAATTTTCATTATTGTCACTTGACACATACTTTACACTATGATGTGAGCCTAGCTCTATTTCTCACCATGTTAAAGGTATCAGATCTGACTCTGACTCCTAGGATGCCGATTCTAACTCCATCCAAATCTCAGAATAAAAAAATAAAAAAAATCCTATCATCACTTGATTTTTATGGATAATTGATTAATCTGAAGTCTCTTCATTTTGTATGAATGATTTTTTAATCTTTTTTTTATTTTCTAAGCTAGTTAATAAGAAAAATTGTTTGGCTAAATATTATTAATGCAACAATTATTAAATAATGGTTAAAAGTTTTTAATTTTATATTTACTTGTTAGGAAAAAAATTCATATGGTCAAAATAAGTCTGTTATCTATGTAATAAAGTCTGTAGAATGACCTATTGTTGTTATCTACCGGCAACGAGGGAGTCTATCCCCTTTTCATTGCTAGACCAGGGAGATTATTTTGCATCTGAGATGGAATGCCACACTTACTATCAGCTCACTACTTTACTGCATAGATCAAATTAACCAAGATGTTCTACTCGTGCTGAGTTGGTGAGGGACAGTATCGAACCTGGAACCTTGTGTTTCCTAGGCAGATGCTCTATTGACTGAGCTAAACCAATATGAAAATTTGTCAAAAATGAATTACTAATTAACAAAACACACTAAATTCTTAGATTAAATGATCCAAAAAAGGTTTAGATATTCTTAGGATTGAGGAATTAATTATCAAAAATTGATAAATTATGTTAATCATGAACCAATGTTTAAATAGTTTACATTAGCGTCAATTTCTATTTTAGTCAATAAATGTTAAGTTTAAGCAATTATGAAAAAAATTACACATTATGGATGTCAAAAAAAGTTAATTATTTTATCTCTAAAATTGACAAAAAAAATCTGAAAATTTATTAACATAATTGTTAAAAATTTAGATTTTTTTGTCAATTTTAGAATTTTTTTTTTTTTTTTTTTTTGCATGTGTCCAAAATATTACTAGAAAAATATACTACTCATAAGATAAGTAATTCAAACAGGGAATATATTTCTATTGATAATGTTTTGAATTTTGTTCTTTTCTCCCAATTTTCTCTCCCCCAAGAAACCAAGTCCATTTAACAATATTGCATTAAAGATTGGTTATTGTTAGCCAATATTAATGGAATTAAACATCAAATTTTTTTAATTATTTTTTTAATTTGATTTTATTCATTTTTTGTGCATGTGTGTGCAGTTGGGTTTGAGTGTAAGAAGCAAATATATTATAAACAATGGTGGTATCATAAAACTTGTCTATTTCTTGATTTTTTTCTTTCTTTTTAAACCTTAAAAAAACTATTTTTAAAAACTAAATATAACTTACCTGAATTTTTTTTAATTAGGTACTTGTCCAGAATAGCACCTTGATAAAATTCATACAGTAATGTACAAAAAAAATATATAGAAATTTAATTTATATTCATCATCCAGATAAGAGTAATTTTCAGTTATTTCCTTAAATATTTTACTGAACCCAGATTAAAAAATCACATTCCTAACTAGCTATAACTCTCCATCTGCCATTCTTAATTAGTCTTTCTCTCCTAAACTACTAAAATGTAGCTGACTACTAAGTCAACATATCATTTTTGTGACTTAGATGTAACTTTTCAGTTAAAATATGAAGCAAATAATTGAAACCTACTCTTATCTGGATGGTGAATGTAAGTATATCATATATATATATATATATATATATTTGTACATATATATATATATATTTGTACATAATCAAAGAAATAATGGAAATTTTCTTTGTTGTTATCCTGGAAAAACACCAAAAATTGTTTTATCTTCACTCCTTAACATAATGCCCCTTTTTAGATGAATTCAATGCTATTTTAAAAACATTAAAAGCTGTTTCTAGCACCTTTTTTAATTGACTTTATGTCTATATTTAGTATTTATATTTTTAAGTTACTAAGTGATCATTCTTTATTTAAAAGTTATATACTTTAAAGACACCAAAAATAGTTTCTATATTTTGGAATATATGCAGTTATATCTCAAAATAAAAATGTCCGAAAAGGTCTAGACTATGTAATATATAGCATATTGGATAATTTCAGATTTTTTAAAAATGTATTCAAAATGAAGATTAAAATAAAAATCAATTTTAAAAACAATTTGAGTCCTAGATTGTAGTTTCTGGTTTATTATATAATGTTTGTTAATTTATATAATTTTTTTCATTTGGTAAAATATTCCACCTCTTTTAATTTGCAGTTGGTTTAGTGGATGTACAGAATCATATGATCCTGGCTGTTATAGAAAGAATAAAAATAAAAAAGTAAAAAATGTCTTCACTATGAGCAAGTGCCCAAAAAATTCTAAATTTAATTACAAGAAAATAATAATTTTAGTTAGTATTTTAGATAATTTAATAAATATTTTAAAATAATTAAAGTAATTTTTATTCTCTCCAAGTAAGGTTCCATAAATGTATTTTCGTTTTAAATAATTTGGTTTACTTCAGTGATAAAGAAACTTTTGAAGCAAAGACTGAAATGTTCAACTCTTTGGCTTAAATCCTGATTTTTCAGTGCTTATTCAAAGACTGAATGAAATCTTGTTCAAATTCTTGGTTGCTCTTTTAGCATTAGGATTCTTATCCATCTTTGGCATTGGCCTGGACACAAACATGTCTTGCTTGTGTTTAGCTTTCACAAGTGTGTATGTATATATGAGAAAGAGTAAGGCATTAATGTTCTCTCATCTTCTGATTCTTGAATCATTGGAAGTTCTTTTTAATTCGATTCGAAACAATAAAAGCTGCTTCATTCTCCAAGGAATTAAGGTAGGTTCTCTTTGGATAGATTTAGAGGATAAATTCAAGAACTTTGGTGACTAGCCCACTAAGGAAAATCTGATAATCTGATTGGATATTGTGGACATATTTACAACCTGTTTAGAATTCTTTTTAAACTATAATACTCTTTAATATTTTTTTTTTTTTTTTTTTTTTCATCTTTTATATACAATACATAACCTTGAGAAACCTTTGAATTTATTCTATAAAAATACCCTTAAAACTATATTGTATAAGGTGTGGACCACAAAGTTCTTGTGTCTGGGTATAAGATTTTGCTCTATAAGTTTAAACTCCTAAATTGGGACATGTTTTCATTGAAAATCAGTTTTCTGCTATTCAATGAATATAATATTCTAATCTCAGCACTTGAAGTGGGTTGTTTCTTTAAGCTGTTAACCTCTTACTCTACAGTTGAGTCTGTGGTGTAATGGTTATTGTTGTAGAAAAATGGACTCGCAACAAAAGTTCAAATCCTGGATGAGCCTGGTGGAATTTCACATGTGCTAATCCCTTGGGAATGGTATGCATTCAACTATTCTCCCTCCAGCTATGGGTAAATAACAGGATGACAGACTGGGCTTTTTTAACTTTTGGTTAGGCAACCAGTCTAGGAGAGAGAAAACTGTGGTACTTTTATTTTCCCCCACACTGTAACACTGGTTTATCATGTAGCAAATGAACTCAGCAACCCAAGTTCAAATCCTGGATGAGGCTGTTTGCATTTCACATGGTGCTAATATCCTTAGGAAAGGTATGAATCCAATCATTCTCCCTCCAACTATAGGTAAATAGTAGGGCAGACTTTGATACAGCAACTGGTTTAGAAGGAAGATTCTGAATTTAAACTTGTTAAACTCTTCTTAAAAATTGACCTTATGTCCTTGAGCGGAGGGGTTTGTAAATACATACAACTAATCAATATTTAGAAGTACAGACATTTTAATAGACTGTACATATTTACTAATCTTATACTGGTCTGATACAAGGTCAAAATATTGTAGCACTTTAGATGAAATAAATGAGATACAAAAATAATAATTTATTTGTGTGTGTATATATATATATATTTAAAAAAAATTTTTTAGACCCATCAGCCAGTTTTGCATTTTGTGGTCTTATGATATTGTTATGAGTTTCATTACATACCGTTTATTATTATATTATTATTATTATTATTATTATTATTATTAAAAGAAATGTATTTACTATTCCAAAATGTCCACCATATCTAATAATATTTATCTTCTTTTTCTTTGTTTGCTTCCATTTTATTCAGAATTTATCCTCTCCGTTAACATTGATCTGAACATGTTGAGGCATTAGACACATTTAATGGTTTCATTTTTACAGGTTCCACATACACTAAGCATGTGCTAATTTTTTTTTAAAATACTTTTTTTTTTTTTCTTTTTTGTAGTGTTTCAGTTGGTTTGCATTTCACATTTTTAGTCTATTTCTTTTTCTGTTTCGCATGGTATTTATTTGCTGTGCCATGTTGTGAAAGTAATCACAGGTTCACTAACTTTTTATGCAGGACTTGATCTCTATCAACTATGGAGCAAAAGCTCTTCACCTTTTTTTTTTTTTTTTTTTCTTTTGTTGATTTGTTCTTCAAACTCTTGGATTTCAAGTTTGAGTTCAGTGTGAGATTTTTTAATGTCCAATATTGGCAGTGACTTTTCTTTTTCTTTTTTTCTTTTTTGTGTATATGTTTGTATAATTAAAATTTTTACTTTCAAATGTATATTATACAATTTTTGAATCTAATGAATAAAACTTTTCAGTTTTACATCCATTGCCATCATTAAAGGTCATTTTTATCAATTTTAGTAATGTGTTGCTTTTGCCATGGCTTGTATTGATTTCTATATATATTTTTTTGAATTGCTGAATACTTTTTCTATCTCGCCTATTAAAACTAAGGATGTTTTTCAGTATACAATTCTGTACAACAAAAGTCATAGTTAATTCATTTTGCCAAACCAAAAAAGTTACAAGGTTATTGATTGGCTCAAAATCTCTCAATTTTTAATTTGTTGGCATAAGATTTTTGTTTAAATATCAAAAGGGAAATGGGTGCCCAATTTTATTTTTGTAAAAGAACATTTTTTTATTTGTATAAACTTGGGAGATATTTATAACTTATTTTAAATACTGCACTTTTAATTTTTTTTTTTTTTTTTTTTTTTTTTTCAAATATAGATTTTTCACATTTGTTAATTTGAGTAAATATCAATTTTTACATTAGGCTCATAAAAGATTTTCTAAAGTTTCACTTTCCTAAGAATGATCTAAAAAAAAATGACTTTAAAAAGACCTGAATAACAACATTTCACAAAATGAAGTCAAATAAGATTAGTAAACTAATTCACATATCATCTTTTTTTGTACCTCAAAATATTTAGTCATAAGTTTCTGCTTGAAACTCACTCTCTCTTTCACACAACAAATACATATGCATGGATGTCCATGACTCTCTCCTGCCAAACATCCCTTGGCAGGTTATCTGATGTAGATTTTTGCTGGTCAACCTAAACTGGTGTGTCCATGTGTAGCTATCCAGTGGAGAACCTCACTTGTGAGTTTGTCTTTGCTTCTCCAGCATGTCTTATTCATCTTGCTCAGATGCTTTGTGTGATGGGGACAAGTAGCTGTACAGCTGCTTTCTTGTGGGATGTTGTTTCTAAGCGATAACACCATTTTAGAATAATGCCTCAAAATTGCTAAAAAATGTCAATATTTGTATCTGCTATTATAAAGTTTGAAATAAAACCATACTGTTGAATAATTATATATTATATAGACATCTGCTTCAGACAATGACCCATCTCTTTTCTTTCTTCTTCAATAGCCAACCCCAACAATGTTTCATAGGGATGAATAACATGAAGGATAACATTTTTTGTGCACATTATTTATTCACTTCATATATATTACTAACTCTGTATACAAGTCAGGAGTACCTAGACCATAGATGGAAATTAAGTCATCTCAATTCAACTGGTCTTGGCTAACTAAATTAAAGTTATAATCTTACTTCTAGGATTTTAGTCACCTGACTTTAACTCATCCAATGAAAGCAAAGCTTTCAACTAGCCTTAAACTGTCAATTACACTGATTTGACATTAATGGTTACAATCCTTTAGAATTATCTACACTACCTCTCAAAGTACAACTAATCTATTATTAGAGATATATATTGTTCAACTGCTACTCGAGCATTTTTGATGTAGTAGTATTAGTAGTTAATCCAAAAAGACTAACTGATATATATATATATATATATATATATATATATAAAGTAAATGTCATCGGAATGGCCTAAAGTTGGTATCAGCCAGATAGCAAGGAAGTCTATCCTCTTTTCATTAGCGCTTGATCAAGTAGATTGTTTTTGGCGTCTGAACTCCTCACTTTACCACACAAATCCCTGTGCTATTCATACGCTGAGTTGGCAAGGGCCAGTATCGAATCGGGAACCTTGTGGTTCCTAGTTGGATGCTCTACCGACTGAGCTAAACTGAACTTCCATATATATATATATATATATATATATATATATAATGAGTTCGTCAGTCTTTATATGAAATAAACTTTACAGAAAATGTTGTATAAAAAGAAACATTTTAATGAAAATACATTTGATACACCTAACATATTTCCAAATAAAATGAAATGTTTCATATTAAGTAACTTTAACGCACATCTAGTGCAACAACAAAGTCCAGATGAACTCAAATTAGCTGCCTATTTTTTGTATAAAAATAATAGAGATCACTTAATGAAAAATATTGATAAAGTATTAAAATAATCCAGTGTCTATTTTCTTCTTATCCAACTGCTGTCCAGAGTTCAAGTTTGTAATTACTTTTGTGAGATTGATAATGTAATCAAAAGATCAACTTCTAATCCTGTCATTCACACAATCATTATACAAACTGTAGCAATAGAAAAATATACTAAACATTAATTCCAACCCTGTCAGCTGGGGCTGTAGAATACAACAACTGCACCTCTGCAGAGGGGGGTAAGCGCACACACCCCACACACACACAATGGGGCCACCTGTTGGCCATTGGTGGTAACCCATTATGCTTAAGGACAGAATCTTGGTGGCTGAATAATCGATGACCTGCAACACTCCACTTTGACCTTTACTTGGGCTAGACCTGCAGCCCCTCCTATCAATTGGCTATTCACATCAAGCTTTAGCACTTATATGATTGCCCTGGCTATATTGCTCTCATGGCAACCCCAACTCTTTTTAACATATATATGCTAGAAGGTGGTGGTTGGGGGTCTTAGTGTCCTAAGTATGACATTAAACTGCATCTAGTGGTGAGGTTCAAATTCTAGAACTCTGAGGAGTGTGGAGTACCCTTCATTGCCATTGCTCTCCAGTCCAATTTGACCTGGAGTGGTAGTACCTGTTAGGGTCCCATCTATGGATTAGATTAAAAAATGTGTTTTAAAAATTTAAAAACCCAATAAGAATGCATAAAACAAAACGTCTTTGGCTTAAAATAACCCAATTTACATGCCGTTAAATCCAAACAACCAACATTAATACAATGTAATTTACTTGATAATTTATTCTGTATGCAATCATATTTATTTTTTGTTTTTTATAAAATTGTCTTTTTTCTGGTGGTGTTAGAGATAATTTTCTGTATATTGAATAATCTATTACATATATAAAGGGCAGTTAGTGTGTATGTATGTATGTCCGGATGAAACTACGAAAATAAAACAATGAACAACAAAGTAAATATTTATATACATTAAATATCACCGGTTCTTTCTTTTTATGCAAAAATTATGAAGATTGAATTTATATTTGAAGATATTTAAAAATTAAAATATACATAGAAATAGCATTGCATTTCTACTTAAAAAATATCCGGCATTTATAAATCTCAAAAGTTAACAAATCAATACACCAAGGTTTTTTTTCTCACATCCATCTACCCAGGATGCTGGGTAGCCAGTTCTAATATAGTTCACTTTTTAAAAAGAAAAAAAGGTTCCTTAGGAATTATTTAGTATGGTCTGATATTGAAGTAATTAATTTTAAATCTAAAACAATATCAATGAGTGAACATATGCTTTAATATCAAATGAAGAATTGCTTTAAATTGGTAATAAAAACATCAGTTTATCATCCATATATATATATATATATATATATATACACCATTACCAACTCCTCCTTACGAGCAGAATTTGACACAAGATCAATTTATTAAGCGAAGTTTAACGGGTTTGAATTCAGTTTTTCTTCTCCTAGATTGGTTGTCTAACCAAGGTTAAAGAGCCCAGTCTGCCCTACTATTTACCCATAGCTGAAGGGAGATTCATAGGATTCATACCTTTCCCAAGGGTATTAGCGCTAAGTGAAAATGCAATTTCCATGTCCAGGATTTGAACTTGGGGCGACGAGTCCATTTCCCATGACTTTAACCATTTACACCACGTGCTTCCTAATTTATCTATTGAAATTTCTATTATTTAATAAAAAATCTTGCTATGTATGCATTTTTTTTTTTTTTTTTTCATATTACATGACAAGAATGTAACTTTTATGTGTACACATAACTTTATTGCAGTAAAACTAATTAAAAATAGGCTTTCTTAAAATAGTTCCCTTTTCCTGCTACATTTATTCAGCACTACTTATGACAAATTATATTGAATAATACTAGTAATTAATGTTAGTTATCCAAAGGATCTTTTATGCAATACTCCACTTTGGCCCTATCTTGGGCTAGACGGGCGGTCGGAGAGGCCCCTCCGATCAATCGGCTGGTCACATCAAGCCCTAGCACCTATATGATTTCCCAACCCTATTGCCCTTATGGCAAGCCCCAAGCCCTTTTTATCATATGGGTGCTAGAAGGCGGTGGCTGCGGGTCTACATGTCCTGGGAATGGCGTTAAACTCTATCTGATGGTGAGGTTCCAGTTTTGGAGGTTTGGGGAATGTGGAGCACCCCATTCTTCGCCATTGCTCCCTGGTCCACTCTGACCCAGAGTGGTAGTACCTGTTAGGGTCCCATCTATGGGTTAAATAAAAAAATGTATTTATAAAAAAATTGTATTATCCATTAAGAATTGATTTATTTCAAAACTTTATCGGCATTAAATGACCCACTGAGGTTGATATGCCATAAAACAAAAAAACAAACCAAGAGGATCTTTTAAATAATCGATTTTGTTTAGTAGCATTTACAAAATACTAATTTAAAGTTTTTCTCTTGTTTTATGGGTTTTCTTTTTGTTTTCTGTTGTTTTTGTTGTTTTTTCTTAATATTTTTTTCATTATACCTAAGAATCCTATTTACTTTTTCAAAGACCTTGATTGATCTTTAATACTTTGTTTAGATGTTATAGTTTTTTTTTCTTTGCATAGACTTTATAAAAGAATATCAAACAAAATTTTTATTCTATAAGAAAAAAATCAATTTGGCTGATTTTATCACTACAATTTTATACATGATATTCACTGATATTTTTGACTAAATTCTTTTTCCATGTACAATGATATGGGGAGTGTGAGATTCTCAATTTCAGTGCTGAAAATAGTCATGCAATATGTGACACAAGGTCAATTTCTTATATATATATAAGTACCTTGATGAGTGTCTCAATTATAGAGTTCTGAGATGACATTCAGTTGTGTTTTTTGTCTGTGTGGAGAGCTTAAATTTGAGTTACTATATGCTTATGTTAATAAGTTTACTAAAAGTTTTCAAATTTATTATGCCAAAGAAAAATATCATTTACATTAAAACATAATTCTTTACATTCTATTTTATTGTTTTCATACAATAGTGCTATCAGGGTATTTTTTGGTGGAATGGATTAATGGCATTTCAATTTATTTCAATGAGGAAAATTGAATTTATATATGAAGATATTGAGTTATGAGTGGAACAAATTAAATTCATAAGTCAAGGTACGTGTGTGTGTATATATATATATATATATATATATATATATATATATATATATATATATATATATATGAGAGAGAGAGAGAGGCGCATGGGCTAGTGGTTACAGACGTGGGAAATGGACTTGTCAATTCGAGTTCAATTCCTAGACGAAGCTGTTGGCATTTCACATAGCGCTAATACCCTTGGGAAAGGTATGAATCCATATATTCTCCCTCCAGCTATGGGTTAAATAGTAGGGCAGACTGGGCCCTTCAGCCTTGGGTAGGTGACCAGTCTAGGAGAGGGATAACTCTGAATTCAAAATTCCTGAGGTCGGTCGTTGATTAGGTTTGTGGCAACCCTTGATGCATCAATTCTTTCTATCGACTGTGCCAAAAAGTGTGGATGGTCCAACACAAGCCTTCACCACTATAAACAAATCACTGTGTGGGTGTTCATTGTGTGTATGTGTGAACCCTCATGCATCGAAAATCGACAAGAGAGTCCATATATATATATATATATATATATATTATATATAATATATATATATATATATAGCTTTTTAATGTATTCAGTTTCCACTGTTATCACAAGATGTGACTGGTTTATTCTATTTTTTTTTAAATTCTGTTTTTATTCTAAATTACTCCTTCTTTAACATTAAATAGATTTTATATATTTTTTTTATAAATCTTTCTTTCAATGAAAGAATTTATTTGCATATGCATTTTTGTGATGATGTATGAGTTAACGAATCAATGTGGCTTCAACTGTCATCAAATCCCGAATAAAAATTCTATGTAAACATTATGAGTCGAGAGCCTCTAAAGTGATGAGTCAAATCAAATAAACTCAATGATCATATTCAACAATATTACAAAGCAACATTGTCCCATATCATGCTACTTGTGCTTTCTTTATAAAACTTAAGATTACTGATTTTATGATGATAAAACCAAAAATGCTGATAGGTACGTATCCTGCGTCCCTGATGCACAAAAATCTTAAAAAATCATATCCATGCGTCTCAGTGTTTGTTTTTTTGTTTTTTTTGTTTTTGTTTTTTTTTTCCCCTCACCATTTCAAGCTAACTGTAAATACATTTCAATAGTTTCTTAGAAATGAATTACACAGGATAGGTTACAAGGTAGGAGTTAGACGGCTTTCGTTGTTTCCCCAGATCATAAATAAAAACCCTACAATCTATTAAGAAACTTTAGTTGGGACCCATAAATTTTCCCGAGAACTCATTCAAAGCAAATATGTGCGTCCCAGGATGCGCTAAATTAAAAAGTTATCAGCATCACTGTAAAACTACCAAACAAGAATTGATATAGCCCGTACATTGAATTATGTTCAAATTCTGGACAAGGCTCTTTGCATTTCACATGGCACTAATACCCTTGGGAACATATGACTCCAACTATTTTCTCTCCAGTTATGGGTAAATAGTAGAGCAGACTGGACTCTTTAACCTTGGTTTGGTCACCAGTCTTGAAGGAAAACTCTGAATTCAAACCAGTTAAACTACACTTAAAGATTGACCCTGTGTCACATCCTGCTTGTATGAAGGTGTTAATTAATACATACATTAAATTATGTTTGCTGTTTTTTGGGTTGGGGGGGGTTCAAACTAAAAGTTGAAACTATTAAAAAAAAAACAATTTGATGAATTAGTTGTCTATAGAAATAACATTTTGAGATCCCTTATGGTTCCTTCTTTCAGCTAAACCAGGGTCCCCAAACTACAGGCCGGATCCAGCCCACAAAGGCATTTCATTATGCCGACTGTTTGAATTGCTTCATTCTTTGATAATGTTTTGAAAATAAATATGCTGGTTAAATTTATTTTTGTGCATCTTACGCCACTCATCCATGAATATAGCATGGAAAGATAACATTTTATTTTACATCTTTTTCTCAGAGCTTTTTTTTCTGGCTATCAAGTATTGAACACAATAATAATGTGGCTCATGCTCATTATATTTTCAATTATCCGGCTTGCCGTGAAAAAATTTTGGTGGTCCCTGAGCTAAACTAATGATTGCTATAGAATATTTGTTTGTTATCAGAAAAATCCACAATTGTTATAAGATAACCATAATATTCTGTGTATTGAAATTATCTGGTGAAAGCAGGCACAAAACAGTTGCAATTTGTGTAACATTTTATGGTACACGTCTACAATTTTACAAAATGTATCTGTTACAACTTATAGTATTTCTTGTAGTAAAGTCTGTGGAATGGCCTATTGTTAGTATTAGCCAAACAGCAAGGGAGTCTATTCCCTTTTCACTAGCACTACCCTGGGAGATTGTTTTGCTAAAGTTGAGCACCACACATACCATCAGCTCCCAGATGCTTTACAGTACAGATCAGATTGCCTAAGGTATGCTACTCATGTACTGAGTTGGTGGGGGACTGGTATCCAGTCCAAAACCATGTGATTCCTTGGCAAATTGTAGTCTTTGAAAAACTTCATCTACAAATTGGTTAAGAACTGAAATCCTATGAAGTTTTGATAACCATAGATACTTGATCAAGAGAAGTCATTGTCTTTTCTCTCTCTCTTTTTTTTTTTTTTTTTTTTTTTTTTTTTTTTTAGCTTCTTCCATCATCTGCAATTTTTTACAAATTTTGACTGGGTTACTGGAGTCTTTAAAACAATACTGACTCTGAATCAGTTGAATTTACACTTCATATGACCCTAGTTTAGTCTGTAAAGTTATGCAGTGTAGATTCCTTATAAATAGATTATAAAAAATGATTTTATATTGATTTGTAGGCCATAATCCCTTAATTACATGAAGAGTCAGTGGAATGTTTTGTGTTTTGACTCCACAGCCCTGTATGTATGTTCACATAATTCTAACAATGTCTACTATATATTTAAAAACTTATTTCTGCTCAGAAGCCTGTTTGTTTTCTTTTTTTAACTCTAATAATCCTAGTACTCTTAGTAAAAACAAAAACAAATGATAGTTACTTGAAGCTTTTGAAATTAGTAGACCAATTCAAATACCTAGGTAGCAATATCTCATCTGCAGAAAGCAATGTCAATTTATGCATAGGAAGGGCATGAACTGCTTCAACAGATTATTGATCATATAGAAGTCAGATCTCTCTCTCTCTCTCTCTCTCTCTCTCGATAAACTCTCTCTCTCTCTCTCTCTCTCTCTCTCTCTCTCTCTCTCTCAACAATTCTTCCAAACTAAAAGCGTGTCAGTGCTACTGTATGGTTGCACTATGTGGACTTTTAAAAGCTTCAAGTAATATCATGTCTGGAGGTTCTTGTCTGTAGTATATCTGAAGAAAATTTGCCTTTCTTACTTCTAACAAACACTTTACATGTCCCAGTAGAAAGAGCAGATTAGTAGAAATTAGGTTGTGTATTTATAAGTACAGGTGTTAGTTAATTTGATGTTTAAAGAGATGTATTTATTATTTTAATATATATTTTTACTGCATATATTTGTGTGTATGTATATATAATATATATATATATATAACTGGAGTTTTATGAATGTGTAATAGAGTAGATATGGGATTGTGTATATGTAAGTTGATAAAAGTAAATATGGGTATAAATCTGTTTGAAAAATGGTATATTGGTGACTTATATTTCAAATAAAATAAGAGTAGATATCAGCTTATCTAGATAAATATCATAGAGTATAATATTTTTTATCTCAAACTCTTGACCCTCATTTATTCACTAAAACATTAAGTATAAAATGCATTAGTCATTATTGGTCATCATTCCTGGCAAGTCTTCTGCATGGCATCCAGTATCCGCACAGATGAATGTAATTTTTTGCTGGTCAACCAAAACCGGTGTGTTAATGTGTAGATCCACAGGAGAATGTCATTTATGAGCTTGTCCTTACTTCTCTTACCATGTCCAGCATGTCTTGTTTATCTTACTTGGTTTGTGTGATAGGTGGTAAGTGGCCATATAGCAGCTTTTTTGTGGGATGCTGTTTCCAGAATTTGTTCAAGACAGCATGCAGCATCATTGTGTATTTCCCATCTAACATTTCACGTGTTTGTTAAAGTCTAAAGCGCAACCATGCAGTAGCACTGACACGGTTTTAGCTTGGAAGAATTGTTGGTTTATCTTATCAGAGAGAGATCTGACTTCTATATGATCAGTAATTTGTTGAAGCAGTCCATGCCTTTCCTATGCATAGATTAACATTGCTTTCAGCAGATGAGATATTGCTACCTAGGCATGTGAATTGGTCTACTAATTTCAAAGGCTTCAAGTAATTATTCTTAATACAAATAATTTGTACATAATTATGTTTCAAGTATTCCTATCTAATATAATACTAATAGTTTTTCAAGCAGATATATTTGACCAATAGATATTACCTAAACAGGTACTACCACTCTGGATCAGAGTAGACCTGAGCGTAATAGCAACAAAGAGGTAACTCTATACACCTCTGAGTTCCAGAATTAGGCCTCCCCACTAGATGTAATTTAGAGTCTTGATCTGGACACAAATTATTGGGTTTACAGGATAGAGTAAAATAGAATGCTCAGTCAAAAATGTTGGGCTTCTGGGTTCAAAGGCTTAAATATCAGTAGCAATATTACTTTCATGTTAACCATAATGATATATAAAAAAAAAAAAAGATCTTTTGTATGGCGAATTAGTAAAAGGCTTCTGATCGGTAGGTAGACCATGCCTACACTTTAAAGATGTCTGCGGGAGAGACATGAGGATATGCCAGATTAACACCAACATGTGGGTGGAAGAAGCAGAAAATTGAGCAGCCTGGCACCTTAACGTTAAGCAAGGCACAAAGAGGAGTGAGGTGGAAAGGAGAGTTGCCTCGACAGCAAAGAGAGCCAGAAAAAAGGAGAGAAAGCAGCCTCAGCAAACATCACGGTTTGTGTGCATTCAGTGCAGCAAAGACTGTCACTTAAGGATTGGCCTGCTCAGCACTTACGCAGATGCAGATAATTTTTTTTCGGGGGTGGGGCACTCTGCTATCATCCTTAGTGGACGGAAAGTTGCCAACAACAACAATAACTTTTCTGATTAATAGGTTTGTCCATCTTATTACTTGTTAAAGGTAGCACTTAGCAACTCTTTAAGTTTTCAATTCCGAACATAATGAAACAAAACAAAAATTGGAATACGAGTGAATGAGAAATTTTTCCATTGAATCTTGTATTGGCTTGTGCACTAAAGTCACGAATCCTCAAAATTATTTATTTGTTCTTTTGTATTTACTCTCTTCCCTTTTTTTTTTTTTTTTTTTTTTTTTTTTTTTTTTTGACAGAAATTTCCTCTAATGTGTTTTCTTCTGTCTGCTCACTCTTTTCAATATGATTCCCTAAAGCTGTCAAAATGTTGCTAACTTTCTCTTTAGTTTTTTTTATAGAACAACAGATGATATAGTTTCTGTTAAAGATCTAATGCCATAAACAAAGCGGATTATAAATTCCACTTTTTTTTACTTGAGAAAATCAATTGAAAAAACAAAAACTTGTATATTTTATTTTATTTTGTACCTAGAAAAAAATAATTTTAAATTTTAATCCAACAACAAATCGCTCTGAAAATAATCATAGAAAAGGAGTATTAATACATGAAATGCTATATTATTGAGACCTTTTTTTTTTTTTTTCTCTTTTTTTGACAACTATATTCCAGATGAGTGGCAAGAGTTGTGTGCTGTCAGCATGACCTGATGATTCATAAGAAATAAATATACTTTTTAAAAAAATGTCTATTTTTGTTGGTAAAGCTCATTTTCATTCACTCAGTCACATGAAAAGTGGAAAAGCCTTTGATTTGTCAATCTCATACATATATATTTACCAATCCTTCCACACGTGCACAATGTGATACAAGGTCAATTTCTTAAGTGGAGTTTGCCATAAGAGCAATTTGAAGAATACAATCAGGACAATCATATAGTTACTAAGGCTTGACATAACCAACCAATTGATTGGATAGGGCCTCTCCGACTGCCTGTCTAGCCAAAGTAAGGGCCAAAGTGGAGTGTTGCATGTCACAGGAACGCTTAGTACCTGGGTCATGGACTGCTCAGCCACCACAAACCTGTGCTCAGATATTATGGGTTGCCACCCATGGCCAATAGGTGGCCCCATTAATGGGGATCTTACCCCTCTGCAGAGGTGCAATTGGTGTATTCTACAGTGCCAACTGACAGGATAGCATTAAAGTCTAATTAATGCAACTATACAATAGTTCTGACATGGCTCCAATTTGGAAGAATTGTTTATTAATAAGTATATGAATAAAAGCTTCTTTTTTTTTCTAAAGAATTTGATTGCTCAAAAAAGGAAATTAACATTCTCATTGAAAGATTATTTAAAAACAATTTTCTTTTTTCCAATTTTCTGTCTCTTATAATCTTTAACATTAAGAATATATATTAAAAATAACTGTTAGCCTTGCAGCAATCCAACAAAATTATTTGATTGCTTGACTATTCAGATTAGCTGCAGTCCTTTTATTCATCTATATCTATTGATTGTTTTAATATCAGTAAGCAGTTGGCAGTATCGGGGGTTTTTCGGGGTTTTTTTAAACCATAGAAAACTTATAAGTAGTCTAAAATAAATCTATAAAAGTAAGCAGTTATAACTTCTGTTCTTAATATTTGCTAGCAAAAATATGCACCCTCCATTGGATATTTATGTCTTAATGTAATGAAATTTTATATTAACAGTCCATGACACCATTGAGGCCGTTGGGGGGGCGGTTAACACATTGCTTTGGTTATTGGGAGATTTATATAGTTTTGAAGAGTGGAGAGAGAAAAATATATTTTAAGAGCAAAAGAAGCTCTATTAAATAATATAATGGGTTTAAACTAGCAGTAAAAATTACTGAGTGAAACACAAATAGGCTTTGTGATGTGAACTGTTAATTAGAAAGACTAACAAAACTAAATTAGAATGCATATATTTACCCAACCCCTTCACACAAGAAGGA
The DNA here is from genome assembly GCA_023376005.1 of Doryteuthis pealeii. Classification (NCBI taxonomy): domain Eukaryota; kingdom Metazoa; phylum Mollusca; class Cephalopoda; order Myopsida; family Loliginidae; genus Doryteuthis; species Doryteuthis pealeii. Next base: position 34,108,862 of record CM042165.1, on the reverse strand, counting down.
TTTGACACAAGGTCAATTTTTTAAGTGGATTTTAGCAGATTTGAATTCAGGGCTTTCTTTCCCCTAGACCAGTTGCCATATCAAGGCTGAATTAATATGCATATATGCACCACAAACTAGCACATATGCAAATACAGCAAAAGTTTTTACTCGCCGAGCAAGTCTTTGGTTAGATATTTGATATTTCTGAAATAAGTTAAAATTATGTTTTGAATAAACACTTACTCTTGTTTAAAATAATTATTTTTGCTTTTAATAATTCAAGTAATTTTGTAGAGTAGGAGAAAATATTATGATAGCAAAAAAAAAAAAAAAAAATTAAATGAATTTTTAATTTTGAAAAGATAATTTCTAGAAAAAAATGAATAATATTTTTTTTTTTTTTTTTTTTTAATTGTAATTTTATTTCAACTATATATTATTAAGTAATTAAGATAGATAGCTTTTTTTTTAAATAATTGTAGTTAAGAAAAAATACATAAATTTACTTTTGCTTTTATATCTACTTAAAAATCTCATGACTTTGGTTGGTTTGTTTTATGGCATATCAACCCTTTTGGGGTGATTTAATGCTGAATCAAGTCATTTTGATAAACAAAGGACTCTGGTTTCTTACAGTAACTGATGTTATTTAAGTGGTCACCCAATTAAGTATTAAATAGGTTCATCACTGCTGAACTTTGTTGATCTAGTGGGAACCATTGCTTTCAGTGAGCTTTCACTATAATTTGACTTTATTTCAAATGTTGATTATTTCTTCTTTATCAAAATAAAGTCAATTTTTGGCTTATGTTATTTTATAAAATAGTTGAATTGCTATTAATATTTGTTATATAGGCAATCTAGATAGTGATCTCGGCTAGCAGACTATTGTTAGTGAGCTTGATTCTCACTGGGTGTCCTACATTTCTGGCCTTTACTAAGCTTGAGTTAATGACAGCAGTAAATTAAGTTTTTAAATTTTCTTTTTACCAAATTTTTTAAAAACATTTTACAAATAAATGACAGTTGTTTTTGTTGTCTTGTATAAGTAACTCTAGGGATTTAATGATTTCAAGAAGAATGGTTGCAATTTTAGATAATGAATTTGATTTCCTGGATTGCATTGAGACATTCTAATAAACACCCAAATGTAAGAATAACAACTGAAAACACAAGAACACCCACGTGTGTGTGTGTGTGTGCGTGCATAGTTTATCTTCATGATAGCAGTATTTAGTTTACACAATGGGCACTCCATAAGAATCAAATTCACTACTTTGAAGTAAATGGTCTACTAGACTAATTCACTAACCCTGAAGTTCATGGTGAGATACACCAATTGCTGGGTGTATTTTAATTGACAGCATCTAAAAGTATTGAAGAGTACATTTTATGATGAAACTTCCTTGCCATGAGAAAACAATTAATCAGGTTACAAGTATCCACCCCCACCCTCAGCTTTTTTATACTCCACTTGTTTACTGTTGAAGATTTCAACATTAATCTTAAATTTTGAACAATGCTACACAATCTGATGAACCAACAACAACAAAACATCTTTATCTCTTTTTTTGAAGATTCAATTAACTAAGAATACCTTTATTTCCAATGCACCCACACACACTCACAGCCAAAAACACTGTATATTTACTTCATTCATGGAACTCTCTCATAGTTAGTCAGCTATATAGTTTCCAACATGTGATTTCTTCTTCTCGAGACACATCTATACTCACATTGTTGTAGAGTAGGAGGAGGAGGAGGGAGGGTACAGATAGTTATTGATTTTTTTTCTTCTTTACTTCCCCTTCCTCTTTCCATCACTGACTTTTACCTGAGCATGTGCTTGCTACATTTCAACATTTACTCCACTCCAAAATAGCAAAATTATTTCACATGATTTATTGAAGCTATAATAGTTAATAATCTCCATATATATTCGGTTTGTGCATAAGGATGGATGGATACTGATTATTTAAAGTTACTCTAGGTGTTACTGTGTCCATTTCCATAATGGCTGAGGAGGGAGGCAAGTTCTTCTTCTGTTAGTGTGGAGGTGGATAATATATGTTTCTTTTTCTGTTTTGTGTAGCGTCTCTCTCTCTCTCTCTCTCTCTCTCTCTCTCTCTCTCTCTCTCTCTCTCTCTCTCTCTCTCTCTCTCTCTCTCTCTCTCTCTCTCTCTCTCTCTCTCTCTCTCTCTCTCCACTTATGAATGAATCTGTGTGGGTGGATATTTATGATGAGGTCAACATGCATCCTTCATGCAAATTGCACATCTATTTACTTATTGCTGCAATTGCTTTATGCATATATCACTTTATTACATTATTGATCTTACTAACCCTTTTGTTCTTTTAATAGTTTTCGGCCAAAATTAGAATAGCTTTGGCATCTTTCATCTTAAAAAAAACCCAACCTCCTCTGCCCTTTTCACTACTGACTCCCCTAGCTTTTTGGTAAGGACATTTCCTCTTAATAATTCTCTATTGGCAAATAGGTTATTTACTTTATCATTATTAGCAGTAATTTTGGCTAGTATTATCCATCATCTCTTAATCCTTATTGCTTTTTTTCCCTTCTTAATAATAATAATAATAATAATGATTGACAGGGATTTATAAAAAAAATTTTTTTTTAATTACTTGTTTAGTTGGTATAAATTCTTCTTCATAAGTAGCACAGCTTGGGCAACATGATCTGTGTGCTAAAGAAAAGGGGATAGACTCCTTTACTGTTCAGCTGATACAATAGGTCGCTCCACAGATTTTACTTTTATATAGTAGTTTAAAGTAAATGTTTATCATTTTTGATTATTTAAAAAAAATAATTAGTCAATGTGACCCAACCCCACCCTACAGCCAGAATGTGATGCAAGGTCAATTTTTAAGTGGAGTTTAACAGCTTTGAATTCCGTTTTCATTCTAAACCAGTTATTATACCAAAGTTTGAACCCAGTCTGCCCTATTATTTACCCATAGAGAGAATAGTTGGATGCATACCTTTCTTAAGGTTATCGGCACTATGTAAAATGCAAACAGCCTTGTCCAGGATATGAACTGTTCATCATGTCCATTTTCTACAATGATAACCATTACACAACAAGCACCTCTTTTCTTAATTCATAGGTGTCAGTTTAAATATAAATGTGCACATGTATCCATTCATATTTACATATATATATATATATAATATAAGGGACGGTTTAGCTCAGCCCGCTTAGGAACCATAAGGTTCTGGGTTTGATGCCAGCCCTCGCCAATTCAGCACATGAGTAACACAGTTTGAATCTGTGCAGTGAAGAGCTAATGGTAGGTATGGTACTCCAACTCAGATACAAAAGCAATCTCCCTGGTCTAGCGCTGGTGCAAAAGGGAATATGCTCCCTCAATGTCTAGCAGACTACTCCGCCAATTTTGCTTTACTTACTATGCTTACTTACAAATACTTTTATTTTGGTAACACAAGCCCAAACATATTTACACACATTTATTTCATATATGATATATGGACTATTTTCTTGTTACATAAGGGGCCAGTTTAGCTCGGTTGGTAGAGAATTTGCCTAGGAATCGCAAGGTTCCTGGTTTGATACCAGTCATGAGTAGCATAGATGAGGTAATCTGATCTGTGTGATAAAGCAAGGAGCTGACGATAGGTGTGGTGCTCCATCTCAGCAAAAACAATCTCCCTGGTCTAGCACTAGCAAAAAAGTGATAGATTCCCTTGCTGTCCATTGATACTGATAATAGGCCACTCCACCAACTTTACTTTATACATATTAGCAAATATATGCACCCTCCGGGTGCAAGTATTTAAGTTTTGATATAATAAAATATCTATTAAATTAGAAAGGCTAATGAAACTGAATAAGAATGCAGATAAAAAGATCTGCAACAGAGGGGTATAATCAAAAATAGAACAACTTTGAAACTAACTATTCCATCATTTTCCATTACTCCCCTCTTTCATTGGTAAATTTTCCTAATTTAACTATTTAGTTAAAATAGGAAGTAAAGGATAATATTACAGTTATTTTTTCTTGTAAATAAATTTGATTTAAGATTTATCCACAAGATTTTTGTTTATATTTCTTAAGATAAAACCAAACAATTAGAAATCAATAATACCAAGCACATATTAACTAAAATAAAATTTTAAATATCAATATGCAAATTAGCCTTCTCGTTCAAACTGTAAATCGCTATTTTGTTGTATATATAAATACAATTGCATGTTATTAGTACGTAGATATGGTCAACAGTATTGATAATGTTAAACAATTTTTATTAATAACTGAAGGTTTAAAAGAATGAAATCATGGAGAATTTGACGTAAATAATTAAGGGAATTGTGACTTGAGTAGTAATATAGTTTCGGTTACAGACAGAAAAACACACAATCTCCATTATAATAAGATTTACTTTGAATGAGATCTGTAAAAATGATGAAATTCTCTTTTGCATGTAAAAGTCATCGGGGTGGCCTAAAGTTGGTATCAGCCAGACAGCGAGGGCATCTATTCCCTTTCACTGGTGCTAGACCAAGGAGATTGTTTTTAGCATCTGAGACGGAGCGCCATACCTATCAGCTCCTCACTTTACCACACAGATCCCTGTGCTACTCATACACTGAGTTGGTGAGGGCTGGTATCAAACCAGGAACCTTGAGGTTCCCAGCAAAACACTCTACTGACTGAGCTAAACCGGCCCTTCATGTAGATGTACCTATATATATTATGATAAACATGATTGTATAGAAATATCCAAGAGACACATTTATGTGCATTATTACAAGAATCTAAATGGTTATGTTTTAAATCCCGTAAATGACTTTTAGAAAAATAAAATAAAACCTTATCTTTCCGTTCACATTTTTTTTTGTCATGTCTTAGTATGAGGTCAAAAGAATTAACCTTTAACAGGTTTTGAGGAGTAAAACTTTATTTATGAAGAGTAAATCACTGATAAGTGTACTTCTCTCCTCAATATGTAGTGACTTATTTTCGTTTTTTCTTTTCATTTTTTTCTTTTTTTTTCTTTTTTTTTCTTTTTCTTTTTTTCTCTCTCACTCACACACACTCACACACACTCACACACACACACACACACACACACACACACAGATTTCCTCTGTAAATAAGACAGATTTATAACTGTTCTCTAATTTTGCCAAAATTTTTACTTAAATTTCTTGTATTTCTATCTGTTATTATCCCTATTTCCTCCCCACAAACACATTGCAATCGTTTTCTACTTTTAATGACTTCACACCAATTTCTCTTTGCTGAGGCAATTAGTTCTTCCAAAATTCATCAGAAAATTTAATTTCATCCTTTTTATACATTTAATGTCTAAATGAGAACAACAAACCATTTTTTTAATTTTTTTAATTAGATCATTTCCTATAGTGTTAATTACTATTACAGGAGATGAGTAACAGAAGTGCTTATTAGACACTCACATCAGGTTTTTTTGGTTTTGTTTTGTTTTTTTTACTTTGGGTATATTTTAATTTTTTGAGGCATTATCTCTTTTAAGAATGGTTGGTTGATCACAAACCTTCAAAAGCCTAGATTTGGTTAATATCCAGTGCATTCTTCTTATAAAAACAAACACTAATTAGTTTGTAGTTGAAAATAGAGGGAAAATGCAGATAAAATAACAACTAAATTTAAATGATATTTCACCTTGGTCTTTTTCGAAATTTTTTCGATTTATTCTGAAGACAAAATGGGTTCTACAGTCTTATTTTATGCTGTAAAGGTAATTTTGGGGTGGGTAGAAGATGAGTGGCAAAGGAAAGGAAAGGGGTGGGTGAGTGAGATCAGTGAAGAAAAAGGTAATGGGTATGGTACTTTTTATGGGGCCATTGAGGAAATTTGGTCTGGTGGTAAGTTAGTGTGTGGTGACTGTTATCTGGGGGATTGGAAATATTTTTTGTTTTGGAGTATTTTTTTTTAGAGATTTTTTTTTTTTTTTTTTTTTTTTTTTTTAAATTTATTTTGGTTTTTATTTTGGTTTTGTTCTCTTGAGTTATGATTTTTGTGATAGCTGTTGCCAGGTGGAAGAAACCTGGCCTTTGTAACATCATTGTCTTATGAATTTTTATTCTGTTTATTTTTATATGAACATTCCTCTCATCTCTGATGGGATTATTAACACATCAATTGGTACTTCTGTCAAGGATCAGTGTGGTATCTGTGCTTTTATTAATTTGCCATTTCAAAAACTGTAAAATAAAAGTAAAGTTAGCAGGTTGGCCTGTAGTCTGTGTCAGCAAGACAGCGAGGAAGTCTATCCCCTTTTCCCTAGCAGAATTTGTATTTGTGGTGGAGTGCTACATATACCATCAGCTCCCCACCTTACTACACCGATCTAAGCTGTGCTACTCATGAGCTGAGTTGGTGAGGGCCAGTATCGAACCAGAATTTTGTGGTTCCTACTGACTGAAGTATGAAAATTAGAAAAATAAAAAAAGTATGAATAAAATTTTTAAATAATAGATTTATAAAATCTCTATTTTAACACACAGCTGCAAACTGACAAAATATGGATTAAAAATTAATAATACAAAGTTCATTTAATAAAGGTGAAATATTGCCTAAGGGGTTGGCACTTTACAATTGCACCTTTCTCAAGGAAATCAATAATGATTGGTCCTTTCATGTCCCAGAAAACATGACCTTTTTTACTGATCCCCATGTACAGAGTTTTTCTGTGCTGGAGAGTTTCCACCCGTGGATTGTCTTTTCTACTCAAACCTGTAGTGGCAAACCCATGTTCAGCCCATTTGTAAACTTTTTTTTTTTTTGCTTCTGAGTACACATCACACATTCTTCCATAAATTTCACATGGCTTGCACTTCTCAGCCAAAAAAAAATTGATGATAGACCTCTGTTCAAGACTTGAGCACTCTGATTTGCTGCCAATTTGAATAGCCTCAAAAGAAACGTTTTTGTGTGATTAAAACAATTTTTACTGTAAAGCAATTCCAAACAATGCAAAGTTTATATTTATAGAAAAAAATTCTGGAAAAAAAAAATGTATTTTTTTTTTTTTTTTTTTTTTTTTTTTTTTTTTTTTTCAAATTCCCTTTATTTATTGAATGATGTTCATATAACAAGTAGGAAAACATGTTGCTATAACAAAGGAATTTCTCATTAAAAATCAATGAGACAAGGTTACTAATACATTGAAGTAAAAAAATTTTTTGTCTATTTGAATAAAAATATAAATGGTTAATAATGCCTCCTGTTACCATAACAATGGAAATTTTCATTACTCTGTAGTGAGGCTTGGTTGTGTGACCAATATATATATATATATATATAGTGATGCTGATATCTTTTTGCTTTAGTGCGTTCTAGGATGCACATATTTGTTTTGAATGAGTTCTTGGAAAAATTTATGGTTCCCAACTAAAGTTTCTTAATAAATCGTAGGGTTTTTATCTATGATATGGGGGAAATAACTAAACCTGTCTAACTCCTACCTTGTAACCTATCTGTGTAATTCATTTCTAAGAAACTATTGAAATGTATTTACAGTTAGCTTGAAATGGTGAGGGAAGGAAAAAAAAAAACACTGGGATATATGGATATGATTCTACTGCGTCCTTTTAGATTTTTGTGTGTTGGATGGAAGACACGTACCTAGCAGCATATATATATATATATATATATGTATATATATGTGTGTGTGTGTTGTTTATCAATTTATTGTAAATGTTCTTGATCAATTTATGTCCAATGGGAGAGTGTATCTCAAACTTATAATAATAAAAAAAAAAAAACCATATCAGAATTCCAGTTACAATACTGTTCCGTCTCTTTGGGCATCCCATTGTGATGTAAGAGTCAAAAGATAGTCTCACAGATCATTACTGAATAGCAAGTTTGATTCTTGCTGGATAACCTATACTTGCAACCTTGTGTCACACCCTTGGCGAATGAGTTTGGTAAATACCTACTTGTGAACTAAAACCTACATCCTACACGTGGTGAATGTGTTTGGTAAATACCAAGTGGCGTCCCATCATAGTGTAATGGTCAGAAAGCTAGTCTCACAGATCCATTATTGAATAGCGAGTTTGATCCACGCTGGATGCTTTATACTTGCGACCTTGTCAAATCCTACCTGTGGTGAATGAATTCGGTAAATATGAAGAGGCATCCCATTATGGTGTAATGGTTAACAAGATAGTCTCACAGATTTTTTACTACTGAATAGCAAGTTTGATCCTCACTGGATGCCCCATACTTGTGACATATCCTACCAATGTCTTCTTCACCAACCAAACATCAATCTGTCAAACTTCAAATGACATAACTACCCTTCATCTAATGTCTGAAAAGTTTTTATTGTTAATATGAACATCTAAAGTAAACCTTCCTGTGTGTGTGGGGGGGGGAATTCTTGACTCTCTCCATCAAGGCCAACACAGCCCGTTATTAATGAGGTCTGCTATGATAGGAGTGGATATTTTGAAATGTCTGTAACAAAGCAACAATATTCATTTGGACAAAGAACCTGAACAATAAACAATCTGTTAAAATAATATTTTCATTGATCCTCTTGCTAATAACGCTACTTGAACGTACTTGATTGAAAATAAACTTTGGATAGTTTCTTCATCCCTATCACCCAGCAATATGACATCTCCATTCGTAAATGAGAAAAATATTGAACTGAGAGAATTATATTGTTTTATATACAAGTAAATTTATGAGGAGTGAAGGATTGAGTAAATCTGACAAAATGTGGTTGAAAATAGAGGGAAAGGTGGAACACAGTGATATATATATATATATATAAAAAAAAGGTCCGCAAAATGGATTGTTTTAGAAAAAAAATTTTTTATTATTTTATCTTACATATAAGACATGTTTCAGATCTTCTGGTATCTTCTTCAGGTTTATAATATTATTGACCAAAGCCTGAAGATACAGAAGATCTGAATAACATGTCGCATATGTAAGATAAAAATAATTAAAAAATTTTCTAAAAAACATAATCCATTTTGCGGACCTTCTTTTTTTATAAAGATTGAATTTTCTCCCATTGGAACCAGAACAACACTTTATATATATATAAATATAAATTTCTTTATAGATTTAATTTATATTTATATATATATATATATATATAAATATATAATACAATATATTTATATAGCTATATTGTTTGTTTGTTTTTACAGATGAATATGTCTATCTTCTTAGCTTTGGTCTATTTTATTATATTCCTTCATGAATAGATTTAGAAAAAGATTGCTTTTAAATATTCTGAATATATATCAATATCATATAGTTTTACTTAGACGTATTATTAATATGTAACTTAGTCTAAAGTTCTTCTCTAGTCATCTTGTGCAATTTATTACTTAGGAACATCAATATCTTCCTTTTTTTATCTTTGATAAAATATGAGCTTCATTATAATTCATTTGTTCAAATCTGATAATCCATCTTCCTTTGTATCTTTCTCTTAGATCCATGTGCTAATAATCTCCATAAAATGCAAAGAGTCTAATCTATACAAAATTAATTTATTTTCCTGAACATTTTCAGAAGAAACTTTAAAAAATACAGTTTGAAAAAAAAGCATTCTCATTTTTTTTTAAATTTTAAATTTTTTGTTCAGTGTTATGGTCTAATTGGCTTTTTCTCTAATCATCTTTATTCTATCCTTTATATTTTACTATTGGTTATTTACTTTTTCTTAACTGGACCAGAACATTTTTTTTAAAGAAAATTCTCTTTAATCTATACATATATAAAGGGCAGTTAGTATGTATGCATGCATCTATGCCTGTCCAGATGAAACTACAAAAATAAAATGACAAAATAAATATATATACACATTAAATATCACTGGTTCTTGTTTTTTGTGAAAAAATTATGAAAATTTGGTTTATATTCAAAAATTAAAATATGTATAGAAAAACATTGAAATTCTACTTAGAAATGTCCAGCATTTGTAAATCTCAGAAGTGTATCTAGAATTAGAATATACATAGAAATAGCATTGAAATTCTACTTAAAAATGTTCAGCATTTGTAAATCTCAAAAGTAAACAAAACAATACACCAGAGTTCCACCCTCTACACATTCAGTAGCCGATTCTAGTTCAGAATATGTCTTAAGCCATATCTTTTGGACAGTAACATGTGTCCCAAAACTATTACTTGTGTTGCTATTCAATCAAAAACTTATAAATGAATCAGGAACACATTTTAGAGAATTACTCAATTGAATGTATGCCCTGAGTGACTGTGAGGCTTAGAATACACAGACTGTATCCACTATAGAGTGGTAAGACTCCCTCCCAAAAAGCTGTCCTGGGTATGATACTAAACTGCATCTGATGGTGAGGATCCACTTTGGAGATTGTGCAGTACTCCTTCACTAGCATTACTCCCAGGTTCACTTGGTGTGGTAGTACCTGTTAGGGTCCCATCTGTGGGTCAAATAGATCTGTTTAAAAATTATTATATTCCTTAGGAATAATTGATACCATTTAACTGTAAATTGTTTGTAGTAAGAATAGTTACTTAAAGCTATAATTGTTTCACTTAGGAGTATTATTAGTCACTTAAAACTATATAACTGTGTGCAAACAAATGACTATTTTAGATCTAACGAAGGAAAATGGTTTCACTCCAAAAAGCATGAAGCAGATAATATCATACAGAAACTATCATGGATGCAGACTAAGCAGATTATCTATGCTTCTTGAAAATACACCTGCCCAAGCCAAATCTCTGCTGCATAGCGTGGAGCAGGCAGCAAGAAGCATTGGCCTGTATGTAAATTCAGATAAAACAGAGTCCATGTATTTTTAAACATGATAGAGCCATCTCCACATTAAATGGCAAACCTTTGAAATTAATAGACCAGTTCACATACCTAGGTAGCAATATCTCCTCTACAGAAAATGATGTCATTATATGTATAAGGCATGGACTGCTCACAACAGATTATTAGTCATATGGAAATCTGCTCTCTGATCAAATAAAGTGTGATTTATTCTAAGCTGTAGCTATATCAGTACTACTGTATGGCTGCCCCACTTGGACTTTAACAAAAAACTTGGAGAAAAAATTAGATGAGAACTGCATAAGGATGCTGTTTTTGTTTTTGGTTTTTTTTTTTAACAAATCCTGGAAGCAGCATCCCACAAAACAGGAGGTAAATGGGTAAATTACTTAATAGCTGCTATCTCACAAACCACCCAAGTAAGACAAACAAGACATGCTGGAGAAGTAAGGATGAACTCATAAGTGACATTTTTCTGTGGACTCTTACAGTGTTGGCGGAAAGCAATGACTTATATGCAACAGCTGTGTGCAGACACTGGACACCGAGTTGAGGACCTGCTAGCAGCAATGACCAATAGGGATGGGGTTGGTTGGTTGGTTGGTTGGTTTTACTACATGTCAATCCATTGGGTCATTTTATGCTGAAGATGTTTTTTTTATTCATTCTTGATGGGTACTCAATTAGTTTTAAACATATTTCTATTTAACCCATAGATGGGACCCTAACAGGTACTACCACTCCAGGTCAGATTTGACCTGGGAGCAATGATCAGTGATAGATGGTGAGTCAATGGAATCCATACTGTCAGCATGACTTGATGATGATAGATCAACACTGATAAAAATTCTTCAATATGAAACTTGTATCATATGGCATTATTTTCACCTTCTTTTTTTTTTAATTAAAATTTTTTTTTTTTTAAATTGAAATAGATCACTAAGTAGGACTGGGCCTATTCTAGTAGTGACCATGTTTTGAATTCAGAGTTTTCCTTCTAGACTGGTTGTCTAACCAAGGTTAAAGAGTCCAGTCTACCTTACTATTTACCCATAGCTGGAGGGAGAATAGTTGGATTCATACCTTTCTCAAGGGTATTAGTACTATGTGAACTGTGGTTCATCCAGGATTTGAACTTGGGTCGATAAGTCCATTTCCTACGACTCTAACCAGTACACCACCGCGCTTTCAACAGGCATTGTTTAAAATGGCACCAGATGCATTGTTTAAAAAAAATGGCACCAGGTATTGTTTAAAATGGCACCAGATGTTGATTCTGACCTTTAATTGTGCATAAATATTTTAGAAATTGATTTATTTTCCGGCTTAATAGAGCTCATTTTTCCTTAACCTTGATCTGTCTTGGAAATGTCAAAGATTGTGTTTTTGTTTTTGTATTCTTATTTTATGTCCAACCTATTTTTTACTCTTCCAATAACTCTTGATGTAGTCACAGGTGCAATTTGTTATGTTGCAATACAAAAAACACCTGAGAACCTTTCTACCTTTTTTTTTCCTTTTAACAAAGAGTGGTATTTTAAACAGATGTTTTACTTACCAGTTGTGTACTAAAGCCTTGCTTGTCTATTTAGATTTGTTATTTTTATTGAATCTTCAATCAATATATGTGTGATGTCATATATTACATTGGGAGTGAAAACAAATCTTAGTTTTTCTATTGATCAAATTTCTAAGAATCAGAACTATACAATATTTCAGCACAGATTTAAAAGACCCTGTATATATGAAAATGCCTATTTCCTAAAGTGAAAATTATCTCCCAGCATAAAATGACCCCAAACAGGTTGACATGCCATTAAAATCCATCAACTAATCAAGTAAAAATATGGAATCCATAATTCTGAAAGAATTTAAGATTACTAGTATTTTAGTCTTTTTGTCATCTTGTTTCCATCAAAACTTCAACTTATCAAAGTTAAGCAGCGATAAGTTTGTTCACTACTTAATTGGGCAACTCATTAAGCAACAACAGGTACTGTAAGCCACCTGAGTCCTTTGTTTATTGAAATGACTTGATTTGGCATTGAATGACCCAAAAAGGTTTGACATTCTATCAAACAAAACAACAACCAAAATTTTAACCAATCAAAAGAAACTATTTCTCTGAATTGGATACATAGCATACTGGATAAAGGCATTGGGTTAAGATAGTTCTAAGTGACAGTTATCTCTAGGCTGCAGGTTCAATCCTGGTCAGCTTAACACTTGTACCCAGCTAAGGTTAGCGGACACCCTCATGGATTGAGTAAAGGGTGAGGTTCAAAGTTCCATGATGGTTCCCGATTACGACGAGAATATTCGCGAGTTTGAGAAGGCTCCTGAGTTCAACAAGAAATACCTGAAGAAGGCCAGAGGGCACATTGACCAAAATGCTGTACAGATAACAATAAAGATGAGGACAATAGTCCAAATAATTCAAAAGAAGCTGTTTTAATATCTTAATATTCATTGACTTCTTATTGATTCACTGAATAAGTTATAAAATATTTCTCTCAATTTTATTGTGTAATGTTTATATTGTACATTGTTATAGAATTCAACACCAGAATTGCCATGCAAATTCTATTTTCTGTGTCTATGGGCCAGTTTCAAAGTAATTAAGTATAAATTGCCCCCCCCCCAATGTTCAAGGGAGATAACTCTGTCTATTAGTTGTTAATTAAACATTTTCCTTTTACCTATCAGCACTCTTCTCCATCAACCCAAGTAGCATACTACATTAATAATAAAGTTTAATGATAATTAACACTTTCAAATAATTATAATAACAAAAAAACTTAAGAGGAAAAGAGGTTAAAAAAGGTTGAGGATCACCGATTTAAACCCTTATCAATGCAATTTATATATTGTTCACTATTCATTTGCATTTTTAAAATCTGTTACATTGTCATGATGATAGCCGATATAAATTCAAACTTAAAAATGCTATATGCTCTGTCCCTATTTTAATTACTGTAAATATCCAATTAAATTCTGCAATACTCAGTAAAATAAATACTCTAAGTTGTGTTGAAATTTGAGATTGATATTCAATGTTTGTTTTTTTTTGTTTTTTTTGGGGGGGTGGGGGGTTCACTTTATGATTTTTGTGATATTGTTTTAAAAAAAATATTCATCCAAAAATCCAGTTATAAAATTGACTTTGCATATTCAATACATCTTTAGTAACAATTGTTTAGAATCATTATCTTGTAACAGGTATATAACAAATAACGGTTAATTATCAATCATCATCACAGATTTCCATTGCTCTCTCTCTCACCACATGTCCCTATCACTCTTCTCCTAATTGCATCCATTACCCACACCATGTGTAGCCGTCCACAGAAGAAAATCACTTACATCCTTGCTTCTCCAGAAGTGTCCAGCATGTCTTGTTCATACACTTGGATGGTTTGTGTAATAGGAGGCAAGTGGCCGTACAGTTGTTTTCTTGCGGGATGCTGCTTCCAAGATATGTTCAAGACAGTATACAGCATCCTTGTGTAGCTCCCATCTAGTTTTTTTTTCTGTGAGTGATGCAGCCATACAGTAGCATTGATACAGTCTTTACTAGTTGCTCACTCTGGTTTGCACATGTGTAGGTATCCACAGGAGAATGTCACCTATGAATTCATCCTTAATTCTCCAGGAGGGTCTTGTTAAAAATTTCAAATCAGCAGTAAATGAGTTCTTGTGTTGATAATTAAATTTTTCTATGTTCATTTGATTCTAGAATACAAGAAGTCTGAAAAATTGTCATGAATGTTTTTTGTTTTAAGGAAGACATGAATCTTGACTTTCCCACTAGCCTATCCCATAGATAATCATCTTAATATTAATTAATCTCTTGCATATAATAAGAAAAAAGAAAGTATGAGAAATGCTGAATGGATTTGCATCATTTATAATCCTATTCACATCTTTTAAAGAAGATTATCATTCAACTTTAAAACTAGTAAAGATTCAATACTTTCTTTATATCACTAATCATAATATTCACTGATATTTAATCTACTATAAATAAACTCTAACATAAATTAAATATTCTAATTACAAATATAATATTTGCATTTTTCTATCTCAGTTTGCAAATAATAAATGAATCTGAATTCTCTAAATGTTTCTCATGAATTTTACAACAATAATAGCTTTGTTTTTGTTTTTTTTGTTTTGTTTTTTGTCCGATGGGGAAGATATACATTCATTGATTTTTAATTTCATACCAACCCATTCAAGGTTATTTTATGCCCAGCAGTAAATTGTGAGGGATGGTCAGATTTTTTTTTCCAAGGATTTTTATTGATTTTGACAGTAAGTTGTCTGCAGTTGTTTGTTGCTAAATGGATTGGAAATTGCTTTGAGGGATAAATTCAATTTTTTGGTATAATCTTATTTCTTTCGGGAAGGACAAAATGTCATCTATATTGGCATTTTTAAATGTATATCCCTGGTTGTTTGTGTTGTAAAAATGTTGTCTCATAACAGCAAAATCACCACTTTCTATTTGAATGTGTTTAACAGTAAAGGAATTTTGGCTTGCTATACATTTTGGCTGATTTTCTTGTTTAAGTAAAAAGGAGTGTGTTAGTTTTGTGTAACCTGTACATAGTCTGAATATAGTGACTTGTTCCTTTCTGAGCCTTGATTTCAAATCTTCTATATTGGATTTTATTGAGAAGAGTTTGTGTATATTGTTACTCCAATTTTGTTGCCATATTTTTTTATAAAAGAACATATTGATTTTAAGCTTCAAGTCTATCATAGACATCAGTTCTTTCTAGCTTAATTTCAACTAATATTTATGACAATATATTGCAGATTTTTAGCACAATATAGGGACAGTGTATTACTGTGTAGAAGTGTGTATGAGTGGATGAGAACTTTAAAAGTGACTGGACAAGCATAACACATGAAGAGGGAGCCAGACGCCCATCAACCTTCACTGATGGGAAAACTCACTAAACTTGAGAGATGGTAATGGCGAACCGGCAAGTTACCATCAATGAGGTAGCTTGTTCTCTGCAGATTAGTCATGGTTCTGCTTATCAAATCATCCACAATGAATTCAGCCTCCATAAAATAAGTGTGGATAATTTGTGAATCTCAAAATATTTGTTGTTAGAAGCTAAATATATTAATCTTTAATATAATAAGCTGTAGATTTGAAGATATTACAGTAAAAAGAAATGAACACACAAGTTGTTTATATTTAACAACAATAAAGACTGTAACATAATGTAAAAGGTTGAAAAAAAGTTTAGTGTCTCTGTATTTATTTACCAAACCCTCTGCACAAATGTGGCACAAGGTTAATTTTTTAAGTGGAGTTTAACAGGTTTGAATTCAGTTTTCTTTCTCCTAGACCAGTCACCATACCAAGATTAAAGAGCACAATCTGCCATACTATTTACCCATAGCTAGAGAGAAAATAGTAGGATGCATACCTTTCTCATGTATTGAACTATGTGAAATGCAAATAGCCTCGTCAGGATTTGAACTAGGTTTGCTGTGTCCATTTCCCACAACAATAACCATTACACCACAAACACCACCACAGTGTCTATGTAAAGTATTTTTGAAAAACAGCAAAGTTTTTTCTAAGATCTGAATTCTAGATTACTTTATGTAATGTATATGTGTATGCATATTGTGTCTTTGAAGAGACAGAAAATATGTCTTCCTGCAGAAATTTTCATTAATTGCTGTATTCCATATATTTAGCCAAAGTTCCGCATAGATTGATCAGGTGAAAATAGCTTGTTTTTAATCTGACAGTATTATGCCACAGTTCTCTGGGGTCTGGCCAGAGCTGAATATCCCATTATTACTTCATGCTGGCTGGAATGAGGCTTGGTATTTTGGCACCTTTTCTTTTATATCTCATCTGATCAGGATTCAGTTTCTATAGTAACAAGATGAGCTCACACCTGGTCATAGACAGATAATCAAATATTTCTATGTAACATAAATTATGAATAAATCTGCCATTAGTTTTTATAAATGTTGTTTAATAAACATAAATTGAAAGCCATTGGTCTATTTGCTCATGTTTGTGTTATGAAGATTAACAAATTCTTAGGGTAAGATTTATAGATTTAAATAGATTATATAATATATATATATATACGTGTTACTCATATCTCTACTACATAATATATATATATATATATATACACACAAACACCAACCCCTCTGCACGATCAGGGTGTGACACAGTCAATTTCTTAAGCGGAGTTTAACAGGTTTGAATTCAGAGTTTTCCTTCTCCTAGATTGATTACCTAGCCATGGTTAAAGAGCTGAGTCTGCCTTGCTATTTGCCCATAGCTGGAGGGAGAGTAGTTGAATTTATACCTTTCCCAAGGGTATTAGCACCATGTGAATTGCAAACGTCTAGGAATTTAACTATGGTCAACAAGTCAATTTCCTACGACTCTAACCATTACACCACGCATCTGCTTTAAACAGAATATATAGCACTAAGATCTTTATTTTTTAAAAATCCATTTTGTACCTGAAATAGAAAACTTTTATAAAAATTACTTTTGGTCTAATGGTTAGTGATCTAGTCCCGCAGTTCTGTTACTACTGAAAAGTAAGTTCAATCCTCACTAGATGCCCCATACTTGTGACCTTGTGTGAAATCCTACCCGTATGGTAAATAACTTCTTTTCTTTCTTTTTTTTTGTGCCTGGAGCTATACATTTTAGATTATTAATAGTTATGTGCCCTGGGTATGACACTAAACTGCATCTTATGGTGAGACTCCAGTTATAGGGAGTGAAGTTACCCATTATTTCCAAATTCACTCTAACCAAGTACCTGTTAGGGTCCCATCTATGTGTCAAATAGATCTGTTTAAAAATAATTCCTATTTGATTGTACAATTTACAAAAAAAATCATCAGAAACAACTACACAAAAAATGTAAATATGAATGCAATTCTCTAACCTCTAAGCATGAAATAACCCTAGTTGGATTGACATGCTATTAAAATCAATCATATTAACTGTTATAATAGTTAACATTTGTTTAATAGTCAAGAAATGACTAATCTTCATTTGTCAGAAAAATCAGACTTTGTTTGACATTATATTTCTGGTCATGTTTAGCTCAGTCTGTAGAGCATCCAGCTCAGAACCACAAGGTTCTAGGTTCAATACCAACTCTTGCCAACTCAGTGTATGAGTAGCATGGTTTGGATCTGCCTGGTAAAGTGGGAAGCTGATGGTAGGTGTGGCACTCCACCTCAGATGCAGAAACAATCTCCTAGTTAGCACTAATGAAAAGGGGATAGACTCCCTTGTTGTCTGGCTGATACCAACAATAGGCCACTCTGTCTACTTTACGTTACTTACTCATTTATACTTTGTATTCTCAGCTGAAATTGTTTTTTTAATAGCTTTTTTTTTCTTTTTCTTTTTCTTTTTTCTTTTTCTTTATGTATTGATGTTCTGGTTTAGCTCAGTTGGTAGAGTATTCACCTAGGAATCTCAAGGTTCTGGTTTTATACCGGCCCTTGCCAACTCAGCGCATGAGTCACACAGCTTATAGTAACCTGATCTGTGAGATAGTGGGGATTTGACAGTAGATGAGGCATCCCACCTCAGCAAAAACAATCTCCCTGGTCTAGTGTTAGCAAAAAGATGATAGACTCCCTCACTGTCCACCTGATACCAACATTAGGCCACTCTGCAGACTTTACTACTTATTAATTTTATTGATTACTGTTAGAAATGACTTGTAGGCTATGAGAATGTTGCTATGATTCGGTTATAACATGCACAAGACAGTGAAATTATAAACAGATTAAATATATCTTCAAAATAATTCCTAATCCAAAAAAGAAGCCTAATAACTTCTAATCCAGAAAGAAAAAAGCCAATACAAAATTCTTCCTTGTTGTCTGGTCTCAAAGAAAATGTTTCTTTGATCCTATTCTTAGAATTCCAAAAGGTCAATGCCAGTTTATGAACTACTATTCCCTTCTACATTTTCTCTAGAATGAAAGAAAAATTGTCCAAGCACTTGTCTCGGGGATATCTTTATATGTTCCAATAATGTATGGGGTTCATTATCTTACCAAATGCATTCATAACATAGCAATACATCTAAGGTTTATTTCAGTAATTATGACTTTGGCCAAAAACATGCAGTTACAATTTAAGGGACATTTATTTTAAACTAATTAAATACTACTAGCGGGACACATGGAATTTCCGCAAAACAAAACAAAAATCATGGCGAGCTATTTAAGCCAAAAAGTTGTAAGTTGTAATTTCAATATTACAAATAAAACAAATATGTAATTGTTTTTTTTTTTTTTTTTTTTTTTTGTTTGTTTTTTTTTTAATTTAAGTTGGGCATTTAAGCGACACAAAACCATTTGGAATGTTTCATTTTTAAAATTGGGTGAAATAAAATTGGACAAATAAGAAATCTGTGATTAAGCGACACCAAATAATCTGGATTTATATTTTTGCATTGCGTCTTGGATGATTTGGACGGTCTCATTTTAATCCAGAGTTTGTTGCAGGATGATGACAGACGGAAGATTTAGTAAGACCAGTATTAGTATATAGATTATATTTTCCTTCTACCCTTGTTTGTTCCATCCTCTGCTGAATTTTTATAATTAATTTTAATACAATAGCTTTGATTTTTCTTTTCATCTGCATAAAATCTCTGTCTTAATTTCACAATATAACTATTTAGAATTCAACTTAACAATACTGATGCCTTAGGAAAAGTGTTTTATTTTTTTATCTTATTTAAAATCTTTTTTTTTCCTCCTTCAAAAAATAAGGAGTTTATAATAAGCAATATCCACATAGCAGTGATGCAGATAGCTTTTTAATTCAGTGCTCCTGGGGCGCATTGATTTGATTTGAATGAGTCCCTGGGAAATTTGATTGTTCCCAACTAAAGTTTCTTAATAAACTGTACAGTTTTTATCTATGAACAACTAAAGTCATCTAACCCCTACCTTGTACCCCATACAGTGTAATTCATTTCCAAGAAAATATTGAAATGTATTTACATTTAGCTGGAAATGGTGGGGGAAGAAAAAAAATCCCTGGGACGCATGGATACGATTTTTCTGCGTCCTTTTAGATTTTTATGCATCAGGGACACAGGACGCATATCTATCAGCATCTCTG
This sequence comes from Doryteuthis pealeii, assembly GCA_023376005.1. Taxonomy (NCBI): domain Eukaryota; kingdom Metazoa; phylum Mollusca; class Cephalopoda; order Myopsida; family Loliginidae; genus Doryteuthis; species Doryteuthis pealeii. The sequence goes on along the minus strand of CM042165.1, from coordinate 34,088,900 downwards.
CACATAGGTAGTTTGGATTAAATCAGATTGTCTTTTTGCTCTATTACAAAAATTATGCTGTTTTCAAATAAAACTCATTTAAGAATACCACATTTTAATCTCTTGTCATTTTGATCCTCTCAATTATAATCTTTTAATCCACTGATATTCCTAAATAAATATAGTTTATCATTATTTATCTGATGAAAACTGTTTTTCTTTCTTTTGAACTTTTAAAGAAATTTGGATATCTGCAACATTGCCATTAGCAGTGATGCTGATAGCTTTTTGATTTAGTACATCCTGGGATACACATATTTGATTTAAATAAGTCCCCAGGAAATTTGGTGGGTTCCAACTAAAGTTTCTTAATAGATTGTAGGGTTTGACACCTACTTTGTAACCTATCCTGTGTAATTCATTTCTAAGAAACTATTAAAAGGTATTTACAATTAGCTTGAAGTGGTGAGGGAAGAAAAACAAAAAACACTGGGACACATGGATATGATTTTACTGCGTCCTTTTAGATTTGTGTGTGTCAGAGATGCAGGACACGGTACGTGCATTAGTATGACTGGTTTTAATGTATTGTTTTCAATCTTAGCTTTTTATGAAACCTAGAATATCTTTTTGAGGATGTAATTAGATTCTTTTACTCTGATTTTGATGAATTTTTATTATTGCCTTAGGTTGATCTTTTATAATCAATATGTAAAGATTGAGTTAAAAACCTGAACCTTTTATAACTCCAGAACAACAATCACATTAAGTGTCCTCAGAAAATGCAAATTATTTGATTTTTTTTGTTAGTTAATACAATAGATTAGATTTAAAATAACATTTTCCCTCTTTCTCTCTATTAATATTAAAATCAACAATCATTTTATGCAATGAGCATTCACTTGTGAGTAGCAACTTTAAATACTCCACATCAAATCTAATTTTCAATTTAACAAATTTTCCAGAATTAAAAGACTAATTTTCTTTGATAAAATAATTTTACATTACTTGCTACAAAAAATAAAATTCCACACTGAGAGTCAAATTCCTTTTGGTCTCTCTTGAGCAATTATTTCAAGTATTTAAATGGTATATTTTGATTATTTTCAAATTTTTAAATTTCTTTTTTTGTTTTTTCTAAATTTTTTTATATAATCTGCATTTGTATTTAGTTATTAATTTATCGATATTTTATAAATTTTAGTGTTTTAGTTGTAAGTTGAACCAATGGAAACTAGTAGTGTGAACATATTTATATCTTTGTCTAAGAGATCTTAAACACCAGGAATATAAAATGTGCATATTTTGTGATAGCAGAAATTTCTACCATATATATATATATATATATATATATATATATATAATATATAAGGAAAAGGTGACTTACCGGTGAATATGGTCACGATGGTTAAGTGCAGAATTCAGGGGGGTAAGTCAGTGATATAACAAATACAAAGTGCTCAATACGTAAGTAGAGCAAATTTATTATAAAATGGGTACAAGAGATAACATACTCGAGTTTCACCATCGGTATCTCAATTAATTCAGTGGATTTAACCCTGAAGATCCTTATGGTGAAACTCGAGTAGGTTATCTCTTGTAACCATTTTATTATATATATAATCTACCAACCTCTATGCACAAGCAGGATGAGACACAAGGTCAATTTTTAAGCAGTTTAACAGGTTTAAATACAGTGTTCCTTCTCCCAGACCGGTTGTTATACCAAGGTTAAAGAGCTCAGTCTGCCCTACTACTTATCCATAGCTATAGGGAGAATAGTTGGATGCATACCTTTCCCACTATATGAAATGCAACCAGACACATCCAGGATTTGAACTCTTGTTATGTTCATTTCCCATGATGATAACCATTACACCACAAATGCCTTCTAGCATATTCTGATTTCTGACTGACAAGCAAAAATTTTCTTGGGAACATTTAAAAATAAGTTACTTTGCATTATAGATTTAACTTCCCTATTTAACTCACTATCTTTACTGGAATGATTAAGCTAAGTCCACAACTTCATAGATATTTCTAACATCACTTTTAATTCTCTTATGCCTTACATTATTTCATCATATTTGTAATTATTATAAATGATTCACAACTTGAAAGTATTACCTTAAGGCATAAAAGTGGAATTTTCTTCACTCTTTAGCTGTAATTCTAATTTCAATAATTATTTGTTCAATTCTTTGTTCTTATTAGTATCAAGGTTGTTTTTATTTATTCTATTTTTTTTGTTGCTTTTTTATTCAGAATTGACTTGCTATCTATTTGCTTGTTTTTATTATCATACTACCTGAATGATTATCCTTCTCCCCTCTTCTGTGGCTACAAGATTGCACAAGGAAACAGCATGGTGCAGAAAAAACACTGGTTGTTGCAAATTAGATATTCTGGGTGATTGTTTTCTTTATTGGAAATCTAAATACTTGTGTTGATCATCATCCAATAATACATTCAGGTTCTGTTGCTGCTGCTGCTGCATGCAACCAAAACATGTAATTTTGTTGATAATAAGACAATATTCATTTAAATAATTGCATGAAGAATACAAACTTTAAGAATGTTTTTTTCCTTTGTGAAACTTTTAAAAACCTAGTCAGCACATGCGCACGGTTTACAAAACAATTGTCATATCCCCCCACCCACCTCCACTGCAACCAATTTCTTGGTCTCTTATTTGCATTGCTAAATATAAATCAACAAGTACTCTTCTATTTTTATCAATCTTCATCTACCTTATGTTGGCCCATATTTAATGATGTTGACAGTAATTTTACTTATAATGATATACATATTTATCTTGTGGATACTGGCTTCTTTGCAAATTAAGACCTCCAATCATGGCGTAATTTTAAGCAAGTTAGTTCTCTTGGAACCATTTCTACTAAATAGCGAGTTTGATCCTCATAAGATGCCCCATACTTGCAACTTTGTGTCACATCCTACCCATGGCGAACAGGTTGCGTAATAGGCTGTCCCATTGTGGTGTACTGGTTAGCAAGCTAGTCTCACAGATCCATTACTACTAAATAGCAAGTTCAATCCTCGTTAGATACCCCATACTTGCAGCTTTGTGTCGCATCCTACCCGTGTGAATGAGCTGGGTGACTGTCTTCTTTGCTGTCTTCTTTGCAAATCCAATCATGTGTAATTGTATTAGTTAATCCTGTTAAATTCTTGTTGTATGCTTTTCCGTTGCGGGATTAGTTTAGGATTGCAGTTTAAAAGATTTGAGTTTTTCAAATTACCAGATTGGAGTATTTTATTACACATCCAGTAAAAACTGATATTATAAGTTAGAACAACATTCTCTTTTTTGACCATTGTAAAATTTAAATATCATTCTAATGTTGCAATAATGCTTAATCATCACAAATTTTACGAATATCAAACTGACTGTATACAGAAAGTATTATATATTTTAGCTTCAAATCAAATAAAACCTTAAAGAATTTTGCCTATGAAATTGTAAATTTAACACTCACCAGTTCTTTGCTATATTGTCATGGCATATTCGTATATATATATATATATATATATATATATATATATATATATATATATATATATATATTAGTAAAATGAGGAAATCAGACAGTATGTGGAGAAATGTAGATAAACACGGGATGTTACTCAGGATGAATATTTATTTTTGATGATAATGTCAACACTATAACGTTTCGTTCTTTATGACCTTCTTCAGGACACCTTATGTCAGAGTTCAATTCTCTTTCTGTCAGTGTCAAGTAACCTTGGAGGAGTTAGTGATCATCGTTGTCCAGTATAACTGCTGCTAATATGCGGTGGATATTTGAGAGGAGGTAGGGGTTGATTGGGGGTGGGTAGTAAGGACAGTAGGAATTAGGTTGTACAGTCATCCTTTGTAACATCCTGTGTTTGTCTACATTTCTCCACACGTGTGTGTGTGTGGCTTCCATATGCTTCTGAGATAGATGAAAATCGTATGGCCTATATATTTTACTAATGTAGATAAAAGAAAGTGTTAAAAAAAATTAAATGTACTTACAATTGAAGGCCATATAGAATGAAGCATGAGGAAAAAAATATCATTCAATTGTTTGGGTGACCACTTAAGCAGCAGCAGGTACTGTAAGCAACCTTTGTTTATAAAAATGACTTGATTTGGCATTAAATGACCCAAAAATGGTTGATATGCTGTAAAACAACCAACCGTTATTTAGTTGTCAGTCCACATTTTTTCAGCTGGAATATGTGTTGGCATCCTTCCGTCTGCCAAAGACGATGGTGTAGTGTCCACAATTTTTGAATGGCAATCTCTGGTGCAGTGACTGCAAACAAACAGTGATGCTTGCTGGAGTTGTCGTTGTCTCTCCTTCCTTCTGACTCTCTTTTCTGTGGCGGCTTCTTTCCTCTCTTTTTCACTCCTTTTCGTCCCTTGTTTGACAAGGAGGCACCAGGCCGTTAGGTTTTCTGCACCAGCCTCCCATGTGTTGGTGTTGATATGGCATGTCTTCATGTCCTTCTTAAGGATGTCTTTAAAGTGCAGGTGTGGTCTCTCTACCAGTCAGGTGCTTCTGCTAATTCGCTATACAGTAGGTCCTTGGGATGTGGCCTTTGTTCATCCTCCTGACATGCTGGAATAGGAAATAAACAAAATAACTTGACCCTAGAAAAAAGGAGAGAAATCCGTAAAAATGACTGAAATGAAATGTCAGTAATTAACAAAAAGAAGAAAATGGTGGGCAAAAGTTAGGGTGCATTGTAAATTTACTATTATAAACACAAGTTGATGCTTTTGTTTTATTGTAAGACTGTTACAAGATTATTTTCCTTTTCTTAATAAAATTTCTAATCATTTTTCTTTCCACTTTTAATGATCTATACAAAACGTGTATCCACATTCTCCTCATCACTGCTGTCGATTATACTTCATTTGATCCAAACATTTATTTTTGTTGACAATGTTTAGTTTTTTTGTTGTCATCAAATATTATTGCTAATATGACTTTTTCTTTGCTTTTCAATTCCAGGAAATTCTCTAATTAAATGTGGCCAAACCCAGATGCAAATTGGAAATGCTGAGAAGGAATTTGTGCAATCTGCCTGCAATAATTTCCTGCAGCCATTGAAGAACTTCCTTGAAGGAGACATGAGAACCATCCAGGTGGGGCATCTTTCTTTCTTTCCCCACCCACAGTAATATCATTCTTATACAACTTTTGTATCTGTTTTTGTTGGGTGATCTCCGGTCCAATATTTAACTCATTAAGAGATTTAAATCTGTTTTTACAATATTTATTAAGGTTTTTTTTTTTCTAAACTAGAGTGTGTATCATCTTAGGAATATCCAAGGTCATTTCTCAGAGCATTATATTTTTAAAGAAAATAATAAAGACAAACAAAATTTCTAACTTCTAACCTCATAAAAGTAAAATCGGCAGAGTGGCCTATTGTCAGTATCAGCTAGACGGTGAGGGAGTCTGTCCCTTTTTTTATTAGGGAGATTGTTTTTGTGTCTGAGGTAGTGTACCACACCTACCATCAGCTCTCTACTTTACTGCACAGATTACCCAAGCTGTCCTACTCATGCACTGGGTTGGCAATGGCCAGTATCAAACCCAGAAATTTGTGGTTCTCAGGCGGATGCTCTACTGACTTAGCTAAACTGGCTATACAAGTTGTTCTCTAAAGAAAACATTTACAATTATTAAGAATAACTGATAGTCCATTTTATAACTTGTTGATTTCAAATCTTAGATGATTATAACAAGTACTTTAATGTTCTATGATTCATACTAGTTTACAATTCTTGAAGATATTTACATCATGATGATATCACAGATTTTATAAGTTTTATACTAAAGAGAAAATCCTAGAGAGAAATCAAATTTTATTTAAATTTTCAAACTGATCTTTTTTTTTTATTGAAGCAATAAACAACAAATCTAGAGATGAGCAGACATAGGAATGTAGTTTTCTTTTATCATCTATGTCACATTTTGCACATATATAATCATTTTTCTATTCCCTAATCTTACAAAAATCATTCAATAAATGTGAAAAAGATTTTGAAAAAATAATTTTTTTTTTTTTTTTCTTTAGAATTTAAATCTACATTGTTTGGAATTGGTTTATAGCAAAAATAATTTTAATCCCTCAAAAATATTTGTTTTGAGACTCTTCAAAATTACACCAAATCAAACCAAAATGTTTGATTTGTGCTATTTTGAATAGCCTCAAAACAAATACTTTTAAGAGATTAACATTTTTGGTGTCTAAGAAGTGCAAACCATGGGAAATTTACAGAAAAATGTGTGATGGGAAGCAGAAGCATGTTTTAATAAAAACAAATGTTTATAAATGGGTTTGCCACTAAAAACCTGAGTCAAAAGGACACAACTGTAAACAGTGCTTGCTATTGCCAACCCCCTTAGGCAAAATTCACCTTATTTATTGAATGACCCTTGTATAATGAGTTAAAATATCTTGTTTCATATGAACAGTGTATATTGCGGTTGTATAGCTGGCATATCATCAGTTTATGCTGATCAAACTTTACCAGAAATGGATGGGAGGGGAGTCCCCGTGGAATATTGACTAATGTTGGACTGCGACATCATCGTAAGCAAGTTTGAAATACAGTCACTTTTGCTACTAATACCTTTGAGATAGGTATGAAGCTCCTCACCTTCAGCTATGTGTTAAATTGTACCACAACTACAAGGATGGCTTTGGCATTAAATAGCCCATGAAGGTTGATATTCCATTAAACCAAGAAACCAAACCAAAATTGGTTGACTTCTGTGTACAAAATATTTGAAAGCATTTTAACTTGAAGAATAAGAAACTAGAATAATAGAAATGAAAGTAAAATGCTTAAGATGAAAAATAACTAAAAAATAAAGTTACAATAAAATGTTAAGCACCAGAATTGTAATGCTCAATTGTTTTCACACTATTTTTCTTAGTCTGAATTTTGAGATGAGGCTTGATGTATATTATTTTGATTTTTCAGACTGTTGTCCACATCTTTATTGTGGTATGTAAAAACACGTTTCAGCCATTATATCCTCTGGACTTTCTCAGGTGTTCCCTGTTTATCCGAGCATAGCAATGACCCAACCTAGGAAATCATTATTTGGATAAGATCTTCAAAAGTTTGTTACCCACTTATTTGATCAATTGTCAAACTATTCAAAATGATTCCCCAGGTTGGGTCATTGCCATGCTAGAATAGACAGGAAACACCTGAAGAAGGCTGGAGGATACAGCAGTCAAAACATGTTTTTATATACACAATAAGGATGAGGACAATAGTCAAAAAAATAAAAATAATACTACTTTTTTTTTTCAAGTAATTTTGTTTCTTCTCAAACTTTTTTTTTTTTTTTCTTGGAATTTGATATTTATTAAACTAACCAATTTTCCTATCACTTATTACCCTATTCTTGCTAAAAAGAAATCTATTTCTTCAGGTTCTTGCAGTTGAATTTTGGTAATTCTATCAGCTGTTCTCTCTAAATTCACTTTAAATCAAAATAAACATAAGTTTCATCCCTTATCATTAAAGTCGTAGGAAATGGATTCGTCGACCTGAGTTCAATTCCTGGATGAAGCTGTTTGCATTTCACATGGATTCATACCTTTCCCAAGGATATTTGTACCAATTGTCCCTCCAGCTGTGGGTAAATAGCAGGGCTGACTGGGCTCTTTAACTATGGCTAGGTAACCAGTCTAGGAGAAGGAAAACTCTGAATTCAAACCTGTTAAAATCCACTTAATAAATTGACCTTGTGTTGCATTCTGCTTTTGCAGATGGGTTGGTATATATATATATATATATCATTAAAGTCACTTTCATCTGTGATCTTTCTTTTATTCTTCTTGAACTGTAGAAGAATTTGGAGGAAGCATGATTAGGTCAAAGAATCGTGCAAGATTTAATGATTGGCTCCCCATTGAAAATTATCTTAAGTTTTGAAAAGAGGAGCAAGATTATCATTTGATGAGATAAGTTGAAAAAAAACCCATAAAACTAATACGACCTGTTTCAAGTAAAACAACTAAAAAGATAGAAATTTACTAAGAAAAAAATTGTAAGAATGTATGAAATTGTCTATTATTAGCAACAATAGAAAAAGAATTAATAGATAAAAAGGAACTTTCTAAAAATATCTCTGGTAATTTAATGAAGTGTTATCAGGAAATATGGTATTCAGTTAATCTAGGCTAAGAGGTTTAAAAAATTGATTTTGGGTAATAAAAAAAAATTTTTTTTTAAATAAATAAAAAAAAATTAAAAAAGACAATTTTAGATTAAATTTTCATTGATATATGAGGGTCATTCAATAAGTTGAATTTTGTCTAAAGAATTGGCAATAGGAAGCACTGTTTACAGTTGCATTTTTTTTTAATCTATACAAGGGTCATTCAATAAATGAGGTGAATTTTGCCAAAGGAGCTCTTTTTTACAGTTGCACCTTTTTCAAGGAAATCAATAGTGATAGGTCCTTTCATGTCCCTGAAGATTGTCAGCATGAACTTCTTTACTGGACTCAGTATGTTTCCACTCTGTCTTTTTTAACTCTAACTTATAAAACACTATTTGACATGCTTCCTATTTCCATGATTAATTTTGGTTCTGTTTTCATTAAAATATAAAATTAGGTTTTCTCTTTTCTTCAACTTTCCTTCTATGAGGGTTAATCAATAAATAAGGTGAATTTTGCCTAAGGCTTAAGTGGCAAACTCATGTTTTGCACATTTGTAAACATTCTTTTTTTTTTTTTCTTTTTTTTTTCTCCATAAAATGTAAGCTCCACTTTATTTGGAATTACTCTATAGCAAAAATTATCTTAATCTCTCAAAAACATTTCTATTGAGGCTAGTCTAAATGGTGGTAAATCAGTGCTTCAGACTTGAACAGAGGTCTGTCATCAAATTTTTGATGGTGGAAAAGTGCAAACCTTCTGAAATTTACTGATGAATTTGTGATGTGTATGCAGAAGCATGTTTTAGTTTAAAAATTAAAAAAAAAAATTACAAATGGACTAAAAAGTGGGTTTGCCAAAAAAAAATACAGTCGATAGAGTGGAAACATAAAGTAAAGAAAATGTTCCAGGTCAGTAAAGAAGTTCATGCTGACAATCTTCAAGGACCCATCACTAAGGATTTCCTTGAAAAAGATGTAACTGTAAAACAATGCTTCTTATTGCCAACTCCTTAGAGAAAATTCACCTCATTTATTGAATGACCCTCATAGAAGGAAAGTCAAAGAACCAAGAAAACCTGATTATATATTTTGAATGAGAACAGAACCAAAATTAATGGAAATAGGAAGCAGGACAAATAGTGTTTTCAGAAAAATTGTGTGTGTTTCTCTTAAAAAATGAATTTGTTTCAGATTTCAATTAGTTATACTAAGTGTGGCCTATTATAACCTCATAAATGCTAGTCACATAGATTATTCTCTAATCCTGGTTGTGTGTAAACTGAAAATTAAAGATTGTTTTTCATGTTTTGGTCTATAAAAGACTTATGTAAATATTCCTGTTTATTTCTCTCTAAAATACATGGATCCACAAAGTCCTAAGGGGCTTAAATTTTCCACTTTTTGTTTATCCTTTTCAGAATTCATATTTTTCTTCTCTTGCAATGTCTGATATCTTTTTTAAAAGAATTAGTTTTTATACAAGTAGTTTTTGGCAGTAGAATTGTTTTAAACATTAAAAAAACCTTTATCCATTTTTGTTTTGTAAGATTCTTATTTTAGTTGTAAATATTTTTTTGCTTCTAACATTTATTTCTATTTTGTCTACTTTGCTTTTCATAATTGTTTAAAGTAAAATAAAAAAAATTATAAAAGCGTAAATGTTGTCACAATTTATGTTCAACACTTGTCATGTTTTTCTTAATTGCAGAAAGAGAAGAAAATCTTGGAGAATAAACGTCTTGATTTAGATGCATGCAAAAATCGACTACGAAAAGCTAAAACACAAGCTGGCCAACAGCAGGTACTTTTTTTTTTTCTTTTTTAAAACTCTTTGCTTGCATTTTATTACATTGAATTATTAATAAAAATATTTTAATATTGACAATAACTACAAAATATTTTATGTTTTGTCTCTGTTATAATATGATACAATGATAAAATTATAACTAAAGAATTTTTTTTTTCTTGTTATAGAAATGTGATTCCAGCTTCATTTTGTTTTGTTTTTGTTTGTTTTTTGTTTTGTTTTTTTTTTCTCTCTTGAGTATCAGAATATATCCCAAATCCATTTTTCTTCAATTGAATCAAAATATTTACTGGTTTTCTAATTATTTGTCTGAACTTTTTAAATGAGGCTTGATTAATTTGTTATTATTTAGACTATTGTCCTCATGTTATATACACAACATTTCAGCCAATATGCCCTCCAAATTTCTTCAGGTGTTTCTTATTGAACTCTGGAATTTTTTTCTAATTATGATACTTTTGCTGTAGGAAATATCAAATAAAATCTTTGAATTCTGATCATTTTTAGAGATATCTTCAAATATAAAAAAAAAAAAAAAAAAAAGTAAATAATGCGTTGGGCCTTTTGTCGGTATCAGCTGAACAGCAAGGGAATCTATCACTTTTTTGCTAGCACTAGACCAGGGACATTTTTTTTTTTTTTGCTGATGTGGAATGCCACGCCTACCGTCAGCTCCCAGATGGTTTATTGCACAGATCAGATTACCCAAGCTGTTTTATTCACTCACTGAGCTAGCAAGGACCAGTATCAAATCTGGAACAGATGCTCTACTGACTGAGCTAAACCGGCCCCCAAATATACAATATACTTATTGAATAAGAATGAAAAATAAGTTCAGACATATTGGACATGTAAAATATATGAAGTGTTACAATTTCACTTTTAGTCATTCAGCTTGTAAGTAAATGTAAAACAAATTTTGACACTCAGGTTATGATGATGATAATGATATACTGGAAACTGTTTTAACTAATGACAAATTTAATTTCAGTGAATATACTTTAATTTGGCATATTTTTGGTAGACATTGTTCTAATTTAAATTGAAACTGATAATTTTTATCTCTTGCTGAATAATTGTTAATAGTTTATGATTATCATTTTTGATCAGAGGATATTTACCATTTTACAATGGTGAGAAATCGTGAGACTCATTGAAGTTTAATTTTCAAATTTAAAAAAATCAAAATCAATTTTCCATTTTACTTATGAAAGATATATTGTAATTATTTTGTAGCATTTAATGATTAACATTTTTTTTTTTTTTTTTTTTTTCAGTTTCTATAAACTTCAATGTTAAATTTTTGGCAGTTTTAATTTATTTTTATAAGTAACCTAAGAAAATATTATGTCTGCCTAAACATTCTCAGCCTGGTATTTATTTTTTATATATTTCTCTTCAGAATAAACAGAAAAAAATAATCAATTAAGAAATTTTATGAGATGACATTTTCTTGTTTGTTATTTTTTTGTGTTTATTCATCATATAAAATTTTCAGTTGTGAAATTGCCCAGTATCTTTCTGATATTAATGACAATTTTATTTTACAAAACCAAATATTAAGTGTTTATCTCATTTTTCACATAAGAGTATTTGTCTTCATGTTTTTCAGTAAATAATTTTTGCTGTTACTTTTGTATTTGATTTTGTTCACAGATTTATCAATTTGTGTTTTTATGAAAACCAATATTTAAGATCAAACCATCTTTAAAATGAGTCACAACAGTTAGAAATTGGAGCAAATAAATTCTAAGATAAATTTATTTTATTTTGCTTTTGCACTAGTTATTGTGTAAAAGCAAAGAATAAAAACTTTAATGAAATTTTCATTTTTTGTCATTTTTTTTTTTTTTTTTTTTACTTAAGTGAAACAAATCAATTTATTCATAATTTTACTTTTGTTAATCTATTTAAAAAGACAAAAAAATAATTTAATATAAATGAAATAGAGGCTCACTAACTTCAATGGAGTAGTGGGAATTTGTAAATGACATCTGAGACACACATACACACATATAACATATATATATATATATATATATATATATATATATATATATATATATATATAAACTTGTATGGTCTATTTTCTTGATACAGATTATACAGAAATGAATAATCAATGAATCCCAAATGTTAACTATAGTAATAATTTCCTTTTTCTTATTTTATAATAAATCTACCTTTAGAAAATTTTTATTACTTTTTATTTCAAGCTGATAGAAACTAAAAATTATAAACAGTTCCATGGCCTAAAATTTCAAGAATTAAACATTCTTGCATTTTTTTTTTCTTTTACTGTTTCATTACTGTGTGATTATCTTTAATTTTTCATCCAATGATACACTATTTTCTCCATTTTTTTTTTTCTTCTTTTAAAACAATTTTCTAATACTATTTAATTTAGAGTATTTACAATTATTCCTTGATTAAGAAAATATGACTAAAAACTAAAGTGTTGAAAATAACAATTTCTTGAGTTTCATCAGATTGTGATTGTCTCTTTAATGTTTTAGTTACTATTATTTTTAAGAAAAGTCAAATCTGTATTAACATAGAGCTTAATTATTTAATTTCTGCATGGTTAAAAGTAAGCTCAGTTGGTAGAGCATCTGCCTCGGAACCACAAGGTTCCAGGTTCAATACCAGCACTCACCAACTCAGCGTATCAGTTGTACAGCTTGGATCTGTTAAGTGGGGAGCTGATAGTAGGTATGGTGCTCCACCTCAGATGCTAGTGAAAAGGTGATAGACTCTCTTGCTATCTGGCTGATACCAATAATAGGTCTCTCTGCCAACTACTTTTACTACTACTATTTACAGCAATTATTTAGTGTGTGTGTGGGGGGGGTAATAGTAGTTATAAAATTAATTATTCCTTAAGGCCTGGCACAAGTTTTTACTATGCTTGATCATTACATAAAAAGAAATACATATATAGGAAGATAATGATGTAATAGCTAAAATGAGATTATCACTTATAAAATATGTACTAAAAAAATTGGTATTTGCAATTTGTTAATATTTAGATTAGTTATGAGGAAAATAAATAAACTTTGTTTTATATCCTTTCTTTATCACTTTTTTCTCTTTCAATCTCTTTACTTATATTCCTTCTCCTTTTTTTCTCTCTCTCTCTCTCTGATGACTTTGTCTTTTATAAGACATCTGTAAATCAACAGAATCCTGCAGACAGATTTTTGAAGATCCATCTGAAATTCTTGAGCTTCTTAGCAATATTTTTACTGCATCCCTCTAAGCTCTTTGATGACGTCTATCTTCTGTTCACTATTCTCTCTACTTATTGCTTTCCATGTGATTTTATGTGGGTGTAGATCTCTCGAGTCCATACGTCACAGAATTTAAAGTGTCCTTAACTTTCTTCTGAGAATTAGATATGGCTTCTCTCTGCACAAACACCTAATGATTTCAAGAAGCTCTGTAATATATATATATATATATGAGTGGTAAAATATGCAAATAAATCCAATGGTATGTAGAAATCTAAATAAAATAAAAAAACAATGTATTCCAAATGATGAATTTATTTGTAGATGGTGAAGTTAAGAATTCTTTCAGGTTAGACAACACCCTATTAATCCATTTGTCCTGATGAAGGTTTTATAAAAACTAAAACATTTTAACATCAACTAACTTCACCATTTACAAATAAATCTTATCTTTTTTGGAATACTTTTTTTTTCTTTTACATTTCTAATATATATAAGATGTGTCAAAAAAGTATCAAGATTTTTTTGTACTTTTTGACACACCTTGTATTCTGAAAAAAATTAACATTCGATTCATTCTTCATTTCTATCTTGGTAAATACAGATTCAATCTTGATGATTTTTGACACACCATATATATCTTCTGGTCACTTATTCATTATCATGTATTTCTAGGTTTATTATAATTTGTTTTTATAAGATGTTCTATTTTATATGTCGGTTGTTATGACTTGAATTGTATTGATAAAATACCATGTTATAGTGATTGAAAATATCCAGTATTTTCACACAGTGATAACTAAAATTTGATTGATTCAATTTAACAGCATGTCAAACTATCTAGGATTACTTTTATACCTAGGAGGTTAGGGAATTGTGTTCATTGTACATTTACAGTTTTTGTGTGGTTGTTTAAGAGATTTTTTTTCTTTTTTGTCACAGTTTGATATAATACTAATAATTTTTAAACAGATGTATTTGGCCTATAGACAGTAATGGCAATTTTACATTTTACAGATCTCCAAAACAGATTCAATTTTATGTCACTTAGGACTGCCCTTTTTTTAGCAAGGGTATTACCCCTCTGCAGGGGATACAGTCTGTGTATTCTAAGCCCAACAACCAGGTGGACCATAATTTATTGCTATACTAGCATAGTTACCATAATAGAATTAATGCAATAATTATTTACATATGGATCAGCTCTTCTATGTGTCTCTGTTGGCAAGTTGAAACTGCAGAAGCATTGGTCAACTGGAAGCCTTTGAAATCATTAGAGTAAACACAAGAAAACATGAAAAGAAAAAAGTTGAAGGGAAAATACATTTTTAAAGTTTTATAATGCTTTGTTGCCATAACAACAGGGTTTCTCATTAAACTGTAGTGATGCCCAGTGGTATAACTAACATATATATGAAATATAATGTGATTAAAAATTCCTGATTTACTTGCTAACAACTGCTCAGCAAGGAAACATGCATTCATGATTAAATAAAGAAAATACATTTCTAATCATATCAATGTCTGTTTAGTTTTAAAAAAGAGTAAACAAAGAACACATAAAAAAGATTAACCATTTAGAAACTTATTCAGTTGTCTTGGAAACAAGAACTGTAATTTTATAATTAAAGGAGTTTTATGATAAATTCAATAAAGCAACAGGTAGATATGTGTTATTTAATTTCAGATGAAACAATCTTTCTCTTGTTGGTGCTTCATTTTAAAAGTACAGTTTTATTAGTTCTGGAGTTTTTTTATATGTTAAGAGCTAATTACCATTATATTGTGAGGATTTTAATTTGTGTCTTTTAAGATATATATATACATACACACGTCTTTAAGGTTTCATCATTTGACAGCTATGGTTTACGGTAAAGTACTATTGAAAGCAGTTATGAACCTGTTCAATATTTAGATGGGTAACCATGTAAGCAACAACAAGTACTGTAAGAAACTGAATATCAAAATGACTTGAATTGGCATTAAATAACCCAAAAAGGGTTTATATATGCCGTAAAACAAAACCACCAATTAATATCTACACAATTTCTTACAATACCAATCATCAAAATGTTCAGAGCATTTGAACTTGGATTCTTAATAAGCCTTCTTCTTGTAAATAATCTCTTCCAGTTTGAAGCCATATTCTATTCAGATAGCAAAGATTTAAACAAACTAATTGATTGATTTTAATGGCATGTCAAACCACATAGGCTTATTTTATGCCTCGAGGTTAGTAAATGCATTCATATTTACATTTTTTGTGTAGTTGTTTCTTAAACTTTTTTCTTCACATGGTCCTATTAAATACAAATATTTTTTGAACAAATCTATTTGACCCATAGATAGAACCCTAACAGGTACTACCAATCCAGGTCAGAGTGTACTTGGAAGTAATTACAATGAAGGGGTACTCTACACTATCCAGATGTCCAGAACTGAAGCCTCACCATCAGATTCAGTTTAGTGTCATACCCAGGACACCTCTGTTGTAATGTGGTTAATGGTTAACAAGCTATTCACAGATCCATTACTAAGGAATAATGAGATTTATCCTTGCTGGATGCCCCATATTTATGATCTTGTCTCAAATCCTACTTGTGGGAATGGGTTGGGTAAATACCTACCCAGGACACTCCTTTTCTGTGATGGGAGTCTTGCTCTTCTGCAGGAAGCACAGTGTATTCTAAGCCCTACCAATATTTGCTTATATATATATGTGTGTGTGTGTGTGTGTGTGTGTGTGTAGTATATTAAGAAAATTGAAAAAACACAGGTTTAAATAAATTGAGTGGTAAATTCAAACCTGTGTTTTTTCAATTTTCTTAATATACTACATACCGTCAGATCACTTCCATCTCTTCACACACACACACACATATATATATATGCTTCATGATATCCAAAAAAATGTTCACAAGAACAAAGTTGATACGCAGTAACTTCATATATATATGTGTGTGTGTGTGTGTGTGTAATTGGGCTGCATTTCTTCATTCAGACATATTTGATTAAATAGTATAGACATCTTTTGTCTACATATTCTGGTTTTAATCCTTTCAAGTCACTGAATAGATGATACAGTATCCAGCTGGAATTGGTTAATAATTGCCATAACTAATTTGTTCACAAGTACTTTCGGTCCCATCATGAGCCATAATCAGAGGATGTGTATATTGCAAAAACAATACAACTTTGTAAGCATTCTATTTAATCATATATATATATATATATATATACACACACACACACACACACACATACATAAGCAGGATTTGACACAAAGTCAATTTCTTAAGTGGAGTTTAACAGGTTTAAATTCAGAATTTTCCTTCTCCTAGACTGGTTACCTAGCCAAGGTTAAAGAACCAAGTCTGCCTTACTATTTATCAATATCTAGAGGAAGTAGTTGGATACATACCTTTCCCAAGTTTATTAGCGCCATGTGAAATGTAAACAGCCTCATCTAGGATTTGAACTCCGGTTGACAAATCCATTTCCTATGACACTACCCATTACACCATGCATATATATATAAGTCTCGTTTTTATACATGTAATTTTTTTCCTTAGACCCATATTCCATCATATACTTAAAACATATTATCAATATTACCTGTTTCCTTGAATCTTTTTCTCTAATAAGGAATGGCAATGAATAAACAAAATTATAGTTTTCATTTTTTTCCTGATTCTACCCCAAATTCTTATTCTATAAAATATAAGTGATGCTGGTCTAGCTTAGTTGGTAGAGTGTCCGACCAGGAGCGACAAGGTTCCTGGTTTGATACCGGCCCTTGCCAATGCAGTGTATGAATAGTTCAGGGATCTGTGTGGTAAAGTAAGGAGTTGAAGGTAGGTGGGACACTCCACCTCAGACGCAAAAATAATCTCCTTGGTCTAGCGCTAGTAAAAAGGGGATAGACTCCCTCACTGTCTGGCTGATACCAACTTTAGGCCATTCCGATGATTTTTTTAATTATTTCTCTGAATGTTTGAGATGAGGCTTGAAGATTAGTGTTATTAGTGTTATTCGAACTATTGTCCCCATCTTCATTGTTATCTGTACAACGTTTCGGCCGATATCTTTTTTATATTGTTTATAAACATTATCCTTCCATTAGTATTTGTTTTTAAAAATACACTTTCTAGTTCACAAGAGGGAAGTCTACTTGACCACTTGCTTACTTTCTAGCTACGAATGAAGTGATACAATTAAATCTTTGCTTCCTCCAATCGATTGTTTTTCAGTCAACAATGTCAGCTGTTTATTACATTGAGCTTCTCTTTCTACCTCCCCCCCCCCTCTAGGCTTGTCATTTCCCTTGTACAGTCCCGTTTTCTTCACACATGCACTTTACTCCAAACACTTCTACTGTCAACATTGATTTTCTTGTGTTCATTCCTTGCTCACACACACACACACACACTTTGTCAGCATTAATCTTTATCTCCTTGCAACTGCTACTGTAATAAGATGTGATGTTCCAGTCAGTTAACATTCATTATAATGTTTATCTCTCATTCCTGCACTTACTCTCTCTCCCTTCCTCTCTCGCATCTCTCGCTCTCTTCCTCTTCCTCTCGCTCTCCTTCCTCTCCTCTCTTCTCTCTTCCTCTCGCTCTCCCTTCTTCTCTCCTTCCTCTCGCTCTCCCTTCCTCTCTCTCTCTTTCCTCTCGCTCTCCCTTCTTCTCTCCCTTCCTCTCGCTCTCCCTTCTTCTCTCCCTTCCTCTCGCTCTCCCTTCTTCTCTCCCTTCCTCTCGCTCTCCCTTCTCTCGCTCTCTTCTTCTCTCCTCTCGCTCTCCCTTCTTCTCTCCCTTCCTCTCGCTCTCCCTTCCTCTCCTCCTCTCCCTCTCCCTTCTTCTCTCCCTTCCTCTCGCTCTCGCTCTCCTTCTTCTCTCCTTCCTCTCGCTCTCCCTTCTTTCTCTTCCTCTCGCTCTCCCTTCTTCTCTCCCTTCCTCTCGCTCTCCTTCTTCTCTCCCTTCCTCTCCTCTCTCGCTCTCCCTTCTTCTCTCTTCTCTCTCTCGCTCTCCCTTCTTCTCTCTCGCTCTCCCTTCCTCTCTCTCGCTCTCCCTTCCTCTCTCTCGCTCTCCCTTCCTCTCTCCCTTCTTGTCTCTCGCTGTCCCTTCTTGTCTCTCGCTCTCACCCCATTCTATTCTGTGTCACTAATAATCTACATGGAAAGACAAATAAAGTCTCATACCTACAGAAGGATAGTAATAAGGTTTTGGCTATAACCAAATTATATATTAATTATACATATTTACCAACCTTTCTGCACAAGTAGGATGTGACACATGGTTAGTTTCTTAAGCAGAGGTTAGCAGGTTTGAATTCAGTTTTCCTTCTTATAGACTGGTTGCCTAACCAAGGTTAGAGACCAGTTTACCCTATTACTTATCCATAGCTAAAGTGTGAATACTTTGATTCATACCTTTCCCAAGGATAGTAGTACTATGTAAAATGCATATATAACAAAAACTTTATATTTGTAAAGTTATAATCATTAACCCCTTTAAATAAAATAAAAAATTAAGTTATGAATATAGACACATCAATAAATCCATAACCTGATTTTGGAAAAATAGATTTTGGCACTAAAAATATCTTTTCTTCTTTGTCAATATTTTCCCCATTAATCTTATATATCATGCATTATACCATAAAATTCCTGTTTAGAACTGTGGAGCTTATTGCTCCATTTTTATAATTCATTCTCTATTCAAATCTTAGTCATTCAACTGTAGTTATCCCTATTCATCAGTATTGATACCTGCCTCAGGGTGGTTAAGTGAGGTAAAATAAATCACGTGATCCCAGGAGACTATTCCTCCAAGCAGCATCTACCCCCCTCACCTAAAAGACTTTATTATTAATCCAGCCTGGTGAGACATCAGGAAAATAAAACTACATTGATTGAATGTTCTTGTAGCAAGCAACTAAACTTGCTTTATTTCTCTGAATTTTTAAGATGAGGTTTGATAATTTGTATTATTAGATTATTTGGACAATTGGATGCATGGCATAATGGATATAGGTGTTGAGTTAATGCAGTTCTAAGAGACAGTTATCTCTGGGCTGTACATTTTTCATAGAATAATTAACACAGCTTAACATTTGAACCTGGTCGTGGTTAATGGAATGAGAACAGTCTACCCCTGTGGATTGAATAAAGGATTTGGTTCAAAGTTCCGTGAAGGCTCCCAATTACAACATGAAGGCTACTGAGTTTGACAAGAATGTTCCCGAGTTCGAAGAAAAGGTTCCCGAGTCCGGCAAGAAATACCTGAAGAAAACCGTAGTGCACATTGGCCAAAACATTGTGTAAAGTAAGTAAAGTCGTCGGGGCAGCCTAAAGTCAGTATCAGCCAGTCAGCGAGGGAGTCTATCCCCTTTTCAATAGCGCTAGACCAAGGAGATTGTTTTGGCGTCTGAGGTGGAGCGCCACACCTACCATCAGCTCCTTACTTTACCGCACAGATCCCTGTGCTACTCATACGGTGAGTTGGCGAGGACCGGTATCGAACTAGGAACCTTGTAGTTTCTAGCCGAACGCTCTACCAACTGAGCTAACCATGAAGACAATAGTTTAATAATCCAAATAGTATAAACTTGCCTTTCTGTTAACTTTGTTTTCACACTTATAAAAGCATAATAATCCCTTTTTGTTATTTAAAAAAAAAAAAAAGAATTTTAGTAAATAAAGCAAATTTTATAAACTTCTTGTAATATTGTGACTGGCAACATTTTTGTTATGACTGGATGAATAAAAAAAAAAATCAATGTCGACTTTTATCTTCTGCTTTTGTGGGAGATAAATCAGAAAGATATTTTTAGTCCAGTCCATCTTTTATAGAAACTTTCTTCACATAAATGCCAATTATTTTAGTGCTGTGAATAGACAAATCTTTTTCATATTGTCAGCTGACTATTGCAGCATTAAACAATACACTTAGAAATAAATAAATAAAAAAAGGCTTTATTTTTACTTCTGATTTTAGAGACTTAATGGCTAAATGTTACTCTAACAAACGTTTTTTTAAAAAGCTTGTTTCTTACTAACCAGTTTATAACAATATATATATATATATATATATATATATACCAACCCCTCCACACGAGTAGGATGTGACACATGGTCAATTTCTTAAGCGCAATTTAACTGGTTTGAATTCAGTTTTCTTTCTCCTAGACTGGTTACCTAACCAGTCCACACTACTATTTACACACAGCTGGTAGGAAAATAGTTGGATTTGTACCCTTTCTCAAGTGTATTAGCATTGTGAAAAGCAAACCATAACAATATATAGGTTTACCAACCCCTCTGCATGAGTAGGATGTGACACATGGTCACTTTCTTAAGTGGGTTTAACTGGTTTGAATTCAGTTTTCCTTCTCCTAGACTGGTTGCCTAACTACTACATGTTATTATTTACCCATAGCTGCAGAAGAAAAGTTGGATTTGTACCTTTCCCAAGGGTGTTAGCACTGTGTGAAATGCAAATGGACTTGTGCATGTTTAGAACACTTATCGCAGGGTCCATTTTCTACATGACAAATGCCTCCATAACAATATAGAGTTGATATAAGCAGAAGACAAAAAAAAGCAATTGACATTGATACATTAATTACAGATTTAAATCAACTTATAGCTTATTTGCAAAAATGATTTTTAAACAAATATATATTTACCAACCCCTCCACACAAATAGGGTGTGACATGGTCAATTTCTTAAGCAAAGTTAAACAGGTTTGAATTCACAATTTTCCTTCTCCTAGCCTGTTTGCTTAACCAAGCTGAAATGCAAATAGCCTCATCCAGGATTTGAACTCTGGTCACTGAATCCATTTCCTACAACAATAACCATTACACCATTAGCCTCTGCAAAACAAATATAAGAAAAACTTTATATTTGTAATCTTATAATAATTCTCCTCCCCCCAATTTAAAAAAAAAATTTGATAATGATAAATCCTAAATATATGGGTGCATCAATAAATCCATAGCCTACAAATGGAAAAAAAATGTTGGCACTAAAAAAAAAATTTTTTTTAAATAAAAAAATTAAAATTGGTAGAGTGGCCTATTATCAGCCAGACTGTGAGGGAGTCTATTCCATTTTCACTTGTGCTAGACCAGGTAGACTGTTTTTACATCTGAGTTAGAGCACCATATTTACTATCAGTTCCCCACTTTACCACACAGATCCCAGCTGTGCTACTCCTGCACCTTGGCCATGGCTGGTATCGGACTCAGAATCTTGTGGTTCCTAGGCAGATGCTCTACCAACTGAGCTAAACTGACCCTAATACTACTTTTTTCTTTTCTTTTTTTTTTTTTTTTTCAATATAATCTTCTTTATATGATAAATTATGTTAGAAGTAGTTGTAGTTACTTTTTTTTATTCAAATTTTTTTTTTCCTTTCTTAGCAATTGAATATTATATTAAATTTTCTATTTATCTGTCACTTACTCACCAACTTAAGGAGCTCAAAGAAGATATCAAGATATGGACATTGTGATAATCACAAGATGCCCAGCAGTGACCTTTTGTCAGTGTTTACACCTTCAGTATTATTCAACCGATAGATCTGTCTATCCCGTCCATACTTGGAAAAAAAAATATATATATATATATATATATATATATATATTTCTGCATTAAAGACAAGCTGAAAAATATTGGTCAATATATTGATTTTAAATGTAAACTTAAGAACATTTTTTGTTTAACTAATAATTTTATTTCTTGAAATTGCATATTGAATTGCATATTTTCAAATTAAAAACTAAACAAAAAATATTCAATGTGACCCAAAAAACTCAAAGAAAAGGACATCTACATTAATCCATGCTTTAAGAAAAATGCATGATAGACATGGATTTAGATATTTTAATATTTTTGATAGTGCAATGAAATCTTAGTGCTTGTCTTCTAAAATATATATTTTAATATATCAATTGGTTTTCCTGTTATATCTTTATCTTAAATATTTGTTTTCTGTGAAATCTTATATCCTCTACTCATTTAGTATATGTATTTTCATTCAATATTAAAATCTACAACCCCACCATTACCCCCCCTCTCTCTCTATCTATCTATCTATTTCTGTCATTTTCTCACTATTATTGTTTTGTTTTTTTGCCATTAAATCTACATTCTTGATATGCTACTTAAGAATGAAGATGACTTTTGCTTTTGTGCTTGAGTGCAAATCTTGAAATATTGCCTGTTGATACTGTGTGAGGGGATATAAAGAAGAAAGTAGTGGGATGATTCTGTTTATATCTCTTTTGAACAGAAATCTCATTCTATAATAATAGCAGCACTTGTTAAGGTTAAATCAATAACTGTCTCTGTCCGTCCATTTTTCTGTTCTAACCACAGAGACCCCCCACAGATATGTCCACCCATTCACACACACACACACACACACACACACACACACACACACACAACTCACTGATTTTTATTCTTTTTCATATTTCATTCCTCCATTCTTTAAATCATTTTGCATCCATCTTTTCATTCTCTCTCTCTGTCTCCATCCTTTTCCTCCTTTTTTCTCTCTACATCCTTCTCTTCTCTCTTTTCTCTCTCCATCCTTCTCTCTCTCTCTCTTTCTCTCTCCATCTCTCTCTCTCTCTCTCTCTCTCTCTCTCTCTCTCTTCTTCTCTCTCTCTCTCTCTTTTTCTCTCTCCATCCTTCTCTCTCTCTCTCTCTTTTTCTCTCTCCATCCTCTCTCTCTCCATCCTTCTATCTATCTATCTATCTATGTATCCACCCTTCTCTCTCTCTCTCTCTCTCTCTCTCTCTCTCTCTCTCTCTCTCTCTCTCTCTCTCTCTCTCTCTCTCTCTCAAACAATTATATTCAACAATCTATCTGTAAACTAGTATTTCAAAATGACTTGGGAACTAGTATTTTATACTCAATTGTCTGATTTAAAGAGAAAGAAGAGAGCTATTAACACATATATACACACATACTACCAAAAGTGTTGTGTATTATACAGAAAATGTTATGTTGTTGAATTATAGTTAAGTACTGCCTCAAAACTATAAATTTAGAGAAAAAATCTTTCCGCCTGTTGACAAAATATGTAAATTATTACAACTTTCCCATTATCAAATATTAACTCCCTTCAATATTTTGTCAATTAATTGTTAATTTTTCATTGCAACTTTTGCTATTTGCATTCACATATCTTACTTTCTTTTATCCAAATATCTAAATCCTATTCAATATACAATTTCCCAAAATTATATTAATAAATGGCAATTTTGATATTTCAAAGAATGACTGAACCAATTTCTGTAAATCTATTTTTAAAGGCTCAGAACTGTTTATATAACTTGTTTCTTTTTTTCTTTTTCTTTTTTTATTTATTTATTTTTTGCACAGTTTATTATTATTATCATTATTATCATTATCATCTGTATTTAACTTTTGGGAATTTATTGAAAATTTCATACTTGTGTATCTAATTGCTTGATATTATTTACCTGATATTTACTTGATATTGTTCCACTTTTTTTTACTTTTTTTTTTCTAATGGTGCCTCTGACACCGTCTACCTATTATTTGTTGCTTTTTGTCTGTATGCGACTGGAATATTATTTATTACAGCAACCATCATCACCATTTTTGGCACCATCTTTTCTATTTGCTTTGTGTTTGTACTTGACTAGCTCTTCTAAAACATTGCTAACAGAACAAAAAAAAAAAATGGTTATTGTTTGATCACTACTGCCATTCATTTGTTTATGACAAAACCAAAACATTTTGTTTTAATTATAGATTTTCTATTTGATTCAATTTTACATAAAAACATTCTTCATATCTTCAAAGAAACATGACAAGCATTGCTCATATACACAAACACTTGAAAAGAATTATCATAACAAATTTTCTTATTTATGTATAAGAAAATATTCTAAAAAGAAATACTATTTCCCTGAATTTCTGAGATGAGGTTTGATAATTTATTTTATTTGGATTATTCGGACTATTGTCCTCATCTTTATTGTTATCTGTACAATGTTTCAGACGATGTGCCCTCTAGCCTTCTTCAGCTATTTCTTGTCAGATTTGGGAACCTTCTTGTCGTAATCAGGAGCCTTCACAGAACTTTGAACCTAACCCTTTATTCAATCCACAGTATTATACTGTTCTCATTCCACTAACCATGACTGGATACAGTTGGACACATGGCATAGGGGATAGAGACATTGAGTTAATACAGTTTTAAGTGACAGTTATCTCTATGCTGCAAGTTCAATCCTGGTCAAGGGCAACAGTAACATAGAATAATAATTAACACAGCTTAACACTAGTACCCATTCATCGTTAGTGAAATGAGCACAATATACCCCCGTGGATTGAATAAAGGATTAGATTCAAAATTCCATGAAAGCTCCTGAGTTCGAAGAGAAGGTTTCTGAATCTGACAAGAAATACCTGATGAATGCTGGAGGCACCATTGGCCGTAACGTTGTATAGATAACAATAAAGATGAGGACAATAGTCCAAATAATCCAAATAATAGAAAAAAAGAATTTAAAGAAAAAAGTGTTTTGTAATGCTTTCCATGAAATTAAAACATTTAGATATATAATGATGCTCTTGTATATTAAAAAAAGAATCCAAATATTATTTGACTGGCTGAAGAAATTGGAGATTTCTTCTAAAAATCTAAGTTCTATGTTATAATACACAGTATCATATTCTCTGTTCATGTTGAATTAGAAAAATTATCTCCAAAAGAAACAAGTTCATACAAACGTCAATATCCACTCTGTCATTCACTATTCTTATATGACACACCCCTATCTCTACCAAAACCAGCATCTAGTGTACACAGACAACCCCTTTCTACCCCAAATTCCCACTCCATGACCCCACCACCACCACCACCGCAACACCTCATACAAAAAAAAATCCTACTACTATCCTAAACATTTACAGCAGATCATCAGCAGCTGACCACCCTTCCAATCATGACTGCAAGACACTCATCAGTAAGAGAACTGAATCCTTCAATGAATTCATTCCATGTCCTGAAAAAGGTCTGATAGACCAAAACGTTATAATGTCGCCATCACTACCTATAATAAACATCCATCCAGTACAATATCCATGTTTGTCTACTTTTCTCCACAAATGTCAATATGTATACTTTATAGTACAAAATGTCATCCTCAAAATCCTAACTTTTGAATTATGAAATTAAATTAAATTAAAGTATTTAATGATTTTGACTACTATTCTTATTTCAAAGTAAAAATAAAATCTGCAGAGTGCCCTATTGTCAGTATCCACTTGAACAGTGAGTGAGTCTATCCACTTTTTCTAGCACTAGACCAGGGAGATTGTTTTTGTTGGGGTGAAGCACTACACCTACCATCATCTTCCAGATGCTTTACAGCACAGATCGGATTATAAAGGTATTTTATATTTATACTAGAAGTGGCTACCTGGTGTTGCCTGGGTAGAAGGGGGGCAGTCTTGCAGGCCAATTATTACTGAATTGTGAGTTGGATCCTTGCAGGATGGCCATTAAAATCCTATGTAAAAAAAAAAAAAAGATCTTGCGTTGATCCAGGCACTTTGAAAAGAAAAATTAATGTCTACTATTTAAAATATTCAATGCAAAAAAAGAAAGAATTCCATACCGTTATCATTTAAATTTTATTTTTGAATATATATAATATATATAATATATATATATATATATATATTATTATATTTGTCATTAATTGTTTTATTTTCATAATTTCCTCCGAACATACATACATACATACACACCAACTGTCCTTTATATATGTATACATTCAGAGTTCTGATTCAGTATAATTGTATTACAACTAAACAACATTCGAGAATATGATACATTGTTTTGTAAGTTTTTCATGTCATTGATATTTTCTTTCTTTTTCTGATTGTGTTGTGTATTTTATTGCAGCTGAATTGGCCTTCTTCAATCTGACATAATTGTTTTTGTTGTTGTTTAATCTCTCAGCTTTTGACTGTAATGTTGATTTATTGTTGTGCTTTCTTTTTGCCAAGCCTGACCCCTACATGAATACTGTCTTGGTGGAGGTAGCTATCACTGTTGATACCCTAATCTGTTTGTCTGTCTGTCTGTCTGTCTGTCTCTCACCGTCTGTCAAGCCTATTAATGCCAGCTTGTATATAAAGACAAGCCATCTGACTGGTCAAAGCTGATATATCCCAAGAAATTAACTTGATATTTTCATTGGTTCTTCATGTCAATTTTTATTGAATACCTCTGTAAAACTGTCTTCAAATTGTAGCATAACCTTAGATATGCTGCATAAAAGTTATTTTTTTTAAATGTGCATCTTATTTTATATATGGTTACCTTTGCTATTTAGTTCAAATATAATAAACTTAACAGTATTTAATGTTTATATATTTAGAATCCAAAATAAAATCACTTTGAGATAGAGTAAAATTGATGTTCAACTGTGGGGAATATCTTGTTCAAAGTTTATCTCTGTTCTTAGTTATTATTGGCCAAGTACCAATAATTTCGCCATCCAGAGCAACCCCCACCGCCAGCAGCACCTCTATTGTACCAAGAGGGATAGTAGTCAAGGATGATGCCTTGAGGTGTGCCAAAAAGTCAAGTGCCAATGGAGCTGGGCAGTTTTTAGCTTCAATCTCTATGATGGGCAGAGTCTCGCACAAGAATACCATCTTATTTAAAATTTTGACTAAGAAAAAGATAAAGAACTTTCCAAAAGAATTTGGTGGTTTAATGAATGTTATTTCAATAGTCTTTATTTTTTCTTTTTTTTTTTTCTTTTTTTTTAAATATCCATCCTGTGGTCACTCAGTTGTAAATATCCTTAGTCTACATTGAATTGAGATCCAAACTTGTAGCTAATGTTTGTTTTTTTCTTTCTTTCTAATTTTTCTTGAATTATGAAAATATCCTAATTTTTATACTTTGTTTTTTTTTAATTTTATTTATTTTTCATTCAGCCATTTTTTATGTGAATTATGGTAATTTACTTATATAGCAATTTTCAGAAAAATAAAATTATAGATTTTTGCTAATGCTGTGATTATACTGCCATGATTTTCTTTGACCTCTACACCATAAGGATTATCTATTTTTCTCTAATATGATTGATGGAAGAAGTTCTAAACTAAATCAGCGTTCATTTTTAATGATTCCTGAACTGCATTTATTGAACAGATTTTTCTATTGATCTTTTATAAATCATTGGAATCTTATTTTACTTTTGGATTATTCTAAACTGGAAATTAAAGAAAAGCAGAAATTTCTAACTCTTATAGCTAATCTACAATTGAAATTTATATTTTCCAAATATCCTAAGCAACCAATACATTGCAGTAAAAGTTTTTAGTTTCTGTTTTAGAATATTATATTTAATACAAGAAGTTCTGTGGAATTTGGGAATTTGAATGAACGGGACTTGAGATGTTAGCCTTCTTTCTAATCTAGCATATAAAATTTACAAAAAGATATACACTTTATAATCTACACTTTTTAAAGTTATTTATTCTATGCTTTTTTTTATTGCTAATAACATAAGGAAAGCTGAACAACTTATAAAAAAAACTGAAGAATTTATGGATTAACTAAATGAAAATCTTTTTATAAAAAACTAAGATTATTTGTTTTTATATCTGAAGACATTGGTACTAAAAGATATGGTCTAACCTAAACACTTATTTTTATTTTACTATTGATATAATCCTAATAAATTGTGATGTACCAGTTTAGATTTTTTTTAAATACTAGTTATATATATATTACTAGAAAAACATGACCCGTTGGGTGACCTATTGAGCTCTGGGTAGTTAATTGTGATCAGGAAGAAAGTTAGTTTGCAAAACAAATTAAATTAAAAATATAAATACGACCAGAGAATAAAAAAAAACCATTAAAATCATTTTGCTAAAATTTGCAATTAAGTAAAACTGACCCATCTTGTATATAAGCCAGCCATTTGCTGCTGAAAATTAATATACAAATAGTTCTATCTACCCTTCACATTCTCCAATCTCTCTCTTTACACTCTCAGAGAAAACTAATATATATAATGAGTAGTTAGTCTAGATATATAGAGAGAGGGGGAAAGTGACAGGCAGAATGTGAAGTAAGAGACCGAGTTTTTGACATAATTGCAAATTATGACTAATTATAACCAAATAAAATGGATTTTTTTTTTCAAATATAACTTAATCCCAAAACTAAGGAACATTTTAGGATGTATTTTGTGTCATTAAACTAAATTTGTAAAAAAGTTTTTAGCAAACAATCATTGATTCACTCAGCTTTAGTATAATATATATTGTGTGTGTGTGTGTGTTATAATGAATGTAAAGTTAACCTTTAAACCAAAATGACTACACATTTTAAAAATAAGAAGTTGAATGCCTAATAGACTTGGTGTGGTGGGGGGGGGTTCATTCATTCATATATATATATATATATATATATATATATATATATATCATCTTCAGTGTCCTTTCAACATTTCTAGAATTAAAAATACTTAGCAGCTTTGACATTGAAATCAACTGACAGATGATTTTATTTTTTCATATTTATTTTATTTTTTTCATTTTTGTTTTGTTTTTTATATTTTTATTTTAAAAGGTTACTTTTTACTGAATTTTTATTTATTTCTATTTTCATTTAAAAACCTTTCTTTTTGTTTTGATCTTCTAGTATAGGATACCATCAGTGGTGAGTGTATTCACGGAGGTGAATCCTCAAATCCAGTTTAAAAGTATTTATCAATGTTGTGTGTCCAAACACGTTAGAATACAAACTATAAAAAAAAGAAGAGTGAAAACCTATAGATTTTACTCTTTATCACTGTACTGCCCATAGATGTAAACCACCTGCATTCTCCCTTCTTCCCAAAAAAGTAATATTTGATGTTCACCCTACTATGATGGAAGCAATTACTCACTCCTGCTTCAAATATAAGATGATCAGTTAATTGCAAGTATAGATAGATTCTATATATGTAATAGTTGCACTCACCTTATGGCTAGATAAGGCTTAAATGACCTTGTTTGCATTGCATCTCACTGCTGAAAACTTGGGGGGTGGGGTAAATATCTCTCATCTAGTTTTCTTTTGGAAACTAGATTACTTTTTACTTCTGATTCATTGCAATCTGATTAAGTCTTTGGAATATTTAGGAATTGTCTCAAAGTTTGAGACAATATCTTGCTAAGAAAATATACACAGTGCCATGTTTTCTGTCTTATCCATCAGTTGTTTTAAATGACCCTATTAAAATGATCAGTCTTTATGATAATCAAGGAATTAAGTATACAGATGACTTGAATTGTTAATGTCTTATTTAATGGTAAACTCTTGATTTTTGGATATTTCTAATAATATCCAATTTATGTCATTTTTACCTGTAAGCATACAAATTATATTTGTTGAACTAGACAATATTTCTGATTATTGATTTGCTCAAACTTACTCAAGTGTAAATTATAAGAATTTGATATTTATGTAGTTTGATATTATATATATATATATATATATTATATATATATTAAAAAGAAATCTCCTAACTAGACTGCTTCAGTTCCAGTGATCTTTTGAAAAAGAGATATTATCTTGAAAATTCAAGAATTAAATACAGGTTAACACACAATATCATTGTTACTGTATTATTATTTTTTCTTTACACCTGCATTGTGATAGCCTTCTAAATCAACCTCCTAACCAATATATACACAATGCTTCAAGCAAATTATAAAACCCTTATATATATATATATATATATATATATAACCCACTTGTTAGTATGAATCCCTTAGCTACAAGCACCCAGTGAAGCAGGCAGGTTGTTAGAAATAACTTTGGCACAAGACAAACTAATGAAGCATTTAGTAACATATGGAATTGTTCCCGAGATGGAAGTAGAAAAAAAAATTATGTATATATATATATATATATATATATATATATAATGTATATGATTTTTAATTGAGATTGTTTAAAATGGGAAGAACAAATATACAACATATTCCAAAATTTAGTTAACTTAAATTTTAAAACATGTTTTGAATAATCAACTGAATTTGGGAGGAGTGATGTCATTTTATTGTTATTTGTTTTTATAAAGCATTTTATGCATAAAAGATAAAATTGTAATGAAAAATCTAATAGTTTTAGAATAGATGTATTCATAATATAATCATGTTTAAATTTGTTTTTTACATATTGAGCATGTTTTTTTTTTTTATTCATTCTTATACTTTTTTTCTTTTTCTTTTTAATGTGAAAAAGAGTTTTCTCTAAATTTTTTTATATATTATTTTTTGGAAACGATGCTTCTAGCATCAAAACATCCTAAACAATATTTTCTATGTTGAAATATTGAATCATTTAGCAGTTATGAATTGTTTTGTTTTGTTTTTACATTTGATTAATTTTAAGTTTTTATACCACATAAGTTTGTTTCAATTTCCATTATTTTGTCTTAGTACTAATTGCTTCAAACAGTTATTAACACATTAGTCTTACCAATTATAACAAGTGCTAACATTTATTAAAATACCCAATTAGTTCAGTTTATTTCAGCAAGAACTTGGAATAGTCTCAGAAAAAAAAGTCCGGCTAATTTTTTTAAGTGTATAAAAAGCAAATTCAAATTAAACTTCACTCACCTTTTGAATACCTCTACAGAAGATTTAAGGTGAGGTACTGACTAATTTGACTTGTTATCAAATGAGGTATTGGACTAACAAAAGCTTGAAACAACACTTGTGTAGAGTCTTAATAAAGCTGAAGAAAAAAACAAAAGGTCATAAATTTCCTAGCTTTTTTTTATAAAAACTATTTTCTCCACATTCTATCACATGCAGAGAATATATTAATGAAATTAGAAATGAAGTATAAGGGGCTGGTATAGCTCAGTCGGTAGAGCATCCACCTAGGAACTACAAGGTTTTGGGTTTGATACTGGCCGTCTCCAACTCAGTGCATGAGTAACACAGCTTGGATCTGTGTGATAAAGTGGGGAGCTGATGGTAGGCCTGGTGCACCTCAGATGTAGAAACAATTTTCTTGATCTAGCGCTAGTGAAAAGGAAATAGAACAACCTCACAGTCCAACTGATACAGACAATAGGCCACACCACCAATTTTACAAGTGTGTAGTTTGAATAATCAAAAACAATAATTTTCTTTTTAAATCCATTATACTGATGAATTTCTTTATAGTTGTCTCCTCTTGGTTTTCATATTAAGGAGGAGAAATGATAACTAAATCTTTGGGTTAAATTCAAGACAGTTATTAGAAAGAAAGATTGTATCATCAGTATTAAGCAACTTTTACAATAGAACTAAAAAAAATAAAGGCTTTATGCAATGAAAACAAATCCTTTTAAAACTAAGTCCTTCTACTCACTATTTAAAAAAATAGTTTTTGATATAAATCTCTTGAATGTTGACCACTTCAATAATTAAGTAATTTTTTTTTATTTAGGATAAAATATCTAAAATATCTTTCCATCTGATGCCACCATTCTCTTATCCAGACTCTTCTTCAGCTCAATATATATATTTTTTAATTATTTTAATCTCACAAAAATATTTGTTTTGAGGCTGTTCAAAGTGGCAACCAATCAAATAGTGCTCCAGGCTTGAACAGAGGTCTTTCATTAAGTTTTTGGTGGGTGAGTAGTACAAACCATATGAAATTCACAGGAGAATGTGTAATGTGTATAAAAAAGAATTTTTTTTTATTTTTAAAAATTCTTTATACAAATAGACTAACATGGGTTTGCCATGACGAATCAGTCAAAAAGACATTCCATGGAGTGGAAATATACTTACTTTCTGGTAAAGAAAAAGTTCTGGGCACAGTGGTCAGTAAATAAGGTTATGCTAACAGTCTTCTGGGACGTGAAAGTACCCATCACTATTGATTTCCTTGAAAAAGTGCAAATGTAAACAGTGCTTCTTATTGCCCTGATATGTTGACTATAAAAAAAATAAAAGAATAGACAAAACCATTAAGAAAAACAAACCAATTCCAGTTTGTAACTGCCCTCTTGGCTGCAGCTGTAGAATATGATAACTGCACCTCTGCAGAGGAGTAAAATCCTCTCAATGGGACCACCTGTTGACCGTAGGTGGTGATCTGTGATACTTATGGACGGAATCCTGGTGGCTGAGCAGTCCATGCCACTTTAGCTCTTACTTAGGCTAAGACAGATGGTCGTAGAAGCCCCCTCCAATCAATCAACTGATCACATCAAGCCATAGCACCTATATAATTGTCCTGACCCTATTGCCCTTATGGCAACCCCCCAACCCTTTTTATCCTATATGTAACTGAGGGTCTTAGTTTCCTGGGTATGATATTAAACTTCATCTAGTGGTGAAGTTCCAATTATGGAGTTCTTGGAAGTGTGGAATACTCCTTCATTGTCATTACTCCCAGGTCCACTCTGACCCAGTGTGACCTGTTAGGGTCCCATCTATGGGTTAAATAGATCAAAAGATGAGTTTTAAAAATTGTGTTTAAAAAAAAATTGAATACCCAACAAGAATGTATAAAACAAAATGTCTTTGGCATAAAATAACCCAACAAGGGTTGACATACTGTAAAATCCAACCAACCAACCAGTTTTTAACAGTTAATGATCTTCATAAAATATTTGTCTGTTGACTTGTAGTATTTATTCTGATTTCTTGCAACATCACAAATAATGCCAAATCATGGACTTTGTAAATCATTGTTAATCCAATAAACTGCTTAAAGAAACTGCTGCAGATTACTATAAACTTACTAGAAATTATTACTACTAATCCACTGATATGCTAGAGCGATTTGTATATGCAATTTTCTATTAATAGATAGATTGTTAGTAATTTATTCAACCTGACTGACATTCCCATCTATTAATAAACAATTTATTCAAATCTTTTTACCTTGAATTGTATGATCAAAATGATCACATTTGAATTTTTAATCAACTTCATTACAAAAATGAAACTTCTCAGGGTCAATAAATGTTACTGGTTCTTATTTGGATTTTCAAGTAAAAAATAAGGGAGGGGGTATTAGCACTTTATGAAATGCAAACAGCCTTGTCTGGAATTTGAACTCTGGTCGCCAATTCCATTTCTTATAAACGATAACCTTTACACCACACACCTCCATGACATGTAACACTCCACTTTGAACAGATGGTTAGAGAGGGTCCCTCCAATTAATCGCTGGTCATGTCAAGCCCTAGCACCTATATGATTGACCCAACTCTATTGCCCTTATGGCAAGCCCCAACCCTTTTTATCATATATGTGCTAGAAGGCAGTGGCTGAGGGTCTTCATGTCCTGGGAATGATGTTAAACTCTATCTGATGGTGAGGTTTCAGTTCTGGAGGTCTGGGGAATGTGGAGCACCCCTTCATCACCATTGCTCCCTGGTCCACTCAGACCCGGAGTAGTAGTACCTGTTAGGGTCCCATCTATGAGTTAAATAGAAAAATGTGTTTATAAAAAAAAAAATTGAGTATCTATTAAGAATGAATTTATTTTATAAAGATAATGGTAAAACAGAACCTAAACGCCATTGACTGGGAGTAACATGACCAACCATATAAAGCTACAAAACCACCTAAATGATCAAAATTTAACAATTTCAAAATAAAGGTGAGATTTGTAAAATCCTATTGCTGGGGGGAGAATCAGAGTTCAATTAGCCCTGATTAAGTTGCCTGGGAGAGAAAATACGATGTTGAAAACCCCAATAAAAAAAAAATTTACCAATATCAAAATGAAGGTGAGATTTGTAAAATCCTATTACTTGTGGCAGAATCAGTCCAATCAGCCCTGATTGGATTGCCTGGAAAGAAAATACGATGTTGAAAACCCCAAAATTTTCAAGGAACCCAAAATTACATCATTGATGATTCCCCCTTTTTCATCAAAATGATGTATTTTGCAAAATTCTGATAATAATTGAATATTTTTTAACTGTCTGCTCATTAAATATCCATTTTTCTTTATATAATCTGAAAGAAATCATTTAACTGAAACTCTACATTGATCCTGATATGATAATTAAATCATTTAACAAACATCTCAGAATTTGGTTAAGTAATTTTCTGGATTTAACATGAACAATCTCCTCCAATAAATTTCTGATTGTTGTTTTTTGTTAACAATGTTAATTAGAAATCTTATGAATTCATCTTTCCATTAATAATTTTAAGGTTGATATCTACTACATGATTCGCAATTTCTGTCTATGTATAACCAATTAGCACCTACACCAGTGATCTGATCATGATGAAACTTTACACACATGTTAAGCTAATATTCAGAAACAGGACTTGCTAATTTGATTTCAATAAAATTCAATAATAGAACCCCTGGGGAGCATTTTTACAATGGAAGAGGAAAGAGAAGACTTTTCAGTGAGAGAGTGGGAATGGGTACTAATAGTACATTGAAATCAAGTAACACCCAAAGAATGTCAACTATGTCATGAATGCTTAATCTAATTGTTTTCAAAAATACTCTTATGATTTAAAATGGCTTGACTTAAACAGCTATTGATAGTTCCACACACAAAAAATGTTCTGCCATAAACACACCTAGCAACAGTTGCTATTGGAAATCCAATATGAGTGCCCAGGTTTGCTAATATTTTCAGGTACACTCTGGGAACTGAGAATATCCTCACCTTTCCTGGGTATAGCTGGGTACTGCAGTTAGTAAAGTATACATTTAAGTAATCTGATCATAGTTATTCCTCAATTCCATCATGCAATCCCAATATCTATTATTTGTAAATATATGAAGGACATTCTTTTTCTATAAATAACATTTTGTAATATAATTAGTGTAGAGAATATGGAAAATAGATTTATCCTATTTTGCATAAGTATAAAGTCAAATGACAGCAAATAATAAATCGGTTGTCAGTCAAGAGAAAAAGGATGATTAATTGCTACATCACAGAAAAGAACGCTTTACAACAATTAGTGTGTGTTATTTCCTTGCCAATTATAGCATATCAGGTTCAAGCTCTTGATTAAGGATATTTGAATATTTTCATCAAATATGGCACTTTATGTGACACAGTTAATTAAAAAGAATAATTGAAATATGGATTATCTATGTTTTGGATGAAATGAGAGATAATTTGTCACAGACAAGAATACTTCCTCACCAATTATGTCTCATTAGGTTCAAGCTCTTGATTAACCCCATTTGTATATGGCACTTTATGTGACACAGTTAATTAAAAAGAATAATTAAAATGTCAATGAATCTATATAGAGAAGATGTATATCAAAAGACAAAGTATCAAAGCTTAAACTGCCTTTGGAATCGCTCAGTTGGTAGAGCGTTCGACTAGGAACAATATGGTTCCGGGTTTGATACCGGCCCTCGCAAACTCGGCATATGAGTAGCACAGGGATCTGTGCAGTAAAGTGAGGAGCTGATTGTAGGTGTGGCTCTCCACCTCAGATGCCAAAAACAATCTCCTTGGTCTAGCACTAGTGAAAAGGAGATAGACTCCCTCACTCTGGCTGATACTAACTTTAGGCCACCCCAACAGCTTTACTTACTTACTATTATCTGAATCCTGTAATGTAGATGCTCTTATTTAACACAGGTTAAACAAAATAAAGTTTTGTTTACGGGTTGGTTTTGGAGGCTTAACACAATGCCGGTATAAAGGAAGAAAAAGCAACGAGGATGTTGTTCATTTACCTGTCATTTGATATTTTCTTAATATTTCGAGAAGAAATATCTCTTCATCAGAAGACTACTAAAAGGTTGGAGCTCCATACAGGGATGTTAAAATCCTGGACTAAGCTATAGTTCACATAGCGCTAATACCCTTGGGAAAAGTATGAATCCAACTACTCTCCCTCCAGTTATGAGTAAATAGAAGTGTAGACTGGGCTCTTTTAACTTTGGTTAGACAACCAGTCTAAGAGAAGGAAAACTCTGAATTCAAACCTATTAAACTCCGCGGGGTGGTCACTACTAGAATAGACTCCGTCCTAATTAGTAATCAATTTCACTAATGTAAAAAAAAATAAAAATAAAATCACTAATTCACAGCTGCTTGTATTAAACCATACTTGTGTGTGTTGGCAGTTTTTTATTTTATTTTCATTGAAGAATTTTAAATTAATGATTTTTAAAAAATGAACTCAAGTTGAATCGAAAGTATATATGTTCAGCACTTTTTTCACAACTTGATTATGTCATTTATCATTATAAAAAAAAAAAAGGGCAATGCACAATGGTAATTGGTACTTGGTATTGGTACATCAGTTGCTCTATGATTAGTTTCTTTAACTTTGTGTAGATTTTAGGTCATTATTCTCTCTTTTTCTCTGCCATATTGTATATCTTATTATAATGGAGATGGTGGGTTTGTCTGTCTGTAACCGAAACTATATTACTATTCAAGTCACAATTCCCTTAGTTATTTACATCACATTCTCCATGATTTTATTTTTTATTTAAACCTCAATTATTAATAAAATTGTTTTACATTATTAGGACTATTGACCATATACACATACTAAAAACATGCAATTGTATTTATATATACAAGAAAATAGCGGTTTACAGTGTGAATTGGAAGGCTAATTTGCATATTGATCTTAAAAAATTGATTTTAATAAATATATGCTTAGTATTATTGATTTCTAATTGTTTGGTTTTATTGTAATGAATATGAGCAAAAATCTCGGGGATAAATCTTAAAAGAAATCCATTAACAAGAAGAAATAACTGTAATATTATTCTTTACTTCCTATTTTAACTAAATAGTTAAATTAAGAAATTTACCAATGAAAGACGGGAGTAAGGGAAAATGATGGAATAGTTAGTTTCAAAGTTGTTCTATTTTTCAATCATACCCCCTCTGTTCCAAATATTTTTATCTGAATTCTTATTCAGTTTCATTGGCCTTTCTAATTTAACATGATATTTTATTATATTAAAACTTAAATACTTGCACCCGGAGGGTGCATATATTTGCTAGTATTTACAATGCAGATTAATAACTATATCTACTAATTAAAAATAAACTAAATAATTTTTGGTATTCATTTTTTACATGTATTTTTCTTTTGTTTTTGTATTACTATATATTGAACAAAAAAAATATCTTTCATTATGAAATTTCTGGACTATGAATTCTCTTGATTTTTGGTGAACTTATTAATAAAATCACAAATTCAAAACTCCAAGATTAATGTAACAATCTAAATAAGTAAATGTCAGGTGTCTAATATATAAAGTCACCCACAGACACAATGTTTCGACATTTCACGTATCATCAGTGTGGTTAGACACAGCAACTACTTCTGACCAGGAGCGAAACCCGGCAGACTTTTCATCAGCCTGGTTCCTTAACCTCTCGGCCGTTCACAGCTGCCATTCTATATATATATATATATATATATATATATATATATATATATAAGCCTTATAATTTGTATTATTTTGTTCCTTGCAAGTTTTTTTCAAACCAGTTCTTTTGGGGAGGTGGGGGGTCACTGGAGTCTGAATAACACGAAGTCTTCCCAGATTTTCCAGGACTTATTATTTTTATCGTATCCGCTTAGACATGCACTCCCCAAATCCCAAATTAATAAATCTATAGAAACACATTTGTTGTTAACAGCTTACCCGTCTGATGACTTAACATTTTTCTTACCTGTGTCTGCACTCAATGTGTTTGTGCTTGTGTACTATTGTCTGCTTTTCACCCTACACTTATAAGTTTTACAGACATTTTTTTAAGCAATACACAATTTGTTGCTTTAAAATTTTGAAGTAAAAAAAAAAATTTTTTTTTTAAATTTAAAAAAGGAAAAGAGCTTTTCTCCAGTTTAAAAACCAATCTATAACTTTGTCTCACTGCTCCTAGTAAATTGCCATTCTTATTTCACCTGAATTATTATCATCCAGTTTTTATGTGGTGAGTTTTAAATATTAATGTATCATATGTTACATTCACTTTTAATGCCATATAATATAAATAAAAGTATGGAAATTCTTATATTATTGTTTCTTAATGTGTTTTTTGTATATTTAAGGAAATTCATTTTCATTCCCTTATTTTGTTAAAGTTTGCTATCCATTTTTATGAGTAATAGAAGTTTAATAATCCAGATTAAGAGCATAGTAAGAATAACTTGAGTCAAATTTTTTAGACCTTATTTTTCAGATGCAGATATCATTGGAGAACAAGAAAAGTTTTGGTAAATGGACCAATGCTTAACCCGTTAACCAAAATTTTTCTCGTTCCAAAATGCATTAGAAAAATGACTAAAAAATTTCAGGTTATGCACTTTTGATTTGGACAATGAATGTTTTTGATTATTTGTCTGAATTTTTAAGATTAGACTTGATAATTTTCATTTAGATCTTTTAGACTGTTGTGCTCATCTTTCTTGTTATATATATATTTGGCCAAAATGCTGTGTACAATAAAGATGAGGACAACAGTCTGAAAAATGTAAATAATACAAATGTTTTTAAAGTGTTTATTTTTATGATTTACTGGAAAAAGCTCTTTCCCCTAATTCTTTTTAATTTTTTATGAGTAGTTATGTAGATATCTCATTTGTCACTTTAGAGCATTTAGTTTTTTAAAACCTAATTTCAAATCTCTTGTAATACACAAACATGTTTTTGATGCTGTTCAACATTTCAGTTTCAACTTTTGACTTTCTTTTAAAATTGATCACTTTCATTAAACTGCATAAATGGAGGAAGTTTCAACAACTTTGTTAATAAGAATGAAAATTAAGTGATGAGCTAATACTCATGTTTGTGTGTATGTTATGTATTTTCACTATTGTTTTTTATTTTAGATGACCACGCACCATTTATCCCTTTAGTTTCTTCTGACCCTGTTTCTGTTTAATTAGCCTTTTTTCAAGAGACATTTGCTTGCCTACCAGAAAGCAAGAAACTTAATACTGCAAAATCTTTTAATTATTTCACCCAGTAGTAACTCAATAGATGAGTGTAGATTTTTCTTTAGAAATCTGTTGAGAAAAAGTTTATGTGTCTAAAAGTGAGTTTTGCACGTGCATGTTTTTACTTATCTTATTATTAATCTTGTTCTTCCATCTTCAGGAAATCTGCATACTGATAAGTTTCTTTGCTAATTATCAGATTTCTCTTTCACCTTTTGAAACACTGCAATCATCAGATTTATTTTCTTTTTTTTAATCTATGCAAATGAATTTCCCATTACAAAACGGGAATTAAACATTACTGATCTTTCATTGTCTTTTATTATAACTTCATTTAATAACATTTCTTTACAATTAATATAAGGATATTCCAGTCTATATATTCCATTACATACTTAAATTCTCTGAAATCTTTTCAGACTTAATCTATTGTAATTCTCCTTGTATATAGCACATGCATATATAAGATGCACTCCCAATTTCAAAAGAAAATTTCATGAAAAAAAAAAACAGTCTTGTACACCATGTAGTACTTTCTGTCTGAGATGAAAAAACCCAGCTTGTACACCATGTAGTACTTTCTATCTGAGATGAAAAAACCCAGTCTTGTACACCATGTAGTACTTTCTATCTGAGATGAAAAAACCCAGTCTTGTACACCATGTAGTACTTTCTATCTGAGATGAAAAAACCCAGTCTTGTACACCATGTAGTACTTTCTATCTGAGATGAAAACCCAGTCTTGTACACCATGTAGTACTTTCTATCTGAGATGAAAGTTTGCCAGATATGATCAAAATGAGTTTATAATAGAGGTACTTTTGAATGAAAAGAAGGTGCATGGTATGCAGAATACAGCTGGTTTGAATTCAGACTTTTCCTCCTCCTCTTCCTTCTCCTAGACTAGTTGCCTTATCTAGTTTAAAAAACACAGTCTGTCCTACTATTTGCTAATAGCTGGGGTAGGGAGAAGAGGAGTCATGCCTTTCTCAAGAGCATTAGCACAATATGAAACCTAAACAGTCTCATCCAGGATTTGAACTTTAGTCGCCTATTCCATTTCCTATGACAATAATCATTACACTAAGCACCTTGTTCCCACAAGATCACCAAAATTAAGCAGCAATGAGCCTGTTCAATACTTAGTTGGGTGACCACTTAAGTAACAGCCAGTATTGTAAGCAACTTAAGGCCTATGTGTCTTATCTAAGCAAAGCTTAGTAAATAACAACCATTATGCTAAGTGCCCCCTTTCAAAAAGGGCACAATTTTCACTACAGGAAATGCTAATTTTTGTTTTAATCTGTTTTATGTAACACTTTCCTATAAGAATACATACACATTAAAAACTTTCAAAATTCTTCTTAACATATAAAATCTTGTGTATTTGACAAAATTCATCTAAAAAAAAATGTGTATTTTCTCACACATAAAACCAACCAATTCACACGGTTAACTATAAGTTAAATATCTTAAATAGCATGATGGTATTGGATAATTTATAAGATTAAATTACATTATAAATAAGTCTTAAGTTTTTTAATTATAACTTTATAAGTTTGCTTTTTCACAAGAAATCTCAAAATGTAAAGCATTAAGAAAACCCTCACCTTTTCTTAACATAACTATTCCTAGAGATTCCCCATAATCTTTTTTTTTTCTACTTTCACAGCAGATAGGTATATTTCACCCTTGATCCTGATATATCTTCTATTAAATTCATGCCAAACATTTCAGTATTTTTGAAAAATAATTTTGATTCATGTAAATTCATAGCATCATTATTCAGTCATCAAACTGTTTACTTGATTTACTTTAATTTGATATTCTTAACTTTAATGGGCTAATATCATTATTACTCTAGTTGTCTCCATCTTCCACACTGGATGGTAAGCCTCTGAAATTAGTAGACAGTTCACATACCTAGGTAGTAATATCTAATCTACAGAAAATGATGTCAATATATGTATGGGAAAGGCATGAACTGCTATAGATAGATTATTGATCATATAAAAATCTGATTTCTCTGATAAGATTGTCCGAATTCTTCCAAGCTATTGCCATGCCAGTGATATTGAATGGCTGCACTACTTGGACATTAATGAAATGCTTGGAAAGAAAAAAAAGCTAGATAGGAACTATACAGGGATGCTGCTTACTGTCTTTTACAAATCCTGGAAGCAGCACCCCACAAAAAAACAGTTGTACGGCCACTTACCTCCTATCACACAAACCATCCAAGTAAGATGGAGAAGTAAGGCCAAACTCATAAGTGACATTCTGCTGTGGACACATACACATGGACACAAGAGTAGGCTGACCAACAAAAACTTACATTGATCAGCTCTGTACGAATTTTCTTTAATTTATTCTATATGTATATCTCAATTAAAAAAAGATAATTTCGTCTTTGTTTAATATCTGTCAAATATTCAATAATTATCAATAATTAAAAAAATGAATCAATAAATCTACTTAACAATTTTAAGTGATTCTGAAAGTCAAATAACAGTTATATTATGTTTATATTATTCTATCTTTGCTTATGAATTACAAATACAACACTCCCCTTGAATCTCTATTTAAAAAGAAAGCACAGTTAGTTTTACAATTTCATTTTTATTAAGACTCAATACACATCACCATTTTTTTTTTTTCCTATAAAATCATTTTTTAATCTTTTTTTAATTAAAATATTACGGATTGCAGTGTTTCGCTTCTAATTTTTGAAAAACTTTTAAAACCAAATTCTTTTATGGAACAACTAATATTGTTATCATGAAGCTCCATTGATTGCTTAAAACAATATTTTCTTTTCAAAGTTGAAATCATCAACTTTTGTATATTTGATGATCTATGTATTAGACTTTTTAGAAATAACTTCTTTTGTTGCACATTTAGAACTAAGTTTGAATTTTTCTGCATACAAATTCTCTCTCAATGTAAACCTATGAAAATATAATATATACACACTTATATTTCATCATCTTAGTGATAAACATCTACAAATCTTATATATATCATTATTTAGTTGTAGTATTAGTTACTACTATTACTACTACGACTAGTAGTAGATATAGTAGCTGACATACTTCATAACCCTTTATATAAATTAAGAATTTTCTTGTGCTGAAACAAACCTCAAAATAATGACACACTAAAAAGTATTTTATATTAGGGATTCATTCTTAATGCATTAGCAGTTTGGGTGTTAAAAATGGAATATAAGATGAAAGGAATTTTCAAAAAAAATTAAGACCGTTTATTCATTTTTCAAGAATATGATCTTGTGAACAGTAAAGTCTATTGTGCTATTTTCTTAAAACTACTTTCAAGGCTCATACTACTTTAAACTTTATCTTATTTACAATTAGATATATTTTCAGAATTACTTTGTTATTCTAATGTCATAGATGTTTTTCTCATATTTTAATCAAGTGCACAAAAGCAACAAATATTTCAATCCATAAAACTACACTACAATCTTTACGTTTCATTCAGTATTAAAGTTTACCCCCTTTTAAGTATTTCATTATATTTAATCTAATTCATGATTATTACATTTTGAATCATGAAAATAATGTTCATATTTCTGTTAATCAAATTTTAATGTCACTTTTGATTTCATGATTAAACCATATAAATTGTTTTAATAGGTTAGCACTAGTGATAATTAAAATTTTAAAAATTAATTTATCGAAAATTTAATTTGTCTCAATAAATTAAAAGTTAATAGATTAAAAAAAAAAAAACTGAATTAAGATAAATATTGAAATTTAAAGATCTACTGATCTAATTACTTAAATGCCAGAAGAATTTGAATGTTAAATTAGTAATTGGTTTACTATTTATAT
This sequence comes from Doryteuthis pealeii, assembly GCA_023376005.1. Taxonomy (NCBI): domain Eukaryota; kingdom Metazoa; phylum Mollusca; class Cephalopoda; order Myopsida; family Loliginidae; genus Doryteuthis; species Doryteuthis pealeii. The sequence goes on along the minus strand of CM042165.1, from coordinate 34,045,814 downwards.
TTTTGAGGGCCGGTTTAGCTCAGTCGGTAGAGCACTTGTCTACGAATTGCAAGGTTCCTGGTTCAATACTGGCCCTAGCCAACTCAGCGTAAGAGTAGCACAGGGATTTGTGCAGTAAAGTTAGCTGATGGTAGGTGTGTCGCTCTACCTCAGTCACCAAAACTATCTCCTTTGTCTAGTACTAGGGGATCGACTCCCTCGCTGTCTGGCTGATACCGACATTAGGCCACCTCATCAACTTTTTTTTTTTTTATTTTCATTATGCAATTTTTTTTTTTTTTTTTTTTTTTTTATTAAAGAAAATAATTGTAAATATTGATTGTTTTAATGAGTTATAACAGTTAATCGGCTGGTTAATTCTATATGATTTTGATCATGTCATTCTTTTAATTGGTGTTATTCTCTTGCTAAGAGATGCATAACTTTGTTTATCATTATCACCATTACTGTCTCTTGCCAGACTCTTGTTACCTAGCAACATGCAGTCTGATGACAGCTGCTTGTTTATGAAAATGTTCACATTATTTAAAAAAAAAAAAATGAGACATTGAGAATTTTATCATTTTCTTGGATCTGTTGGAAACAGAATTTTCTATTAGAAATCCAACAAGAAACATTACAAATGATTATCAGTTTTGATTTCATTACTTTTCTATCTTTGATATAAAAAAAAATCATTGGGTTTTGTGAAAAGCATTGTCATTTTTAAATCTTATTATAATGGATTTGTGTGTCTGTCTGTGACTGAAACTGTCACCACAATCGTCACACTTCCCTTAGTTATTTACATTATATTCTCAAGGTCTTGCTGAGATAAATTTACTTCAAAACAGCTCATATCATTAATGTGTTTAAAATCTTGCGATGTGTGTTATATATCATTAAGAAATAAATGTTTACATAGTTTATGGTTTGAATAATTTGCATACCAGTTTTAATAAAACCATGTTTAATAAATAATTATTTGGTTTTATTGATTTCTATTATCATTTTTATTCTCAAATGTATTAAAAGCAATCCTATCGATAATTTTATATTGAAATAAATTAGAATAAAGTAAAAATAAGTGTAATCTTTTTTGTATTCACATTTGATTTCAATAGAAAATTCAATATAGTACTTAAAACTTAAATACTTGTGCCTGGGGGTGGGGAGCATTATTTGATTAGTTTGATCATAATTATTAAAAGTGACCACATGAACATTATTCTCTTTTAAGCTGAACAAATGTTATTTGAAGTTTTGTGCTGCAATTTATCTTAACCATATTTTAATATTTTCATCTCAAATTTTCAAATTATCTGTTTCTTCTCTAATCCTGGAGCCACCCTGAATTCACAGTTCTGGCTGTGATTTGACCCTCTTTAAGGGTATAATTTTCTCTTTTGGATCAGTGGCATCAGTGATTATTTTAATTAAATTTTAGTGTTTATTTTATGAATCTTGTCATTCACCTAAAAACTTGATTAAAGAACACATTAACTGAAATTTGTGACTGTCCATTTTGTTGTTGACTATTAATTAGTTAGTTTTTCTTGTTTTTTGTTTAAATCAAAATTTGTATGAAAACAATCAATTTTTCTTGCTACTTAAAATTTTTCACTTCAAAAATATTTAATTAAATTTGATTTTCTGATGTCATTTAAATTTTTAGGATGAAATTTTCAAAATGGTTATTCATGCTGAAGACAGTCAAAGTCACCTTCAATCTCTCTCTCTCTCTCTATATATATATATATATATATATATATATATATATATATATATATATATATATATATATATATCTTCTATATTTCTATCTCTCTCTCTCTCTCTCTCTCTCTCTTTCTCTACTCTCTCTCTCTCTCTTTCTATATTTCTATCTCTCTCTCTCTCTCTCTTTCTATATTTCTATCTTCTCTCTCTCTCTCTCTCTCTCTTTCTATATTTCTATCTCTCTCTCTCTCTCTCTCTCTTCTATCTCTCTCTCTCTCTCTATTTCTATCTCTCTCTCTCTCTCTCTCTCTCTCTCTCTCTCTCTCTTTCTATATTTCTAATCTCTCTCTCTCTCTCTCTCTCTTTCTATATTTCTATCTCTCTCTCTCTCTCTCTCTTTCTATATTCTATCTCTCTCTCTCTCCTCTCTCTTTCTATTTCTATCTCTCTCTCTCTCTCTCTCTCTATCTCTCTTCTCTCTCTCTCTCTCTCTCTCTCTCTCTCTCTTCTCTATATTTCTATATTTCTTTCTTTCCAGTTTTTTTTTTCTTGCTTACTACTCATGACTTAATCAAATTTTCAATTCTTTTCATGCTTTCTCAATGTCAGGATGATGCTGTTGCTAAAGTAAGTTTTATTCTTCATTGTTTTTGTTTTTTTGTTTAGTTTTTTTTCTTATTCCTTAAATGCAACTCTTCCCCTTATTGGGTGTTGGTTTTTAAAATTTGTTAGCAATTTCATTCTCTAATGTAGAGTTTTCATTGCAGTTTGCTATGAATGGTTGCCAGTTGCACAATGATCAAAGTCTGCTATGCATGAAAATTAATGACATGCACTGCTGTGTGGTGGACATGTTTCATTCCAGTTCTTTTACCGACCAACAATTCATATATATATATATATATATATATATATATATATATATATATATATATATCATTTTTTTTCCCCAGTTTCATATTTTTTTAAGAAATTTATACATTTTGTCATGTTTTAATTTTTCTAATGAATTAGTTTTTTTGTTGTTTTTTTTTTTATTCACAAATATATTATTTTAATCAATGTAACTTTTGACTCTGCTTTTTATTATGTTCAAAATGTTTTATGATTTTCTAATGAAGTGCATATGGTATCTGTTTGTTTTTTTTTTGTTGTTTGTTTGCGTGTGAATTGTGAATTAATGTTTGTTTTTGTATGTGTATGACATAAAGAATTACAGATACCATGTAAATCTTTTTTTTTAATTTTTTATTTTTTTTTATTAAACATTTTGAATCCAATAAAAAAATCAGACATGCAAGTAAACCAATTGAATTGAATTCAATTCAAAAATGCTATTATCAAATTCACTATAAAAACAATTGTTTTAATTTTAGAAATTTATCTTATCAAAACTTTCAGAAATTGATTGACTTTGTTCTCTGCTTTTTTTTTGCTTTTTTTTTCTGCTTTTTTTTATTCTTTTTTTTTAACCATCTTTTGAAACTATCAATTGCCTAATTAATTGAAGCTGTTGCTTGTTGCTTTTTAAATAAGTATTTGCTATTCAATTTTTTAGTCCTGTTCTCGTTTCTATCGGTCTGTTGCCATGGTGATGGTACTGGAATTTTTTTTTTTTTTTTTTTTTTTTTTTTATCTAGATAAAATGATATAATCATTCTTTAATTCCTCATTAAATTAAAAGTAAAAATAAGTTTTGATGAGCTTGTGATGGTATGCTTTAAAAACAGCTTTTTAGTTGGATGCAGTTAAATCCTTGTAACAATTTTAAAACAGGACTGGAAATTTTAATTGGAATAGAAAAGAAACAACTTTTAAATGTTTTAAATTACATATAAAATTAAATAATATTAATCTAGTTGTAATTATAGAACTTAAAATGTGTTTGTTTTGTGGTTTAATGAACTTAAATTCAATAAAGCCAATTAAATTGTTTTGAATATCATGGGAACTTACATATAACTATCATTCATCATAGAAATATAAGAATATCTATCTGATTTATGAATTCCTCTATTTGATTCTGATTTGAAAGAAATAACTGTTTTCTTTGTAATTGTATTATACTTTCCTTATTTACTGTTTAATATATTCAAACAGTAAAGTTGGGAGCTGACGGTAGGTGTGGCACACCACCTCAGTAAAAAAAAAGGCCATCTCCCTGGTCACTAGCAAAAAGAGGATAGACTCCCTGACTGTCCAGCTAATACTAACAATAGACCACTCTGTCAATTTTTTTATATTTAAACACTGATATAACTGATCTTTATATATATATATATATATATATATATATTTCTATATATATATTTCTATGAAGTAAAATGGTTCCATGGGTAATTCACGCAACTTTTGCCATATTGAATAGAACCTTACTGAAAGAGTAAATTATTTTAGAAAAAAGGTTTCATTCTAAAGAGAATGTCATGTGATGCTCTTATTTTCTTTTTATAAATCCCTCATGACATTATCAGGTGGCCTTTACATACAATTTAAGTGAAGTAAAATAAAAAATACCTAACTACAATATGAACATTCTGCCATTGTTTTTACAAGGTCAGGTGAATCTAATTCACTGATATATTCTAAAGACTTTGTGAGATTTCTGAAGCATTATTAAGCCACATGGTTTTATGTAACCAACTTGGGTAAAATGGGGGGGGGGTTAGCATTTTTATTTTTTTTGCTTTTAATGCATGTAGAATTATTTCATTTTTTTTTTGTATTATAGGTGGATGGGGAGTAGATGTGATTTACTTTCTGATGTAGCCGAATAACCTATTAGGTTATAAAGTTCATATACTAAGTAATTCCTCTTTATGGCATCTTTCTGGTTAATGTGTAGGTGCTTGTGGTGTAACAGTTACCATCATAGAAAGTAAACTCTGCTACCAAAGTTCCAGTCCGGAATGCATTTTCACATAACTGTAATATGAATCCAACTATCCTCCCTCCAGCTATGGGGAAATAGTAGGATAGACTGGTCTCTTTAACTTTGGTATGGCAACCCGTCTAGAAGGAAAACTCTGAATTCCAACCAGTTGTTGACCTGGAGAGACATGGGCTCCACCAGGCTCTTCCTGCCAAAGACATGCTACAAGAGTAGCACCTCCACCCCACCCACCCCCGTCCACAACGAAACCAGGTTACATGACCAGTGAGAGATTTCTTAATGGAGATTACTTTGCAGTGATCGTAACCTCTGAAAGTAACATGCAACAAGTTTTACTGGCTCAGTCGATAGAGCATCTGCCTAGGAACCCCAAGATTCCTAGGTTGATACCGGCCCTCACCAACTTAGTGTATGATAAGCACAGGGATCTATGCGGTAAAGTGAGGAGCTGATGGTAGGTGTGGCGCTCCACCTTACACACCAAAAACAATTTCCTTAGTCTAGTGCTAGTGAAAAAGGGATAGCCTCCCTCGCTGTCTGGCTGATACTGACTTTATGCCACTCCGATGACCTTTTTTTTTTTTTTTACTTCCATAATAACAGCAGTAAAGGATGATCTAATTAATTTCCTTATAGTGGAGATGAAGTGGATTCATGCCATTCCCAAAGGTATTAGTATAAAGTAAATGCAAACTGCCTTTGCCAGATTTTGAACTCTGTTCTTCTATTCTATTCTCCACAATGTTAATGATTAGATCCCAAATAAAGTTTAAATTATCATCTTTGTCTTGCCAATAGAACATGGAAATTTTTATTCAACATATTTTTTTTCTTTCAATAATAGCTACAAATTTTCATTAAATATTTTTAAAGAGGTTACATAACTGAAACTGAGAATGAAATGGATGGTCTTTATGAATCTATACATCTTTCGTTATTTAGTATTTAAGTGAATGTACGAGAGTCATTCAATAAATAAGGGGAATTTTTTTGAATAAGCAAAAAAAATTATTTTTCCCTCAGAATCTTTTTAACGTAAATATAAGCTCTGCATTGTTTGGAATTGGTTTATAGCAAAAATTATTTAAATATCGCCAAAATATTTGCTTTGAGGCTATTCAAAATAACAGCAAATCCACCAGCGTGCTTCAAGCTTGAACAGAGGTCTGTCACCAAATGTTTGGTCTCTGAGAAATGCAAACCATGTGAAATTTACTGAAGAATGTGTGTTGTGTATGCAGAAGCATGTTTTAGTAAAATGTTTACAAATGTGCTAAATACGAGTTTTCTACTATGAGCCTAATAGTCAATCCATAGAGTGGAAATATTCTGACTCTCCAGTAAAGAAAAAGTTCCTGGTGCAACAGTCAGTAAAAAAAGATCATGCTGACAGTCTTCTATGACATGGAAGGACCCATTACTATTGATTTTTTTTTAAAGAGGTGCAACTGTAAACTGTGCTTCCTATTGCCAACACCTTAGACAAAATTCACCTTATTTATTAAATGTTTTACGGCATATCAACACTTTTCAGGTCATTTAATGCTGAATCAACTAATTTTGATAAACAAAGGACTCGGGTTTCTTCCAATACCTGTTGTTACTTAAGTCACCCAATTAAGTATTGAACAGGCTCATCGCTACTTATCTTCAGTGATCTAGCAGGATCTAGTGCTTTCAGTGTGTGAAAAATTATTGGTTTCTCATGATAATCTATAGCATCAGTAACAGCAAAATTGAATCTTTTTGGAAAAAAAAAGTTTGTTCTGTTTGACAAGACAGTGTACTGTAAAAATTGCTGAAGCTTAGTGAATCTGTTACTGCAAAGCATTATAGTGGTCACCTTTTAAAAGTTTAAATGCTGGAACTGAAGGGGAGAAAATAGTATTTAAAGGACAGGGTAGATGGAAAGGCATAAATGTTGCATGACAATTTCCACAGATGGCTTTGACACCACCACCCACCCCAAAAAAAAACAATAGTTTGGATGGGAAGTTCTTTCTCATGTAGCATATTCACCAGACTTAGCACCATTGTTTTATCACAGCAGAAATTCTGTAACTGGTCAAAGATTTAAAGATGACCAGTTACAGTTCATCTGGACTAAAGCGATGAGGAGTTCCCATCAGGAAAAGGATTTTAAAAAAGGCACACAAAAATATCACTATTAATGTTGCAATCTCTTCTGGGCCAATCTTAAGAATAGGGAGACATGCAGTGATATTCTTGAGTTGATAAAGGAAAGATCTATTGTGACAAATCATAGCCCATCCCCACTTCACTACTCTCAAAATTAAAATAATCTCTTGTTACTCTGCCAGTTACTAAGTGCTTGACCCTTTTCAAAACTCCCCAACTCTCATGTGTGACAGTTTATTGTACCTACCGTGAGTGTGCTCATGATGGACCCTTTGCTGTTGGTCACACTGTTGGCCAGCAGGTTCACTGGTAATAGGAGGTAGCCAAGACATTACATTCTCTGTACTTTGCAAATATCATATTCTTGTGATCTATGACTGCATGGTTTTTCCTCTTGTTGTATAATGGAACACTAGTATACTAGTACATACAAATAAGTAGTTCACAGCAGAGTGCTAAGAATTACATAGACAGTTCTCATAAAGGTCTCCGTAAGTTTTAAACAGCAGTAAACAAGTAGTTTTGGATCAGTTCATTTACTCCAAGAAAAGGTACGATAAGCTAGTCCACAACACCTAAGTAAAAATTTACTGTTCTTGAATTTTGCAAACCATTCACAACATGTACTGTTTATTTGCAACATGAATCCATAAGGTTTCATCAATCACTTCCTTTGCTTCTACTGCTATCTTGCCCAACTCAAAATAAAAGAACATGTAGTGTCTTGTGTTTAATTTTTGTGCAATGGTTAGCAAGCTTGTCTCGTAGATCCATTAATATTGAATAGCGGGCTCGATCCTTGCTGTATTGCCATACTTGTGACCTTGTGTCGCATTATAACCATGATGAATGGGTTGGATAAATACCTATGTCTAGCATGTCTATGATACAGCATAATTGAGCACTAGAAGAACAATCAAAATTGTGATTTCCAACTGTACTTCCAGCTTCCAATTTTCAACCAAAAAAAAAACTCTGGGAACTTTTGCACACACCTAGCTTTTTCCTCTCTCTCTTTCCTCTCTCATATATACTCTACATGAGTAGGAGGGGACCCAAGGTCTATGTATTAAGTGGAATTTAACAGGTTTGAATTCAGTTTTCCTTCTAGATTGGTTGCCTAACCAAGTTTAAAGATCCAAGTCTGCCCTACTATTTGTCCATAGCTGGAGGGAGAATAGTTGGATGCATACCTTTCCCAAGGGTGTTAGCACTATATGAAATGCAAACAGCCTTGTCCAGGATTTGAACGTCTCACTGTGTCCATTTCCTATGATGGTAACCATTACACCTCACACCGCCATATATATATATATATATATATATTATATATATATATATATATATATATATATAGTAATACATGTTTATTCCTAATTTAAATGCTCATTAATGACTGATAATATATATATATATATATATATATATATATAAAGTTTCCTGTCTCAATTATTCAAACACTTGAGTATGCAGAATGTTGTATATACAAATAAATTGGTCTCAATAGGTATAAGTGGTAAAAGTCTTGTCTAAGGTCAAGATAGACACACAATGACAAATCCCAAATAACCATTTAACTATTTGTTGATGATGTTAAACTATTTGTTTGACCATTATCAAAAGAAATAACACAAATGGATCTAAATAAACTGTCATATTCGGAAGATATTTGCAAATTCAAATTAACATAGGAAAATGTAATTTCATAGTGGATCAAAAAACATTAAAGTTGAATATAAATTAAATTATAGGAAAATCAAAAAAGTAATCTCAGGGTTGGCTTTGATGTTATTTTTAAAGCTAACAGTGAAACCATTTTGGGCTAATGGAATGATTGGCTGGATAGTTAGAAATTTTAATTCAAAGGAGGCAAATGTTTTAAAATATATAAAACCTTAATAAGACCTCATATAGAATATTATACTCATCTGGTAGTCTCACCCGTAACCTTGGCTATCTTGAATGCTTTGGTTGACTATCGAACTACTGTCTGCCAGATGAAAATGTGTGTTGCTTTTATGTGGGTTTTGTCTTCTTTGTCTTGTCAGATTCTCAAAAGGCTCATTAATTAATATAGATGTATATTAACATAGATGTCATTATACCTTGGTATAAGGACATCTATGTGCACCATAAAGTAGAAATATCTTTGTTTATCTTGTATGGTATATTATATTAAAGTTATCAAATAACTAACATTTGATTATATTGATATTGTGTTTTTACTACATATTGTTCAATCTATTCTTTGGCATTCATCAAATGTACAATCTATTTAAAAAAATCTCACTCACTCACACAAATAGTAACTACCAATCATTTTTTACATAGTAAAAAGTAATGTCTATAGAGTGGCCTATTGTCAGTATCAGCTGGACAAGGGAGTCTATCCTCTTTTCACTAGTGCTAGATCAGGTAGATTGTTTTGTGTCTGAAATGGAGCTACTGTGAGCTTCCCACTTTACAACACAGATCCAAGTAGTGCTACTCATGCACTGAGTTCATGAGAGACAGTATTAAACCTGGAATCTTGTTGTTTTGAGGCAGATGCACTATCGACTGAACTAGACCGGAAATATTTTTGATTAATTTATTTGATTTTATGGTTATCACTATTGACAGTACTGATCCAGATATCTTACAGTACTCTATTTATATTATCAATATAATTGCCACCTACCTTCTCAAAAGTACACCGTCAAGCCCTCTAGCACCTATATGATTTTCCCAACCCTATTGCCCTTATGGCAAGCCCCAACCCCTTTTTATCATATGGGTACTAGAAGGCAGTGGCTGTGGGTCTACATGTCCTGGGAATGACGTTAAACTCTATCTGATGGTGAGGTTCCAGTTTTGGAGGTTTGGGGAATGTGGAGCACCCCATTCATCACCATTGCTCCCTGGTCCACTCTGACACGGAGTGGTAGTACCTGTTAGGGTCCCATCTATGGGTTAAATAGAAAAATGTATTTATAAAAAAATTGTATTATCCATTAAGAATTGATTTATTTCAAAACTTTATCGGCATTAAATGCCCCACTGAGGTTGATATGCCGCAAAACAAAACAAACCAAATCAAATCAAAAGTACGCGTCCTACTATGATCATAATGTCATACACATTCTAATCCTATTATCTAAACTAAGTTCTGTAGAAATTGTTTTGCTTTGCAATATTAAGTAGCTTAATATGGCAATTAAATGACAATAAAGTACTTTGCTAACTTTATTTATAATCAACTTATATAACATAAAATAGGCTCATGGTGTAATGGTTATTATTGTTGAAAATGGACTACTTGACAATCAGACTTTAAATCCTGGATGAAGCTGTTTGCATTTCATATAGTGCTAATACTCTTGTGAAAGATATGCATCCAACTATTCTCCCTCCAGCTATGGGTAAATAGTAGCACAGACTGGTCTCTTTAACCTTGGTTAGGCAACTAGTCTAAGAAGGAAAACTCTAAATTCAAACTTGGTAAACTCTGCATTAGAAATTGGTCATGTGTCACATGCACCTCATGTAGAAAGATTGGTAAATAAATATATAACATTAAAAAAAAAAATGAAGATTAGATTTTTGTTGTTCATTGTTTTATTAAAATTGTTTATAGAAAGTTCTCTGTACTTACGAAATATCTCTTTTTCATCTAAATTATTGTTTTAATAAACTTTTCACAATTTCTCATTCTAAAGTACATTTCATTCTTGAATAAAATTTTCTGAAGTAGTTATTTACTCGGCTTTTCTTAGTTGTAGCACAAGGCCTGATGTATGGAGCATTCACCGAGACTCAAACTCACTAGTGATGGTTTGCTAGTCAAGCTTGCTAATCATTACACTACGTGAATTGCCCTAAGATTTTATAAATTATGATATAACTACTGGAGTATTGTAGTGAAATGGATCCAAACTTACCTAACTCCAAGCATCCTTGATGCTTAGTCTATACTGTCGCAGCCGCAAACTGTCATTCCGTTGCTGCGCATGAGCAGAATAGGCAGTTTTATGACCTTTAGTAATTTGCATAGGTGAGCCGCTGGCTCAATAAAAAGCAACCTATTGTGAAAAGAGGGCAGTCAGAGTTTGTGTTTGAGACGTGTTACTTTCAAATTCCAAATTCAAGTATGTCTTGTTGAAGAATATATCTTCTTTATATTGATTTTGGAATCCTTATTATGCATTTATCTATTTATACTTTTAACTTGCTAAATTTGATGAAGCATTTATCTTAGTACAGTGTGTGTGTGTGTGTGTGTGTGTGTGTGTGTGTGTGTGTGTGTTAGTCTCATTGATGGTGAAATTATTCTTCATTTAGGTGCTCATCAATTGTGTCAAACATTTGTGTAGGAGAGAGTCGCCATGGCATAGTGGCTAACATGCTGGACTGTAACATCATAATAAGCAAGTTCAAACTCCAGTCTCGTTATTACCACCACTTTCGAACTAATACCCTTGAGAAAGGTTACAACCCTCTCACCCCCACTAGCTATGGGTTAAATAGTACCACTACTGTCTTCCTACAAGGATGGCTTTAGCATTAAATAACCTGTGAAGGTTGATATGCCATAAAAAAAGAGATCAAACCAAACTTAGTGTAGTCCAACAAACATTAAATTTACAAATAGATCAAATAAAATAATTGAATGTAATTTATAAGGATATGGTTGTGGTTCTGTAAATTATAAGGATATGATTCTGATTTGAATTTTGACCCTATTCAAGACAATAAAAAGGACCTTAATTTTTAAATTCTGGTTTTAAGTTTGCATTTTTGTTTTTTAGGGGGGGGGGGTAGTTTAAAAAATTCATAGTCTGGAGTTATTAAAAAAAAAAAATTTGTAAAAAGTGTGTGTGTGTGTGTGTGTGTGCGTGTGTATATATATATATATATATATATATATATATATACCAACCTCTCCACACAACCAGGATGTGACACAAGGTCAGTTTCTTATATGGTATTAAGCAGGTTTGAATTCGGAGTTTTCTTTCTCCTAGACTGGTTGCATAACCTAGGTTAAAAAGCTTAGTCTGTCCTACTGTTTATCCATAGTTGAGGGATAATAGTTGGATGCATACCTTTCCCAAGTGTATTAGTGCTTTGGAAAATGCAAACAGCCTGGACCAGGATTTGAACTCATGCCACTAAGTCCATTTTCTACAACAATAACCATTACACCATGAGCACCTTTTAGAAAGTTTTTTTTTTTTTCACACCAAAAGTTACATGAGATTTCAATTTGCTTTTCTTCTCTATTCTCTTCTTTTTCTTCAAACTGGGAAATATTATCAAATTAATCCAAATCAACTATTTTATATTTGGTTGTTAACTTTCTGAATATTTTATAACCTCAACAATTTAAGAAAAAATAAACAACAAAAAAAACAGGAATAATAATTCAACATAATCATAAATCATTATTTATCATTCTCTGTCAACATGTCAGTAAATTATGATTTCCTTTGCAATAGGATACATTACTTTAAATTAACAGCCCTATTAGCGGGGCTTTAGAATACACTGACTGCACCTCTGCAGAGGGGTAAGAACCCCCCAGTGGGGCCATCTGTTGGACGTGGGTGGCGACCCGTAATGCAGGATGGAAACCTGGTGGATGAGCAGTCCATGACATGCAACACTCTAATTAGATCCTTACTTAGGCTAGAAGGGTGGTCAGAGAGACCCCTCCTATCAATCGGCTGGTCACGTCAAGCCTTAGCACCTATATGATTGCTTCAACCCTATTGCTCTTATGGGCAAGCCCTAACCCTTTTTATCATGTGGGTGCTAGAAGGCGGTGGCTGAGGGATTTCATGTCCTGGGTATGACGTTAAGCTCTATCTGATGGTGAGGTTCCAGTTTTTGAGGTTTGGGGAATGTGTAGCACCCCTTCACCATTGCTCCCAGGTTCACTCTGACCCGGAGTGGTGGTATCTGTTAGGGTCCCATCTATGGGTTAAATAGAAAAAAATGAGTTTATAAAAAAATTGAGTATCCATTAAGAATGAATTTATTTCAAAACTTTGTCAGCATTAAACAACCCACTGAGGTTGATATGCCGTAAAACAAACCAAACTTTAAATTAGAGGTTCTTCTGTTGTTTTTATTTTACAAACCTTCATCCTTCCGGATGTTCAGGCAACAGAATAAAAAGGGGGGGTGGATAATTAGAGGGAGCAGGAAAACTTCCTAACTACAAGTTTTTCTTTACTCATCTATCCTTTTAGAAGTCCGTCACAGGCAACAACGTCACTCCATGTTGTTCATCAGTTGTGGCCCCTCTGATGGCTAATTAGTCCAATTCTGAACTTGCAAATGTGGTCGCACACATTGCAAGGAAAATTTCTATCTGCATTTTGTGGTGCATGACGACGAAAACGTCGCTGCTCTGTAGCCCTGTTAATCTCGATATTGAGCCACTCAGCTCCTGTGCAGCACGTGTCTCGCCAACCCTATCTGCTGGAGGCCAGATCTTTCAGGCTTGAAGGTGTAATGGCGCATTTCTTCAGCGCTGTCTTAATATGGTCTTTGAACCGCTTTTGGGGGCCTCTTACACTTTGAGTGCCTTCTGCAAGTTCACCATATAAAGTACTTTACAGGGGAGTCTGTCTGCAGGTATGTGGATGGTGTGACCCAACTCATCTATACAGTGTATTATCTGGTGTTGTCAAGTAACAGGTGGATGTACAATTGCATACCTTTTGATTACATTTTGAAGATGAATACTATACACTTCAATGATTTGTCTTATTCAGAACTGTAAGCAGTTCATAGTAAATAATTTGTGCATCTCACATTCCAAAAAAAAACATGATCCGTTTCTGTTGTAATTCTGGCTTTGGTATCAAAACAGCTGTGCTTTTGTCTATTCAGTCAGTCTATTTATGCGTTGTTAGCCACTACGCCATGGGGACTCCCTTCTACATCAAGTTTGACACAATTCATGGAGCACCTAATGAAGAATAATTTCATTATCATTGAGACTAGCACACACACACAGCACAATAAGTGCTTCATCACCAAATTTAACAAGCTGAAAATGTAAATAAATCCATAAGGATTCCATAAGATATGTTCTTCAATAAGGCATACTCCAGTAGTCATATACAAACACTATCTTTTTCATGACCTGTGATGATGGTCTCCAATTATGAATGTATGCAAATGAGAGAAATAAAATATGTGCATGCATATTGATTTCTATGTTTGGAGGTGTGTTTGGTGTAATAGTTATCATTGAAGGAAATGGACAGAGCATCACAAGTTGAAATCCTGGATGGGGCTGTTTTGCATTTCACATAGCGTTAATACCTTTGGAAAAGGTATGCATCCAACTATTCTCCTTCCAACTATAGGTAAATAGTTGGGCAGACTGGGTTCTTTAACCTTGGTTAGGTAACCAGTCTAAGAGAAGGAAAACTTATGAATTCAAACCTGTTAAACTCTGTGTAAGAAATTGGACATGTGTTACATCCAGCTCATGTGGAGGGGTTGGGAAATACATTACTTCCATTTTTTTTTTTTTAATTCATCGGTCAATGTGGAACCCAAATTTCAAGTTTAGTGATGTTGCAGTCAAATGCTTTAGGGTAATTCCATGTCAAATCATCCAGGCCATGTCACCCACCCATTTCAATTTTTCACCATTTTTCGCAAACCCCACCAAATTTGTCAAGCTAAAAATCGACATAACTCCGCCAATTTTTGGAATTGGAAGCTCAAATTTTAACATAGTCCACACTTGGAAAAAATTTCAGAAAAATTGAAGAGGGTGGGTGACAATTTTACTTTTTTCAGTATGATTTGACATGGAATTACCCTTTAGCCACTGTGCCACAGTGACTCTACTCTCTATTAATTCTGTTGAATTAAAGAAATATGTTCTCAGATGCTCAGAAAAAATTTTAGAATTAGATTATAAATTCTATAAATAGGCTTGGAATCCACATGAAGCCTAGTGGCTGCCAAAAACTATCTTTAACTGAGTACTCCTAATTGAAAGGGGAAGTCCCTGTGATGTAGTGGTTAACGTGTTGGACTGTGACATCATAGTAAGTAAGTTTGAATTACAGTTGCTCTATTATGTTCACTTTTGGACTAATATTTTTGGGATGGGTCTGAAATTGGCCCAGCTATGGGTTAAATAGTACCTCTATTGTTCTTCTGCAATTATGGCTTTGGCATTAAATAACCCATCATGGTTGATATGCTATGAAACCCAAAAAAAACAACAACAAAAATAATAATTGAAAGACTTCTTAAACATTCTATGCCTGGAACATATAAGTTTATCTATCTCATATAAATTTTGTCTGAATTAGATATTAATCTATTTTTGTGCTTAACAGGACACGCCACCGGTTACTAAAGTAAGTCAAAATGTGGGCAATTTAACTTCTTTTAAATAGAACAGGGCTCATCATTTGGAATTATATATATATATATATATATATATATATATATATATATATCTTTAAATCTTTTGGTAATAATATCATCGCTTTATTCTTCCTGCTTTTCTTTATTTTCTCTCTTAATTTTCATATCTATTAACCTATGTTTACTATTACAAAATGATCTTCCTGTCAGATGCCTATATATTAATTAACTGCTTTATTATTGTCTTAGCAGTTTAATTGTCTGTCTGTCTCTCTCTCTGTCTCTCTCTGTCTCTCTGTCTCTCTCTGTCTCTCTCTCTGTCTCTCTTCTCTCTCTCTCTCACTCTCACTCTCACTCACTCACTCACTCACTCACTCACTCACACTCACTCACTCAAAGACAAGCAAAATTATATATTATATAAATAAAAACGCTTGTCATTTCTTTTACTTCTTCTTTACAAAATGTTTCATATTCAGAAAAAAAACGATCATTATATTATTATAAACATTTTATTATGGTGTGAACTATTCTATTCTTCATAGTAAGTGAGAATGTTTATCAGAACTAGTAATCTGTATATTACTAAAAAGAAGTCATTGAATTGTCTCTAACTTTGTAAAGGACCATTAACATACCAGAAATTATTCAGAAAATTGCACTTTATTTTTTTTTTTTTTTCACATTCTTGATGTTTAATGGCAAGCTTTTGTTCTTTTTTATCTCTGCTTATTCACTTCCTTTGTATTTCTTATATATATATATATAGTAAAGCCTGCATTTGTAAAAATTTGTCTGCTTCAATTTCAAGTTTTCTCACTTTCTTTTTATTGCAACCAGTTTCTTACAAATAAGTTGGTCATCAAATTATTGCTTTCATATAGCCAAAAAAAGGAAAAAATTAACAGGGATTTTGCTGATACCATCAGTCTTTCTTCATTTTTCACTGATTTGCTTTAGTTTTTTTACTTTTAGAATATAATTCAATTGCTTTTATCTTTATTTTGAGACTTTTAAAAAAATGTTATATTTTTTATTCATCTATTTTTATTTTTGGTTACTGATTGACTTTATGAATAAGCATATACAAAAGTAGATTTGTTTTATGGAGAATGAAAAAAAAAAAGAAAAGGGCAGTCTTTGTCAGTCTAATGTTAAGACATTTCTTTTAATTTCATTGTAATTCATCCTCCCCGCCCCCTTCAAAATATGTGAGAACAGAAAAGTTATTCAAATTTGTACTCAATGTAACAGACAGAAATTGACTGATTTCACTCACAGTCCCTGCAAAAAATCAGCTAAAGTAACTGCAAATTTTGTATCTGCTTATACAAACCAGCAAAGTTAAAAAGTACCATTTTGTTTTGTTTTACTTGTTTTATCATCTAGAAATAATTTCAAACATTTTTTTTAAATTATAAATTTTTCTATTTTGATAAAAATAATTTTTCATCATTTATTTAATTTTTTCACCATTTTTTTTTTTTCTTTTAATCATTTTTACTACAGATTTTTTGCTGCCATTCAGTATTTTTGATAGAACTGCTAAATTATTTTTATTGAAGAGGGAAGTGTAGAATTACCTGTTGGAAATTAATACATTTGTATTTTTGCATTGTAGTCAGATATTATTAGCAAATAATCAGGTCTTGTATATCATTCATTTGTAAGAAAAAAATGTATATATTACTGATGATCTAATGTTTTTGTTGGATATATATATATATATATATATATATATTTTTTTTTTTTTTTTTTTTTTTTTTTTTGTTATATCAGGAATTTTTTTTTTTTCTAATCAGCATAACTCTTCTTTAATTTAACTTTTTTTTTATATAAAATCAAATGAAATTTTAATCTGTTAAGCACACTGACCTCACAACGACCCTTTTTCTTTTTTTTCTTTTAGAAACAATTCAGTTTATTTAACAAGATAAAAATATTTTTTGATTAATTTCAATTCCTGTATTGCAAAAACTTAAATGAACTTATAAAGTTTGACTGAAAAACTTTGGGAAAATATCTATTTCAACAATATTGCTAGCATTTGCACTTGTGCTTTTACTCAATTTAATAAAGAGAAATCTACCATTTTATTATTAAAACTTGTAATCTTTATTCATCTAATAGTAAATGAAAATTTATCTAAAATTATCAAATTGCCTCCAACTTTTAAAAACTTTCTCTTTCAAAACTGTGTCTAAAAACCTATTATGAAATGTTTATAATATTGTCATACAAGATACAGTTCCTTTCACATTTCCTTTTGCTTTTTCAATAAAGCATTCTTAGATTTTTAATAACTCAGTATATTTGTTAGTCTATTTTTTTATTTTAATATTCAAACATTTAATTTTTTAGGTATTGGTGTGTTTTTTCTTTATAGGAACTATCCAATGAATTAGTAAAAAGAAGAAAAAAAAGATTTCCAAACATTTTATTCCCTCAACAAAATTTCCCTAAAACAAAGATCAATTAATGAATGTTATCAGCCATCATTATTCATCATTTTCTTCTGATAACATGTCAGCAAATTCTTACAATAAAAAGCCCTGTAGGCTGGGGCTTTAGAATACTGCACCTCTGCAAAGGGGTAAGACCCCCCCCCACCCTCAAATGTTGGCCACCTGTTGGCTGTGGGTGGCGACCCGTAATATTTAAGAATGGAATCTTGGTGGATGAGCAGTCCATGACATGCAACACTTCACTTTGGCCCTTACTTAGACTAGACAGGCGGTCGGAGAGGCCCCCTCTTATCAATCGACTGGTCATGTCAAGCCCTAGCACCTATATAATTGCCCCAATCCTATTGCCTTTATGGCAAGCCCAAACCCTTTTTATTATATGGGTGCTAGAAGGCAGTGGCTGAGGGTCTTCATGTCCTGAGAATGACGTTAAACTCTATATGATGGTGAGATTCCAGTTCTAGATGTTTGAGGAATATGGAGCAACCCTTCATCACCGTTGCTCCCTGGTCCACTCTGACCCGGAGTGGTAGTACCTGTTATGGTCCCATCTATAGATTAAATAGAAAATTGTGCTTGTAAAAAATATTGATTATCCATTAAGAATGAATTTCTTTCAAAACCTTGTCAGCTTTAAATAACCCACTGAAGTTCATATGCCATAAAACAAACCAAACCAATCTTACAATAAAATGATTTCGTATTAAAGTTTACATCTGTCATAATGAAAAGACCTTATCATTTCTGCTTTTTGAGTTGAAAAGGTGATAATAAAAGGGGACACAAATTAAGTGAATATAACAAATGTGGTAAAACTTCCCAAGACCAATTGCAATATTTAATCTGTATAATAGAGGATTTTTTTACAGTTGTGGGTAATTGGTCAGTGGTTCTGAATAGGATTCATATGACACCTCCCACTCAGCAGGACCATATAACTTTTTTTTTTTGGTGGGGGGGTCCAGGCAAGTAAGAAATATTTAATTATAAAAATGCAATAAGTTCAAACTCCAGTCACGCTATTACATTCACTTTTAGACTAATACCCTTGGGAAAAGTATGAATCCCCTCATCCTCCAAGCTGTGGATTAAATAGTAGTACTACTACTGTTCTACAAGGATGGTTTTGGCATTAAATAATGCACAAAGGTTGATATGCCATTAAACAAAGAAACCAAACCATTTTCCACAACATTCCTTATATTTTTCACTTCTTTAATTCCTTTATAACTATCTGTTTACAATTAAAGAGAAAGCTTTAAAAAATTGTTTTGGGGGTTTTTGTTTTAGTTTTTTTTGTTTTTTGTTTTTCAAATAACAACTAAACTTATTTTAATTGTAGAAGCATCATATTTTAGCAGGAATTGCCAATACAAATTCAATTATACGATAAAGAAACCCAGTTTATTTTTCTATATTCTCCCAAAATAAAGATTACTTTTGTTTGTTTGTTTCCAAATAAAGTTGCAATAAAAACTCTTACCAGATAATTGGTTTCATAAAATTCTTGCCTTCCAGTAATCAAAAAATAAAAAATAAGAATATTTCCATTTCTCCCATGTTTGTTTTCTTAGCCAGAAGCTATTTGATTATAATTCCTAATGTTCACTTTTTACATTTATTTTTAAGAATCTATCATTATCTTTTATTTTCACACTTCTTTATCTCTCTTATCTGATGCTGAAGTTCTTTTCATTTTGGCATGAACATAGAGCAAATACTGTTTACATTTGCTATGGGCAAAGGTAACAATTCAGTTTTGTGCTATTTATACCTTTGCAGTGTTTAGATTGTAAAAAAAAATTAAAAAAAAAAAAAAAGAAGATCTAGGTATGTCCAATCCCTCTCACTTAGAATTTAGTGTTTTGATAATTATCAAGTCTCTTTAAATAAACTTTAGACAACAACCATCATCTGCCCCAAACAATTGAATTTTCTCAAGACAATGTGCTTGTAATTAATTGTATCATCACTTTGTGTGTCCATTGTAAAATTTATTTCTATTAATCTTATTTTAATCCTTATTTGTCTGAATTTTTTAGATGAGGCTTGATAATTTGTATTATTTGTATTTTTTGGACTGTTGTTCTCATCTTTGTTATATACACAATGTTTCCACCGATGTGCTCTCTAGCCTTCTTCAGGTGTTTCTTGTCGAACTCAATGTAGACTGTTCTCATTCTTCTAACCATGACTGAGTACAAGTGTTATGTTGAGTATTCTGTTATTATCACCCACAGTCAGGATTGAACTTGCAACCTACAGATGACTGTAAAGGGTTCAATTCAAAGTTCTGTGAAGGTTCCCAATTACTAGAGATGGATGGTTTAACCGATAAACAAATTTTTTTCGGTTCTTCTTCATACTGTAAAACCGCAGAGAAATATTTTATGAAGCTGAAACCGTTCAGTGTAGTGATATTACTACTGAGCGAAAACACTGTTGAAAAAGATTTTCAGATTTTAATAAAATTTAAATTTTATCAACATTTATACTATTGTAAGAGTCAATGACTGAACAAAAATATGATAAAAACATTTGACTATTTTTTAGAAAATAAATTTGTAATTTATTTGTTTACAAAATAAATGGGGGGGATAAAAAGGAAATACAACAGCTATGACACTTAAGGAATCTATTTCATATTTTAGCATAGAATGTTTTCAAATAAAAAAAAAAAAGGTGTGTAAGGGGGTATATGACATAATGTCTGAAATCTATTTGTTTCAGTTATCCAAATTAAATGTTTAAAAATAAATAAAAGTAAATAAATGAATCAGCAAAACAGAATAGAAAGAAAATAACAAACCAGTTTCATTTTAATGTATGTGAATCACAAAATAAAATTGTTGTAAACAAGAAAAATGAAGATTTTTTTTTTTTTTAAACCAATTTGTTTTTATTTAGAAAATGTACCTAAAATTAGTAAGAATAATTAAAATAATTCTTAATTTCAGTTCTTCTCTCTAAAATGTATTATCCAAGGACAAACAAACAGGGATAGTTTATGCAACCCATTTTTTGTATTTTACCAAATTGATAATAAATATGGTATTTATTTATAGTTGACAATTTATTCATAAGTTTAATAATCAAGCTTAAATCTAAGTCATGAATTCTAGGATTAAATTACCTTTTGAAGACTAAAAACTGACTTTAGGTGAATAATCGCTACTTTTCTATCCACCCTTCATTTAATTCAGTTTTCAGGTGCACTGGTTTCTACACATGACTATAAATTTTTATTACCCTTACTTAAAACCAAATATTAACCCCTATGCACCAGTTGACAGAGGTTCAAGTATCCAAAATGACAACATTTATGGACATTTATGTGACAGAACATATTTTAAATATCATATTTGGAAACACAAGTAATCTGCAAAGTTGACTTATGAGTTGTATTTAAGTTTCTGAGGGGTTAAAGAATTAAATAGAATGGTAGAGTTGGGCGGTTTAGCAATTTTGATTTCGGTAGCAATTTCAGGGTTTTTTGTTTGTTTTAGCTCCCATTAATAATGCAGTTTTGGTTTTTAACTTAGTATTTGTTTCTTTCTAAAGAGGCTATTAATTCTCTTGTGTAATGATGATTAGTAGGTATGTGCAATTTTACTCAAGGGAGGTAATAAATTTTTTTAAATTCTAAAACAATTACCAAATATCAGGGAATTGTCCAATTTTAATGAAATTTTCAGCACTTTATTCATTAATGATTTAATTTTATAAAGAATAGGTTATTTTATTTTTTTTAAATTTGAAAAAAATGTTAGGATCATAGGAGTGGGGTCAAAATTAGCTCATTTAATTTTTTAAAATTCCAGTCTCCAATTTTTACATTTCTAGAAAGATGAATCCAGAAGACCACATTATAAAAAGATTTTTTAAATTCAAAAATTTTAAGACCCCAAAAAATGTTATTACCTCTATTGTTCTTCTACAACAATGTCTTTGGCATTAAATAACCCAAAAAGGTTGATATGCTATTAATGAAACAATGCCTGCCAATAAATATCACTTAGTACTGTGAAAGCATTATTGTTTGTTAGAGTTGGACGGTTTAGCAATTTTGATTTCGGTATCAGTTTCAGTTATTTTTTCCTTGATACCTCAGTTTCTGGTTCGATTTCGGTTTCTAATTTTTTTTTTTTCTTCTTTCTAAGGAAAACCTTCTCTTGTGTAATGATGAATAGATATTAAGGAATACCAATTTTCAGACATCATATCATATTTCCTTTTTTTTCCCCCATTTGAAAACATTCTATGCTAAAATATAAAGTGTCATATCTATCCCTTCCTCTCCCCCACAATTCTTTTGTAAACAAATTTCACATTTATTTCCTAAAAATAGTCAATTAAATGTTTTTATCTTTTTGTTTAATTTTACAATAATACAAATGTTGATAAGGTTTAATTTGATTAAAATCTCAGTCTTTTTAAAACACGTTTCCTGATTTTTAACTATGGAGAAAGCAACAGGGAACTATTCTATTATATCTCTTTCAAGAACATTCATAGTAATTCAGCTTACTAACAAAGGAAGCTGTGAAGAGCCATGTTTACCTAAGTTCTGAAATGATGTGGTACATTGCATTCTATTTCAATAAAATCCTTTCTTAGCAGTCCAACTAGCCTGATAGCTTTTGTTATAGAATCTGTTTATTCTTTTCAACTATTATCTCTGCATTGTCCCTTGGGAATCACACCTGTCAGCGATGTAAGAATCAATAATATGTTGCAACATTATTCTCTCTTTTATGGTTTTGCCATTTCAAATATCCTTCTTGGAAAAAGAAAAAAACAAAACTGATATTATATTGTCTGTAATTTATAGAAATAAGAAGAATCTAACCAACTAAAACCAGACTAGTAGCTTAGTCTCAAATGAATTACTATTTGATATCCTTCAAAATCTCAAACTTTCTTTATAATTCCTTCATTGTCTTTCACAAAGTATATTAGAAACAGATTTTGCTGGAGTAATAATTTTGAATTTTATTTGTCTGGACTTTTGAGATGAGGCTTCATGTATTATTTTGACTTTTTGGACTATTCTTCTCCTCTTTATCGGGATATATAGAAACACGTTTCGGACATTGTACCCTTTAGCTTTCTTTAGGTGTACTCTGTCCATCCAAGCATAGCAAGTATTCAAGATGGGAAATCATTTTGTATAGTTTTTCTGTTGAGCAAACAAGGTGTTGAACTTACAAAGATCTTATTCAGATAATGCCCATCAATCTGAGAAGTGTCACAAGAAGAATCATGTTCATTTTAAAAAAGAAAAATTAAAAGAGTACAATTTTGAATTTGTTTTCTAATCAAATTCAAGATGATTGTATTTGTATACTTTAAAAGAAACTGCTCTCCTTTGTTAAGGATTTAGAAAAGCTTTTTTATTTTAAAAATATATTTAAAGTTTAGGATGAAATCAGATGGTTAAAATAAAATTTTAAAATTTTAAAAAAAATCAGATATATTTTACCAGAGAATTGGCATCATGAAAATGATTATTATTCTCAATATCTCTGGAAAATTAGTATTATTTGGATTATTCAGACATCTGTACAACATTTCGGCCGATGTGCCCATCCGCCTTCTTCAGATATTAGTGGAACTCAGGAACCTTCTTGTTGTAATCAGGAACCTTCTTGTAATCGGGAGCCATCACAGAACTTTGAACCCAAACCTTTATTCAATTCACGGGGGTATCCTATTCTCATTCTACTAACCATAGCTGGGGTACAGGTGTTAAGCTGTGTTAATTATTATTCATGTTACTGTTGCCCTTGACCAGGATTGAACCTGCATCATCTCTTCCAATTATTTCTGGATAATTACTTTGAAAAGATTAAAAAAAAGGATTAAATATGAATGTGTTCCTTTCAATTAGATTTGGAGATTAAATATTATAATTCAGTTATTAACCTATTTTGTTGATTAATATGCTGCAATAAATAGTTATTATTATTATATCATTTTTCGTAATCTAAAAAGAGATTTCTTGACTAGTCTGCTGTCTATTTCTTTTTGGTGTGTGTGTATATATATATATGATGGACTCTCCCGTCGATTTTGACGTATGAGGTTCAGACAACCTCTTTCATCTAACCTTGTGTGTTAATCGCAGGTGACATTTCAGCCCCACCAATGACTTGCAAAGAAGTCCACAGATGGAACAAGAGTGTGCATCATTTGTATTGCCGGGACACTAGCCAATACTCTAGTCCTTTCTCTAGCTTGACGCAGCTTGGTGACCTCTGATGCTGTAAAATTCTTAATACCATTGTAACACAAAGTCCTCCACATTCTACAATTGAGTGCTGTGCTCTCAAATGTAGCGTAATATATATTTGCAGCTGAGAGGTTACTTTTCAGCTTGTCCTTAAACCTGAGCAATGGTCGACCCACGTTTCTTTTACCACCGTCAAGCTGACTATACATGAGAATCTTTGGTATTCTGTCATCATGCATTCGCAAAACATGACCAGCCCAGCACAATTGTGATTTTATGAGGAAGCTCTCCATTCCGTCAATGTTGCATATGGTGAAAAGGTCAGCATTAGACATTCTGTTTTTTAGGGTGAGTCCACAGATTGCTCGTAGGCGACCTTTGTGGAAAACGTCTAACTGCCAAATCTGTTTTCGATACAGTGTCCATGACTCCGAGCCATACAAAAGAGTGGTAAGAACAACAGCTCTGTATACCTGTATCTTGGTTGCAAGCCTAATGCCCCATTCATTCCAGAGCCGGTGGTGAAGCTTCCTGAAGGCACTAGAAGCTTTGGCAATTCTATTTCTATGTGTGTGTGTGTGTGTGTATATATATATATATATATATATATATATATATATATATATATCTACTGAGTCAGACGAACCTACTATTAGTTTCGCATAAAGCTCTTCAGGGCTAAAATCTGACTATATATATATATATATATATATAATGATAGAATTGGTAAAGAAAGTGCTTAAATATTGGGCATGTTAAGTTATAAATCTATTTCAACTGGAAATTCTCGTCTTTGAGAATATCAGCTTCTTTAGACTAATACAAGTAAGAAATGAGAAAGATTTTTCTGGACTAGGGTTAAATCATTAGAAGTTTGAGGGGGCAGACTTTTGGTCTCTGGTTTTGACCTTTTAAGGTTATTTGTATATTTATATTACCAGGGACATTTGGCATTAGGATGTTTGTATTCAGGGTTTCTGGTTTTGATTCTTAAGGTCATTTGTGTGCGTGTGTATATATGTATATATATACATACACACACATACACACACACACAAGACAAAATGTGAATCATTAGGTCACCCATTGAGCTCTGGGTAAATAATTGGGATTAGGGAAAGCGAGGGGGGGAAGTGATAGGCAGAATGTGAATAAGAGTCAGGTCAGTTTTTTACTTAATTGCAAATTACAACTAATCAGAACCAATTAAATTAAAATTAGTATAATAGTAGATATATAAAAATTAAAAAGTACCCCACCCCCCATGTTGGTAAACTCTAATACTGTTTTTTCAGTTCTGTTGAGCTGATTAAGATGGTCAGGTGGCTAATATTCTTGTTGCAATGTAGGCCTCTTCATGGTGACTTCAAAACCAAAATTCTAGCAATTTTCAAATTTAAATGTGATATGCTGTCAAGATGATTGCTCATTATTCAAGAGAACCATATTATCAGCAGATAGTGGAGACATGTAACCACCTCAGATTATATAGACTACCAATTGTGCAAAAACAGATATAGCATTTTTATCCTCTCTAAGTTTTTCAATAGTCTGCTTCAGCATCATACTGGAGAATATTGAGAACAGAGTTAGAGTTAGAATGCAATCATACTTCACACACCATACATTAGGAAGAGAAGTAATCATTATATCTGGTTTGACCAAGCTTCATGGATTTGGATGATCATAGTGACAAACTTGAGTAGATAATCAACGGTTTACTCAGATTTTCCAAAGTCTAGATCTACTGAGAAGGTCAACTAATGACAGTCTTTTATTCAGCTCTCAGAACTTTAGTTTTTTTGTTGTTTTTTGTTTTTTTTTTTTTTTTCTGTCTGAGACAGATCCAATCAAAATGGGAGTACCTGTGGCATAATGGTTAATGTGACAGACTGTAACATCATAGTAAGCAAGTTCAAATTCCAGTAGCGCTATTAGATTCATTTTCAGACCAATACCCTTGGGAATGGTATAATCATCATTGCCACTAGGTATGGGGTAAATAGTACCATTACTATTCTTCTACAAGGATTGCTTTGGCATTAAATAATCCATGAAGGTTGATATGCCATTAAAACAAAGAAACCAAACCTTGAGATCCAAGCAAAGTCAACATTACTACTATTACCTCTACAAACACACTGACTCTTAAGAATGTTTTTCAACATTAGACATGTATGTTAATAATCTCAAAGATTTTTTCCTAAATCAAAAATAGTTGTTTTTGTAAAGGGTGTTTTTTCTTTGATGTGACAAGGAAGAACATAACTTTGTATGTTGGTAACTACAAAGAATTCTACCATGCACAAAAATTCCCACCCCTCTTCTATCAGACCCTGAACTCTTTGCACAACAGAAGAGACAGATTTTGCACACCATCAGAAATTCCATCTTGAACAGCTGGCCTGAACTTTTACACACACTTTTTCAATGCCAATTATGAACAGTCCGAGAGACACACCATGCAACAACAAATGAAACTGGAACAGTACGAGGTACCAACACTGCATGAAATAACAGAAGCAATTGATCAGCTGCAAGTATTGATTACATCTTTGTAGAGATCTGGAAAATAAAGGCCTTACTCCACATGCAAGGCTTCATGAGATACTCTATTAAGAACTAAAAATAAGCATTACCTTTCATTTTGGGGTTCTTTTTTCTTTTCTTGCCTTTTTTTTTCCAATATTGGAAACCCAGTCATCAACATAACCAAAATGTTTGTAACCTCTTTGTGAAATCAATTATATATAAATAATCTTTGTAGTTTAAAATTATTTGATACATTATCCACCATACTTGTTTTTTTTAAACAAATATTTATAAACTGTGCCTCTTAGTCATGTATAGTTTTAATCAAGACCAGAATGATTAAACGGGAGTCCTGTGATGTAGTGTATCTAAAAAAATTCCACTTAATAAATTCATACAGGTTTATTTATCTGACCCATCATGTTCCTACTGTGTATATGTGTTCATTGGAGATAACTGTTTCCTTGTATTTTAAACAAGAATACTATATATATATATATATATATATATATATATATATATATATAGTTTTTGTTAAGAGCTCCTTGTGCCCGCATAACTGATAATACACAAAATGTAGGTACTCTAGGAAATATATATTGCAGCATCGGCCAATAAACTCACCACTTAACCCATTTAAACCTGTGTTTTTTCATTTTTCTTGATATATTACATATATATATATATATATATATATATATATATAATATTTAATTGTGTACTGAAAAGTTCATAGGCTGATGTCATATCTGCTGTTGATGACTTTTTTGACGAATGGGATCCAAGCACTGCAACATCAATTGAAATGTGTTGACCTCAAGGGGAACTGTTAAAAAATAAACCTCATTTGGTCACATTCCATTAGAGTATGTTGTTTAGCCCATAAACTTTTCAGCCAACCTTTGTGTGTATATATATATATATATATATATAATCTCACTATCCAACTCACCTGCTTCAAACGTATGTTTCACTTTGAAGCTGTATATACATATTCCTCCTATGGCAAATTCTGCTTTCATTAATTCCTAATTTAGCAGATGTCATATCTCTGTTCTCATAATAAAATCTTAAAGTTATAGTTTTTTTTTTCTATGAAACACTTTATTTCACAATATAAACATTGGCAAATCAGGTGGAATTTTTAATCAATAATTAGAAATTTAAAAAGTGTGTGTTTAATTAATCCAAATTTTAAAGAATATAACTTGTTTAATAAAATGAGATTTTCAAATTTTGCTTTATTCACAATAATTTCAAAGGATTTGAAAGGAAATTAATTGTCTTATATCTTTTATAATCAACCAATCATGAAGGCATGCGGGCAGCATGAATTCCCTTGACTCTCTCTCTCTCTCTCTCTCTCTCTCTCTCTCTCATCCCAATCCACCATTGCTCTTGGCAAGTTCACTAGGTGGCATCTAGTGTCCGCACAGCTGTTGAATGTAAGGCTTTACTGCTTGGCCAACACTGGTGTGTCCATGTGTTGGAGTCCATAGAAGAATGTCGTTTATGAGTTCATTCTTACTTCTCCAGCATGTCTTGCCTCCCATCTCATAAACCATCCAAGTAATTGGTCGCACAGCTGCTGTTTTGTATGGTACTGCTTCCAGGATTTATTCAAAATAGCACATTGTATTCTTGTGTAGTTCCCATCTAGCTTTTTCTCCAAGCATTTCAACCATTGCCATAAAATCAAGCTTTTTAATGCACAATCTTTTTATTTTTTATTTTATTTTTTATTTTATTTTTATTCATTTATTTATTTATTTATCTATTTATTTTAGTAACCTTATTAGTCCGATTTGGTAATTTTTCAAAATATAATGGGGGTGGGGGGTTGACGAAATTTGTCAATCCTGATTTTCAGTTACTCCAGAATGTATTGTGAACTGTTTTTCCATTCCATTCTTTACTGGGTTTTTTTTGTGTTTTTTGTGTTTTTTTTTGTTTTTTTTCTTATTCAGTTTTTATAATTTTCTTTTTTCTGTTTTGTCTTGTAGGCAGAGGCAGATCTGCGAGTAGCACAATCTGAATTTGACCGTCAAGCTGAGATTACCAAATTGTTACTGGAAGGAATCAGTAGTACACATGTATGTATCTTTATGTTATTCTATAACTTACCGTTATTTATTTATGTAATTTGTATTATCATATGACTCATGTATCTACTGTTAATGCTGATTTGCATTTTTAAGAGCATTATATAATGTAGTATGATTATATTGTTGAACGTTATCATTTGGTACTTTTTATTGTATTTGGAAATTTATATGGAATGTGAAAACCATAATCTAAATGGAAATATCTATTGGGTTGGTAAGAAAATTTCTGAACATTTTATCCACTCAATAATATTGGAAGAAAAAAAAAAAGATTTTAAAAAAAAAAAAAATTTATTCAACATAATCACAATTATGATTTATTACTTTATAAGTAAATTAAATTCCTTTTGCAATAGAATAATATCAGTTTCAAATTGAAAAATGATTGAAGTGTCATTTTGTAAGCATTAATTATTCATCAAGTTCTATAGAAAAGCAGGAAAGGAGATAATTTTGAAGATAAATGAGCCAGATGAGTAATGATGATGCTAAAGCTGCTCCTTGACAACTTTTGACACTCTACTACATGATTTGTCTTTACAATTTCACTTTACTGCAGTAGTAGTAGTAGTAGCAGCAGCAGCAGCTTAGAGTAGTAATTACTACTTCCATAGTAATAGCTATTCTCAGATTGAGCAGTTTCCATTGAACAATGTCCTGCATGTCCCACCAATAATAGATCATAACTTTTTTCCTGATGCCAATTTGGCTATCAAGTATAGCAACACTCTTGTCTCTATTCAGATTTCCTTACATGTCATATTGACATGTAGGTGCTCATTGTGCAATGGTTATTATCATTGAAAATTGACTCTAGTTTCAAATCCTGGACGAGGCTTTTTTGCATTCCATATAGTGCTAATACCCTTGGGAAAGGTATGCATCCAACTTTTCTCTCTGCAGCTATGGGTAAATAGTAGGACAGACTGGGTTCTTTAACCTTGGTATGGCAACCAGTCTAGAAGGAAAACTCTGAATTCAAACCTGTTAAATTCCACTCAATAAATTGATCCTGTTTCACATCCTACTCATGCAGAGTGGTTGAGTAAATAAATAAATAAATAAATAAAAATATATATATATATATATATATATATAATGTTTACATGCATGCACCACTTTTTATTATCTAATGATAGTATGTATTTACCCAATTCCTCTGCTACGAGGAAGATGTGACTCAGTCATTTTCTTTTTTTTAAGCAGAGTACAGCTGGTTTTGAATTCAGTTTTCCTTCTCCTAGACTGGTTGCCTTACCATAGCTAAATAATCAGCCCTACTATTTATGCATAGCTAGGGGTTAGAATAAATGGATTCATGCCTTTCCAAAAGCATTAGCATGAAGTGAAATGGAAACAGGTTTGACCAGGATTTGATCTCTGATTGTAGATACCATTTCTCACAATAACTGTTAGACTACACACCCTATGGCATATTGACTAATGGGCTGGACTGCAACATCATAGTAAAAGAGTTTGAACTCCAGTTGTGCTATTACTTTTACTTTCACTATGAACCCCTTCATCTCCCCACCTATGGGTTAAATAGTACAAAACCAACACTAAGCACACCTTCACCTATCTCTGACGACAGTATCAAAATTAGTGAAATAGATCACTAATTAGAACTAAGCCACCCAAACGGATTTAACAGGTTTGAATTCAGTTTTCCTTCTCCTAGACTGGTTGCCTTGCCATGATTAAAGAGCCCAGTCTGCTCTACTATTTTACTCATAGCTGAAGGGAGAGTAGTTGGATTCATACCTTTCCCAAGGGTATTAGCACTATGTGAACTGTAGCTTCATCCAGGATTTGAACTCTGGTTGACGAATCCATTTCCTATGACTCTAACCATTACCCCACGCACCTCCAACTCCATCGATGAATGTATGGTCTTTAAAGAAATCACTTACATCTGGCCAAATACTGATTCCAATTATTAACCCTTTATAAACTTAATAGTTGAGTCTAAAGACTTTCCCAATAGCTGCTCATTAGCTTCAACGTAGAATAATAACTTGAATCTGTGGCATGCCAACGTCATGATTGGGGGTAGGTGAAGTGAACTCGACCCAGCATCCCCCTCCAGTGGCCAATGAATACTGATTCAGAATTTTCAGAGCTTCACCTACCTGCCCTCTTTTAAATTCTACACATTCATAGTTCAGCAGTATAGTGACCAAAGTTAGACAATATATTTCAATGTTATAGCAATGCAAAGCCTTTTGAGTTAGGGTAATTTTGCATCCCCTTGAATCTGTACCCCAAGGCAGTTGCCTCTCCCTGACTCTACCCCCCCTCTTTGTTCTGCCACTGTCTTGAATTCCCTATGTTTGAACTATTCATGAAGCTGTTGCACAGTTGGCTATTCTTTCTTCTAATAGCAACATTTGTTTATTTGTGCATTGATTCAAATGACTAAAGCCTCTCTTTGAAATCAAACAGCATACATGTTCTCAACTGCTCTTGGGAATCTTAAAAATTTGCACTTGGTTTGAAAATTACATAGACGAGAAACTGTCAGTAACCAAGCAACATTGCTGTTGAGCAGTATTAACTTATAAATATACCACATCATTTTATCTATATATATATATATATATATATATATATATATATATATATATATATATATATATATATATATATATATATATAAAGGCTGAAGTTATTCTACATAGATACTAAATTGAAAATGTTTTGAAATATTCTACATTGTAAATTTTAAAACTTTCTAATGTTCAGTTACTTCCTTACCATCCTAATATGTCGTTAAAACTTTTTAATATTTTCATCATTATTTTTATTTAGCAACAACAAGCACTACACCTGCCTGACAGCACCTTTTTGTGTCACTAACAATGCTTTTTTAAACATTTAGTTCTGCATAAAAAAAAGAAAAATATTTTTTGTGATGGTTTGCCAATATCCTCTCTGTCTTATTATATAATGTAGTAATATTTTTTTCTTTATTTTTCAAAATATCCAGTTTTCATCTTAAGTGTCCTCCTATTTCATTTCATCCAAATATTTTCTATAATTTATTCCTTTTGACTGAGATGTAAACATTAATCACTTTCTTTTAAAAAAAAATTTTTTTAAATTTTTCTTTTTTTTTCATACCTTCTAATAGCAACTACTATTCCCTCTAAGTATTAACTCTTAACATCCTGTTGAGAATTTTCCAAGTCCAGAGCCCTGTTTCTATAAGGATTTATCAAAAAATGGCCCTTTTCTAGGGAAAAAGTATTAACTCTTAACATCTGTTGAGAATTTTCCAAGTCCAGAGCCCTGTTTCTATAAGGATTTATCAAAAAATGGCTAAAAATAGCCTTTTCATTTAAAGTTACCTGTTATTTTTCCTTAAATCAAAGACTTCTAAATGTTTAATATTACATTTAAACAAAGGCTATTGTTTCGGGCAGATTAGGAAAATGAATGTGACTTCTGGTCGGGCGGAATGAGGCGGTATAGGATGTTAGGAGTTAATATAATCATATTGAAAATCTTTTTCTTTTTTATAAGTAACCAAACTTATTATAAATACAATCACAAGTAACAAATCTATTTCAAAATATTTAACAGCATTTTTTATATGATTCAATATAGATTATTATTTCTGATTTAATTATATGCAGAATAAGCCCTAATTTAAATAGTGAGGGAGTCCCAGTGGCGTATTGGCTTACGTACTGGACTATGACATTGTAATAAACGAATTTGAATTCCAGTTGTGCTATTATGTTCACTTTTGGACTAATACCTTTGGTAAAGGTATGAACCTCTTCCTCTTCCAAGCTATGGGTTAAATGGTACCACTACTGTTCTTCTACAAGACTGGCTTTGGCATTAAATAAACAATGAAGATTGATATGCCATTAAAACAAAGAAACTAAATCAGTTGAAATAAACAAGAAGAATGAATTAGTGTCCATTCAAGATTTTATATAAGCAAACTAAAATTGTTTATAGTGAAATTATTTGGCAGTATAATGACATCAGTTATGTGCATGCATATATATATATATATATATATATATACTGTTGTCATTGATAGAATTTTTTCTAGTCTAGTCAGGTGACATTTTGTTGGATTTCTTCAGATTCTTTAATTTCTTTACCCCCCACTTGATATTATCTTTCATTTATGATTTGAGGAACAAAAGATAAATGTTGTAAATGTAATTTTCTTTCCTGTTCAAATTTTATTTTAATGATTACTTTATCTTTAAAACAACCATCAATTTCTCCTTCTCATTCTTTTTATATAAACCATAACTATTTAAAAATATAAATCTTCTTTTTCAGCCTTAAACTTTTCCTATATATATTAAAGATTAAAAGATAAAAATAATGAGGTTTTTTTAACATAACAGTGAGTTTAGGTGTTCTAAATTTACTAGTTTACTATCTTGGGATTAAACAGCTAATTAATCTTTAGCTAAAATAGGATTTTATTTTTTTCTACTCAAAATACCATTTTATCACTAATGAACAAACTCTATATAACAGAATATTTATTTGGATACACTAAAGAGTTTCTTTTGTTAAATAAGAAAATTTAAATTCAAATCTTCACTGATATTATGGGATGTTGACTGCATTTGAAAAGTAAAAATCACTTTTTAATTATCCAACTATGTATTATCAACACTTCTTACATTTCTTTCCTTTGCACCTTAGTTTTAGTTGCACCAACTGCTCAATTAATATGCATATAGTAACATTCATGCTATCATGTGTTTTTTATATATATATATATATATATATATACAAGTTAGGTTAGGTTAGCAAAAACATGAAGTCAACAGCACATGATAGCTGACTGATTCTCACCTATCCGATTTTCAAACAAAGACTGACTTGATTTGAATATCACATGGGTGACAAACTGTCAGTTACTAAGTGGCATTGACTTCATGTCTTCACTCCCCTAACTTAGATATACATGCTCTATCAATGAGCATTCTTTACTTATGAATATAGCAAACACACACACATGTGTGTGTGTGTATATATACACACACACACACATATATATACATGTGTGTGTGTGTGTGTGTGTGTGTGCATGTCGAATTAAACAAAAGGCACGTCTCCTGTTTAACAATTTTATTGATGATCTTTTCAAGTTTTCTGGCCAAATTTTTAATATTTGGATGAAATTTGTGGATTAGTCCACCGAAGTTCATATCCTGAGTACTTTCGGCACTTCAAAGTGTCATCATCATGGAACACATCACCCCATGATGGCACTTCAAAGTGCCGAAAGTATTCAGGATATGAACTTGGTGGACTAATCCACAAATTTCATCCAAATATAAAAACGTTGGCCAGAAAACTTGAAAAGATCATCAATAAAATCGTTAAACAGGAGACGTGCCTTTTGTTTAATTCGATATGCATAAATGAAAGAATGCTGCCCACATACACATATATACATATATATATATATATATATATGATTGGAATGAAAGTCTTGTCCAATACAAAATAGTATTTATTAACCAATAAAGACAACATGTAAATTAAGAAATATAAACAAAACATCATTCGTCAGTGTCTCTAAAATGTTGAAAATAGTCTCCCTTATGGTCCACAAATCTTTGCCGTATTGTCTTTATTGGTTAAATAAATATTATTTTGTATTGGACAAGACTTTTGTTCCAATCATATATATATATATAGAGCATATGTTGTCACATTTTAATTCCCTTGTTTGCTGGTAAATAAACTCAGAATTGGTCCCATTAACCTTTAGTCCTATTTTGTGCCATTTATATTTGGTTGTGGCCTGCTGCCTGCTTTTTTTTTTTTTTTTTTTTTTTTTTTTTGACGGACCTTCAGGGCATGCACAAAAAGACAAACTACTGAAAAGAGTTTAGGGATCAATATGGAAACGATCAGTCGGTGCACAGCATGATAATATTTCTAATTATTTCCTGTCCTTAAAAAAAAAATAGAAGAAAGCAATTTGTTGAAAGTCGTCCACACTATCTTCCAGGGTCCAATTCCAGCTGGCTCGGCTGAAGATGGTTTTCTGGTAATTTCTCTTTCAGTCATAAAAAAAAAAATATGGTATCTTCCGGAAGAGCACTGCACTCTCTTGTGGGTTTTCTATATATCATGCTTGTGGTGATTTGAAAAATATTTGAGGTTTTTTCTTTCTGTCTCTTTCTCTCTTACCTCTGCTCTGAGGGATATGGGAATTATGCACTCCAGCTAAATTCTACAGAACGGCTTCAAACCGTCTAAGAATACATGAGTTTACTTTATCTAAATCAAAAATGTATATTAATTTAATACCACAAAATAATTCTCCAAATAATGCTTTATCAAGCACAATATATTTCATTTTTGAAATATTGATTAATTTTCTAATTCTTTCATCAAACAACTTATAATTAGACTTAGATATTCTATTATAATAACCAATCAGCATCATATATATTAAATATATTTTATTTAAAGTGTTCCATCCTGTTTCAATGATTTTTACATTTTGATCAACAAAACAAAACTATATTTAATTAAACTATTTCAATTGCAAATACTAAACTTTCACTGTTATTGATAATACTAAATTTGAGACGTGTACATTGGTCATATGTGTAGATTGCGCTGTGTCATTCACTTAACTGCTTTAGTGCATGACTACATTATCAAAGTACAGTTTTTTACAAAATTATTTCTTACACTATTTACTCACTATTGAATTTTACTAACTTTCTAAATTTTGCTTTTTAATGAGAACACTAAATCTCTGATACTAACCTTGTCTGTTTTCTGACCGAAACCTAGACAAATTGTGTTTGGTATTAAAAGTAAAGTTGGCAGAGTGTCCTATTGTCGGTATCAACCAGACAGTGAATGAGTCCATCTCTATTTCACTAACGCTAGACCAGGGAGATTTTTTTGCATTTGAGGTGGAGCACCACACCTCCCCACGTTACTGCACAGGGCTGGTATATCGTGACTAGTTTAGCTCGGTTGGTAGAGCATCCATCTTGGAACCAAAAGGTCTTTTATGAAATTAGTAAAATCTGCCATTTATCTACTAGATAAAGTGCTTCAAAAGAATATCGATCTTCAGATATGATATGGCTTTATTTAAAAAACCTGATTAACTTTATTCATAATATTTTTAATGTTTTATATATATATATAATGTTTTCATAAGAAAAAGAAATATTTCAAATTCAAAAAACAGAAAAATTCTCTTTTTCAAAAAAAGAGTTGTAACACGTTTAGTAGCCGATTAGTAACGGATTCTTTCAGAAAAGAAATGTTTATATTAAAATCAAAAACATTTACGTCCAAAAACGGACCTAATTATCATTTTTCTCTGAAGATGATTTTTAATAAATCATATATATATATATATATATATATATATATATATATAATTTTTTTAATTTTTTTTTTTTTAGTGATCATAATTTTTTTAAATAATTAAATTTTATAATCCTGAAAATTTCTCAGTATTGTTCTAGACATTCCACTTTTTTTTGTCATATTGAATCATTGATCAAGCAATTGTTTTACTGTGACTTCTTAGTAATTCAAGATTAAATTCATTTGGCATATTGGAGTGGTTACCTGTTATTAAAAACAGTTGGTGCTAGAGGGAGTGTTTAATCACTCCACCCTACTCTCTAAGGTCTAATCTCAACATCAATATATCCATTGATACACTAACATTGAATAAACAGAAGGAAAGACAAGAAAAGATCACACATATAGGTCATTTAATACATACATATAAAAACATAAGAAATGTTACAAGAATACACAAATGTGTCCCAACAAATTAAATGTACAAATTGCTCTATGAACCAGCAGTATATAAAAAGGGATACAAAATGGTGAAAAGTTTTGTTTTGAGTTTTTTTTTATGTCTAATGATAATGTCATTCACTGGGTGGTGAGACCAACTCTGTTCAATGAACAGAAATAAAGAGTGCTCTTCTCTGTTTGAAGAACTGGGACAAAAAAGGATGAGAAATGATCCATGATCAATTGAAACATGATGTCCAAAGATATTTCAACAAATCTAAGGGAAGACAATTATGTATTGTCCCCCTACAATATTTTCATTTGTTGCTAGAAGGAAATAAAATGGATATAAAGATTAACTTGGAAATGTATTTCTTCTTCAAATGAATTTAATTCATAATATATATTCTAAATCATGCCCGAGTTTATTTTTCCAATATTAAAGAAGAAAAAAAAACATCTCTTAGAAAGATTACCAAAGTGAGAAAAATACCTATGGATTTTTAGAATCTTATTTAAGGTGAAGTACGAGGCGGGGGGTGGGGTAATTGATTTTTTTAAATCTTGATTATATCTTAAGCCTTTCTTGGATATGTGAATTCTTTTTTTTTTTTTTTTTTTTTTTTTAATTTGTTCTATTACATAAATATTATCTTTCTATTCAGTTTTCTAAATTTACATAATGTAACTGAATTTTTTCAACTAGTTTTTATTTATCTTTTAGTTAAGCTTTTAGAATTTAGTTCTAATTTTTTTTTTTTTTTCTAAGTTTTATTTTAGTTTGACATTTCCTTTTTAAGACTTCAGTGAACTTTGTTTAATAGTATGACTTCTTATCTTATATTTCTATAGCAAGGTTTTGTTTTGTAAAATGTATATAAATAAATACATCTCTCTTGAATCTTTATACAAAAAGAATTTCTCATGAAGTGTACAGTCTGCTTTCATTATCTTTCATCTTTCTTAACTTTCTACTAATTATTTATTGTGTCAACTTTATCTTACTTTATTCCTCAAAAGTAATACCATACATATATTATTTATCTTTCCAACTTGAATATTTAAATTCCTTGTCTTTGCTAAAATATCTGCTAAGAAATATTGAGCAGGTTAAATTTTCTCATGAAATCACCCCCCCCCCCCCTCGAATAGATATAATCTTTTAAAAAATGAAAATTGGTGACACTGTTTTTTGAAATGTTATTTATTCATTTCGTATGTATATTTTGAAATCTTAGTCATTCTTGCAATGATTTCCAAATTGTAAGAATCTACAGAATGCATTGACTGAAAGAAGATGAGATAGGGGAAACTTTTGATTGGAAAATATTTGCAATTAATCTGAATCTTTCTTAAATGCAAATTTGAATTGTATATTTGCTCTAAATGATTACTTGCTGATCAAAGATTAAATTTGAATTTTACCATTATCTTTTTATTTTTGTTCAATACAAATACGATGGTTGATGCTTTTTTTCTTTTTTTTTTTTTTTTTTTTTTCTTTCTTTTTTTTTCATTTTTCTTTTTATATTGATTATTACTAGTTTATTTTTTGGGGATTTTCTTTTCTTTACCTGGGTTTCTTGTTTTGTTTCAGATTTTTACTTATAAAATTTTGTTTGGAATTTATCTCTAAGTTGGCCCCTCCTTTATTCCCATTTTCACAGTAAATCATATTAACAACCAAGACATATAGTATGGGGAGGGGTGCAGAAAAGTTCTCAACCCAACTAAGAGATATGAAACATCCTATTCCATATATTCATTCTGTGATTCAACACAATTGACATATCATTCTCAAATGGGATTCCCTGTGCCATAATGGCTAATGTGCTGGACTGCAACATTATGAGTTTGTACTCCAGTTGCTCTATTATGTTCACTTTCAGACTAATACTTGTGGGAAAGGTATGGAACCCTTTATCCCTCCAGCTATGGGTTAAATAGTACCACTACTGTTTTTCTACAAGGATGGCTTTGGCATTAAATAACCCACAAAGGTTGATATGTCATTAAACAAAGAAACCAAAACCAATCATTTTCAGATTTCTTTAACTTTTCCAAATCAAATTAATAAACATTTTTTTTTCAAGATAATTCTGTTCTTGTTTGAGCCAAAGACTTTTTTGTATCTGTCTCATAGATTCTCTTCTGAAATCTATAACAGAATAAGGTTGGTTACCTTACAATTCTGGATAACTGATAAAAATCAAATTTCTTATGTTCCAAACTTGCTTTTCATATTTATCTGAAACATATGTTATTGATCTTCATAGATTAGGACAGTGATAGAATAAAAACAAAAAATAGACACTTTATAACCTTTACAATAAAAGATGCTGCCTCAAAAAAGAATTAGTATAATTCCTTCTTTTTTTTTTTTTTTTTTTTTTAAAGTAAACTTTTATGTAGAATTAATTGATTATAATCTTTGGCAACAAGTGAGATAAATGGTTATTTGTTAAGTGTTTTTATATTGTCCATTTTTTTTTTATTTTAATTTTGATATTAAATGTTCTTTATTTCTAACGAGTTACATTTATATTTTGGTGAAACAAATTTAAAGTTTCTACTCCAGTTGTTGAAGATGTATTTTGAATATCTGCTGTATGATAAATTCAGACATTTCATATTTTCAGTCTTTTTTTGCTTGTCACACAATGAAGAAATGGTTACATAGAATAACTCAATTTTATCATTTTGACAAAATTCTTATTTGTATTTGTTACACAATGCAAAACATGATCTTTATATAATACAACAATTTTTATTATTATTATTTTTTTCTTCTTTTTAATGAAGTCACGATATCATGACTATCAGCAAGTCACATGTTCTTTCTGTTCAGTTAGGATTTTTTTTTTTTTTTTTTTTTTTTTGAGAACGTAAATTAAATTATTCTTGTTCATGTAGTCTGCAGTCATGATCATGGAACTGCCTTATAACAAGCCTTTTCTTTTTCTTTTTTTTTCTTCTAAGCATGTTATCTTGACACTGAAAAATCCAAATTGTAATTGTGTATTTGTTTGAGGCATTTTTTGTATTTACACACTTCTTCCTTTGATTACCTCACCATCCTCCTTTCTTTCTTTTTTTTTAATCACTATATTTTTCCATCATCAAATAGTTAATTTCTAAAACTAACATAAATTCAAAAGATTTATGTACAAGCGGTTGAATAACATAATATAATTACACGATTCTTTTTTTTTTCTTTTCTGATAAGAATGATTGTCTAAATAAAACCATAAAATATCATTTTTATAATAATGAATTAACATAATGCTTTATTGTGATAAACTCTAACTAAGTACTAATAAGAGGGTCATTCCCCATGGTGTAGTGGCTAATATACTGGATTGCCACATCATAATGAGTTCAAACTCTAGTCACACTATTATTTTCACTTTTGGACTAATACCCTTGGGAAAGGTATGAACCCTCTCATCCCTCCAGCTATGGGTTAAATAGTACCATTACTGTTCTTCTAAAAGGATGGCTTTGGCATCACATAACCCATCAAGGTTGATACACCATTAAACAAAGAAACCAAACCTAATAATCTTGATATTAAAAATAGAAAATACTAGAAATTTTATAAAAGTACATAGATCATGAGACAAAACTTTATCCAACTGCAGAGAATGTTGAATAATTCTAATTAATTGTGCCAATTTATCAAGTTTTTAATGTTAACATATAACTGTAGGATATAGTTGGACACACAGATCAGTACTCAGTTGTATTGCAAGTTAAGTCTGCTCTGAGAATACCTGAGTGAGTTGGTAGGTGCTTTATATAGCAGGCTCGGATATTCAATTATATAGCTTTAGCAAGCTTATTCTCTGGGTCTTGATTGGCTGTTGGTTTTGGTGTGGATGCTTTGATCAATATATACCCATCACATGACTATTTCATAAGAGTTGGTAAGGTTTATATTTGGTTACAGCCCACCTGCCTTTGTCTGCCAACTGGACGCTAGTTTGTAACCTTCTTACTAAGGGGAGTATCAGAATACATATCACCCGCAGAGTAGTACCCCTACCCCCACCCAAAAAAGGTGTGTGTCCTGAGTATGACACTAGACTGCATCTGATAAACAATAATAAAATACTAAACTAAAAAATTAAACAACAAATGAAATATGAAAATTATAGGATTTAGTTGGATGCACAGATCAGTACTCGGCTGTATTGCATGTTTAGTCTGCTCTGAGAATCCCACAGAGTGAGTTGGTAGGTGCTTTATATAGCAAGAACCTTCTTGCAAAGGTGAATGTCATATCTTGATTCTACAATAACAAGATTATAACCTTTCACATATTTAAATATCAGCTGAAGTATTTGTCTATGCAAGTTCATATGATGATGCCATATCTGCTATTGGTGACCTTTTGACCAATGGGATCCAAGTATTGCAACACTAATGGAAGAAGAATGTGGGCTGCAAAGGGTCTGTTCAAAAACAAACCTTATTTGGTTACCTTCCATGAGAGTATCTTGGTTAGCCTAGGAACTTTTCAGCTGAGGCTCATAATAATACAGAGTTAATGAAAAAATATTTAAGATGATCAAACACCCAAAACATGTAAAGCAAATATCAATATCTGAATATCACTATATATATATATATATATATATATATATATATATATATATATATATATATATTGATAATTGAATCATATTACGATGACCAGACAACTCGGCAAACACCATTTGCGACATCCAGAGCACTGAACAGCTGTTTCGACCTCCTTTGGTCTCATCAGCAGTATATATATAATAGCTATATATATATAATAGCTCTGTCACAGATATTGAGCATTCCAATTGCAAATATTGGCTCACCACTGACTCACCAAGTGAGATAGTGATAACCATGCACTGTTGTAATATATATATATATATATATACACACTTTTAAAGCACTTCTTGTTACATCTCCACGTGGATGTAGTAGTGAAATGGAGGAGTGCTGATCTAGTAGTCCCAAAATACAATAATCCAGCAGTCCTTGTCCTAACTACAGTGTGTGTATGTATGTATATATGTGTGTGTGTGTATATATATATATATATATACTTTTGTAAAAATTCTTTGTAGACACTCTGGTGGCATTGTGTATTTTCAGTAAATGTTTGAATTAGTTATGCAGAACTTTATGTAGTTATTTGTTTAGTTATACCACAAAGCTGGATGTATAAGGGCACCCAGTGAGACTCAAACTCACTAGTAATGATCTCCAAGTCTAACCATGTTTCATGCCAACTATAGAACATTTCATACTTTTATGATGATTCTATAGATCTAGACTTATAAAACATGATAAATTACAATGTAATGAATTATGTGTTATGTTTTAATCTTTATTTTTTTAATGAATATTTTTCTTTGGTCTAATAAATTTGGAGACGTAAATATTTTTAGTTAACTTATTAACATAAATGTATCTAAAGCTCACTCATACGTGGAATTTTAGCGCTCGGCACAAAACCAAAAATCCACCCCGTGACAGTCCGTTACCTGGAAACTCATAAGTTGAGAACCCATAAGTCAAGGTATCACTGTACTTGGAAAAAATATCATACTTTATGAAAATGTTTTGGTAAATTACAAAATCTTCATTAAAATCTAAATATGTTTAAAAGACACCAATTCAGAGTTTAAAATGTTCAAATTTTCATAAGAATTAGCCATTTTGAAATGTTAAACACTTTAATGTATAGAGTATTAGTTTTGATTCCTATTACCTCAAATCTATAATACAGGAACAATTATTATAATAAAATAAATGTTATAATTATTTTAATATCTAATAATATATGAAAGTATAAACATTCTTACTTTCTGTCATCTTTTTCTTTTTGTTTCTTTTTTTTATCATATTTTTTTAATGGTATCAAATTTTAGTTGATTTAAATTATATACTTCACAAATTGTCCTAGTTGATGGATTTTAACAACATGACAACTCATTTTGGGTTATTTTATGCCTAGGGGTTAGGCATATTGTCAGTTGTGAAATGAGTCATGGTAAAAAATAGTTAAATCCTTTGAGTCCTGGCCTAAATTTACCCTCTGGCATTTGAGCATAATCTCCATACCAGTAAGCATGTGCTACAGTGTGTGTGTATGTGGGGGTGGGGGTGATAAAAGTACCCCCCCCCCCAGTATACCTATGTAATGGGCTCATAGGGTTAATGCATTGCTTTTTGTAATAATTCATATCCTGTAAGAACTGAAACACTTATGTTAGTTCTTTGATATATTTCAATGAAATATATCATTTAAAGTTGTAAAAACAATACGACAGATACTTATACAATATTGTATATTATCTAACTTGTTTATAATTTAAATGTAAAGTGTGTGTGTCAAAAAAAAAAATATATATACATATAGTCATCCACAGACTGTGTTTCGACGTATCACGTCTCATTAATGTGGCTAGACATTTGTAGGCTACCTCCAGCTGGGATGGAAACCTGATTGATTCACCATCAGTCAGGCTGCTTAACCACTCAGCCATCATCACCTACAGAATGGGAGGGAGATTTTAACTGATAAATACACACATCTGTATATATGTACCAATATATATATTGCCAGAGAGTGCTCTATCCATTTTATAGGAGAGCATTGCCTTTAAGATTAGTTATTGGTCATCAGTGAAATCCCCTCCAAAGTACTCAACTCACTAGGGATATATATATATATATATATATATATATATATATATATATATATATATATTATGAGAGAGAGAGATTTTATATAGCAGTATTTTGATTCAAGTTTATTTTTCCTTAAGTATTTTATCTCTTTTGTTATCTTTGTAATAAAATATATTTCACTATGTAGAACTACAAGCAAAATGATCTTTATCTATTTATTTTACAAATACAATTTACAATATTGTATTCCTCTCCTACAATGTAGATATATTTGAACTTTGTTTATTCTATACCAATGTCCCAGGCTGATAAGATTATGATAAATATTACAGTTTTCATTTTCCCGTCTGCATTTGGTATCACTAGGTCTCCTAAAGTTCTGTACCTAAATTTTGCTGGAGGCCTAAAAAAAAAAAAGAAAGAAGAGTTTGTGTAAAACTGTAACTCTCTTAAAAGGAAAGTTATCTAATATTAGATCTACAGTTGATCTGCACAATAAGCAGACAAAAAGCAATTATCGTGTGCTGTTGTTGAAATAACTAAGGATTAAGAAAAGTAAATGTCTATAACTAGAAGAAAAAAAGATTTAAATTAATCAGCTAAAATCCATAAACCGTTTGTTTGTCAATCATTGTCAGATATATATATATATATATATATATATATATATATATATATGTTATAGTGTATTATACAATTAAAAAGCAATTGTTACTATTGGTTTCAAAGCAGCATATTAGCCACTTATCCTTAGGACAAAGGGCCTGGGAAAATGTTGTTTTTCACAGCCATGTTGTCCTTAGGATAAGTGGCTAATATGCTGCTTTGAAACCAATGGTAACAATCACCTTTTAATTGTATACTACGCTATAACAAATGAATATAGCTCTTACACCTGTAATCAGACACTTTATTTTCATTTTTCTAATACAAAATACACACGCACATACATATATATTTTTTCCTTCCATGATTAAAATGTATATCTATTTTTGCCTTGAGCCTCAATCTATTTCTTCTGGGCTTCTGATCAACCCACTGTTGCCCTAATTACTACACACTATCTGAATGTATCCAATTAATGTTCTTACCTGCACGCTTGAATGTCATGTTCATTTTCTCTGCCTGTGTTACAAGCAACTATTAACTAACATTTATGACAATTTAGGAATCTGGGATCTCTAAAGTTCAGGTATGTATCTCGCCTTAGTTGAAGAATTCCCACTCTTG
Source organism: Doryteuthis pealeii (assembly GCA_023376005.1). Classification (NCBI taxonomy): domain Eukaryota; kingdom Metazoa; phylum Mollusca; class Cephalopoda; order Myopsida; family Loliginidae; genus Doryteuthis; species Doryteuthis pealeii. Next base: position 34,001,684 of record CM042165.1, on the reverse strand, counting down.
TCCCACAACCTTTAGTTTTTATTAATGTGAATTGCAAGACCCCAGCCACTTCTTGTTTGTGCTTCAATTTGCTTTAGTGGACAGTATGCAGTTCCTCTTGATTTTTGTTCCTAGTGATTGTGCTCCAAGCTAAATTTCATCTTTAAGTTATTTCTAGTTTGTCCTTTGTCAGTATCCACCATGACCCTGTCTCTAGTTCAGCAAATTGACTTTAGTAAACACTCTTACTAAATCCACTTAAATATCAATGCCTGTTTCAGTTTTTGTAGTTTTTGTATCCACAAATTGTTTGCTTTTTGTTTATTTTGTATCACCTTATTTTTATTTTTGCTACTATTTGATTTTTATTTTTTTTTTTTTTTATTTTTTTTTACCTTTGTACCTCCATCAACTGCTTGTTGTATGATAACTTTTTTTTTTTTACTAAGATGATAGATTTCAAATATTTAAGCATTCTCCCTTGGTGGCTCAAGAAGAAAGGTTAAGCTAAAAATAGCTCTCAAAAAAAAAAATAGATTTGATTAAAAAAGAAATAACTTACAATATAGCTTAACACATTAAATTCAGTTTTTAATTTTGTTTTGCTTTTTTATTTGTTTATTTACTCTTATTAGTTTTAAAATTTTCTTGAAAAATTTTAGAATGACAACCAGACATCATTAGTGATTATCAACTGTGAATTGTGGTAAGCAGGACAGCTAAAAAAAAAAAAAAAAAAAAGTAAAGTTGTCGGGTGGCCTAATGTCAGTATTAGCCAGACAAAGGAGATTGTACCATCAGCTCCTCACTTTACTGCACAGATCCCCATGCTACTCATATGCTGAGTTGGCAAGGGCCGGTATTGAACCTGGAACCTTGTGGTTCCTAGTCGGACACTCTACCGACTGAGCTAGTCATGAAAAATGGAGAAAATGTGTGTGTGTGGTTATATATGCATTTGTGTAATAATGAGTGTTATATATATATATACCAACCCCTCCGTATGAACAGGATGTGATACAAGATCAATTTTCAAGCAGTTTAACTGGGTAGAATTCAGAGTTCTTCCCCTAGACCAGTTGCTATACCAAGGTTAAAGAGCTTGGTCTGCTTTACTATTTACCCATAGCTAAAGGGAGAATAATTGGATTCAAACCTTTCCTAAGGGTATTAGCAATATGTGAAATGCAACCAGCCTTGTCCAGGATTTGAACTCTATTTGTTGTGTCCATGACAACACCACAGGCACCTCCAATAATGTATTATATGCTTTGAGGAAATTCATTTATTTGAAAAAAATTGTTTAATTACACATTAGTATAAGGTCATGTATGAAGGGAATGAATCAGTTTTTCAGAAATTAATGATCTAGGCAATTATTGAAATAGCTATTTATCCAACCCATCACCATTGGTAGGATGTGACACGGCAAGTATTGGGCATCCAGTGAGGATCGAACTTGCTATTCAATAATAAAAAATGTGTGAAACTAGCTTGCTAACAATTACCCCATGATTGGATGCCCTCTTTTTACCCAACCCATTTGCCATGGGTAAGATGTGACACAAGGTGGCAAATATGGGGCATCCAGCAAGGATCAAATTCTCTATTCAGTATTAATGGATCTGTGAGACTAGCTTGCTAATCATTATACCATGATGAGATACCAAAGACAATTATTGAAGGATGATCATTGGTTTTACTTTTTTTAGGAAACACATTTACAATATTTTGTCATAATAATCATTGAATGATGTTTCCTATCCTCACAAATACTTTTCTAAAATATTCTCCAATCAAATGTCAAAATTGCAGAAATTTTTTTTAAGTAAATATTTGTTACAAGAATTGGTAGATAGTTTTCTTGTTTCTAATACAAAAGCACCAATAGTTGTCACTACAACAATGATACTGTTTTAACCCTTTCAGTGTGACCTCCACACTGGCAAACTGGTGCTACAGTGTTAGGAAAAATAAAAGTACCACTGGTATATTTGTGTAACGAACTTAAAGGGTTTAAGTACAAGAAAAATAAGTCTTCTGAATTAATGACAAAATACAACTCTCTAAAGCTGATCATATCTTTTTTTTTTTTTTTTTTATAAACACTAATCACAAAAATGTTAGATAAGTGTTAATTTACATACAAACATATTTTTTTTTTTTTTTTTTTTTTTTCATGCATGAAGTCACTTACTAGTAATTACTTGCTTTTCCTTATTTTTTTTTTTTTTCCTTTTTTAAATTAATAATTAAACACTGAACTGTGTGGAGAAATGTAGAACAAACACGGGATGTAACAATGGATGAAAATTTATTAGTTGTAGTGTCGATGTTCAAACATTTTGGTTTATAAAGAAAACCTTCTTCAGGACAATATGAAACTAGTCAAGGAAGAAAAAGGTTTATGTAGCTGAAAAGATGATGGATGTTTTTGAACTATGAACACTAATCAACGAACGCTAACAAACCTTTTCTACACATTTTCCAAACTCAACACATTCAAAACATCCATCATCTTTTCAGCTACATAAACCTTTTTTCTCCTTGACTAGTTTCATATTGTCCTGAAGAAGGTTTTCTTTATAAACCAAAATGTTTGAACATCGACACTACAACTAATAAATTTCCATCCATTGTTACATCCCGTGTTTGTTCTACATTTCTCTACATACTGTCAGATTCATTTCCTCATTTTACTCTCATAATGAACTAAAAATTTGTAAAATGTTAAAATAACATTAGTAAATAGTCATTACTTATTTGCATGAATATTGAACTATAAGTAAAAGATTCAAAGTATAAATACTAATGTTCTGCTTGATTGTTATGGGTTATTTAAATAATGTTAGATAAATTATTACATATTGTTTATTTACTTAATGTATTATTGTCATTGGTATAATTTATGCTGATATTCCCAGAAAAAAAGCAAAAGTTAAAATTTCCAGAAAATATAATAGAACATGAAAAGAACTAATCGAGTGTTATCTAATTACATGAATAAAAAAAATAAAAAAGGCCACTGAAGACCTATTTGAGAATATGTGTTAAAACAACAAAGTGAGTGGCAATTTGTAGAAATTTAATATCCGTGTATAACAACTATTATAAGATAATCATTATTTGGAAAAATATCCCATAAGGATTGACTTATTAACTTAACTGACTTATAAAACTATTCAAATAAAATGAATTCTTTGCAAAATAAAAAGATGACTACCTAAGCAGCAAATGGCTCTTGATAACACTGAATTTATCAAATTTATATATAGTTTTAATTTCTTTAGAATCCTCTATTTCTATTTTGAATTCCTATTTCAAAATTGATTTGATTTTTTTTTTTTTAAATTGGTGTTCATTGAATATATACTACTGTGTTTATACATTGAAGAGGTTTGTTTTTCTTCTGGTATTTGGGAAATGAAGCTGATATGAAGACCAAATTTTTTTTACTGTTACTTACAATTTCTTTATCTTTTTTTTTTAATGATTTTCTTTTATGTACTTGCCAAATCTCTGTGGACACTTCTGACTTGTATAATGCAAGTTCAAAGGTTCTACGCTATTCACTTATATAAAATGAAAAAAAAATGTTTCTGATCTTCTGACTATATTCATATTACTATTCTGTAGCTTTTTAAAGAATTATTCAAACAATTAAACTCTTGACCAATGATTGCATTTATAATTTCCCTTGTAAATGGAAGAATGTTGGAGTATTTTGAGTATAAGATGGGGTAATGAACACAACATATACTTATAAACTGTTCCAAAACAATTCAGCATTGTCCAATCAAAAATGACCAAACGTATTTAATTTACTATTTAAAGGTGTTGATAAATTGTCTTAGAATTACTTGTTGGAAGACAGACCAACAGACAAGGATTATACAACTCTATAAGCACGGATCAACGGATAAGGATTAAAACTGATACTACATTTTTCTACTTCAAGAAAGAATCAAACTTTATGCCACAAGTGATCTCCACTGTAAAACTACTTTCAACTACAGCCCCAAAAATTGCTACACAAATCGTAACAAAGAAGAATTATAAAAGAGAAGCAAGAGTTTCCCTAACAGACTAATTATAGACAAATTAAATTGTTCAGGCATGACAAGTAGCATAGCATGCACTTTTGACACTCATGGTTCATGGCAAATATGTCACCCCTCCCCTCTCTGAGGGAGGGTGGACACAAATGTGAATATTTGAATTTAGCCTAAATCTTATGCTGTGTATTCTGCCTTAGATCTGTTTAAAATTATCATTTACCTTTATTCAAAGGATTTTTTTTTTTTTTTTACCAAATTTGCCACCCCCAATTAGTGCCGCCCATAGCAAAAGCCATTGGCACTCTACACCACTAGGTATGGGCAGACAACATCTGAAGAGAGAGAAAGACAAACACTACAGACTCTAGGATAAAAATCCAAATCATAAATAGGAAATTGCATTGGAAAATCAAATCAAAGAAGCAATATACATCAAGATGTCAGAATTACATTTATTATGACTTTGTTATTCAACAAAAACAAGATATTGAATAGCCATCTTGTCTCTTTAGCTAGTGGTCGTTCTTCATCAGTCTTTCATCACTGCTCCACACTGTTCTTCTTCTCTTATGGGATGATTTAACAACATCTTGTGTATGCACATAACTTTATTCATTTAGATGTCTTCTCAAATAGATAACCAGTTGTACAATGGAGCAACCTTTTGGATCATTGATGGAAATTAGGAGTGGAGCTTTTGACTGCTCTGGACTAACTGAGTTAAAGTTAAAGTCTTCTAAGATTCATAGTCATCTGACTGTACAATCCTCCAATGAGGACCTTTCAACTAACCCTTAGGAGTCACTGCCTGTCATTTACACTGAGTTGGTCTCAGCTAGCTTAACAGTTTCTCAGTGCAATGGTTTATTTCTTTTTAAAATACTACACTTCATGCCAAATAAAAGATTCGGCCAATTTCTTATTTAACATAAATTTCTAACTTGCTTTTTTTATTGTAACTTACTCAGGTCATTAATCTATAACAATTGAAAATATCATCAACCAACCTATTGAAACATTGATGAAAATTAGCTCAGAAGTTTTAATGGTCTGTGAGTCTCAGCTGTTCAGGATAAACTTATTCAAAGTTAAAATCTAATTTCTAACTTCTAGAATTTGTAGTCACATGACATTAACTTTTTGTCATTCACACTGACTTGACCTCAACTTAGTCATAATGGTTTTTCTGAGTTAACACTTTAATTCTTTTAAAAAATACTTCATGCCTAATAAAAGATTCTGCCAATTTCTTATTTAACAAAGGAGTGAAAAATGAAAACTTAAGAACAACCCCATGCCAAAATAGAATTCTGTTTTGATACCATTTTACTTTGTACTACAACAGAAAGAAACTCTGTCAACCGTCTCACTCTTTACAGAGATACATATGACACCTGAAGATGGACTGAATATATACCAGTTGTAAACGGGGAGGAGGGGGACAGTTCATTTGTCTGAATAATTCTTTAAATGTTACTGACTCTTCTTGAAACTATAGACAGTATTTGTTTATAACTTTAAGATCTTAAGCATCCATGTCCATGGGTGGGGCTAACCTATGTCCGCTACACTCTGATTTATAAATCAGATATTCTGCTCTTAGAGATTAGTCTGCTATAATGATTTTTTAAAAGTGTATTATATATTTATTTTTTGTCTGTAATAGCCCAAATCAAACTATTTCAAAACATTGACAGTATCCAATGATACTAAAGTGTAGGCCAAGAGTATATATTTATCCAACCCATCCACCACGAGCAGGATGTGACATAAGGTCAAGTATTAAGCAAAGTAAAATTGGTTTGAATTCGGTTTTCCTTTTCCTAGACTGGTTACCTTACTAAAGCTAAATAACCCAGTCTGCCCTACTATTTATTCATAGCTGAAAGGAAAAGAGATGGATTCATACCTTTCCCAATGACATTGGCATGAACTAAAACACAATTAGCCTCATCCAGGAATTGAACTCAGATCATTGGCTCCATTTCCTACAAATATAACCATTATACTAATCACTCTTGTAATCCAAATGTAAAAAGATAAAACAATCAGTATAATAACATTTGGTTTAAGATATATCAATGCTATTTCTGTAAGATATTAAAACAATACTATTCCTACAGAAAACTAAATTTATACAATTCCTACAGAAATTTTAGCACAATGCTATTTATATGAAACATTGAAATAAATTGTTATTCCTTCAGGAAACTAGATTCATACAATTCATACAAAAAAATAAATGTTAAAAATTTGTTATGGAAACCTTAAGTAATATAATGTTGGAATATGAATACCAAAAATAGATCATATTGAAATTGATTAATGGCATTTTCCTGAACAATTAAAAGGAAATTTTCATAAAATTTCTACAATAAAGTAAAAAATATTTTGGTAAACTATAAATATTTTTTACAGCAAAAATAAAGATACATTTATATAAATTTTATGGTGGTGTAATGGTTAGAGTTGTAAGAAATGGACCTGTCGACCCGAGTTCAAATCTTGACAAGGTTTATAGTGCTAATACTCTTGGGAAAGGGTATTCTCTCTCCAGCTATGGGTAAATAATAGGGCAGACTGGGCTCTTTAACTTTGTCTAGGTAACCAGTCTAGGAGAAGGAAAACTCTGAAATCAATTTATATATTGACCTTGTGTTACATCCTGCTGTGCGGAGGGGTTGGTAAATACATACATTTATATAAAGTGTAAATCAAAATAGATTTTTTAGAGTTAATGAAAGTTCTACAATAAAAGTAAGAAATAATTTATATAACTTGATAAATTAAAGTATAGATGATCTTTACAACAGAAATGAAGATACATTTATATATAGCATAAATTAAAATAGATTTTATAGTTAAATTTAATAAAAGTTTTACAATAAAGGTAAATAATAAACTTTAAATAATCTCTACAACAGAAATGAATATACATTTATATAAAGTGTAAATTAAAATAGATTTTATCATTAGCAGGTAATTATAATGGTAAATAATTTGTTTATTTTCCTAAATGCAAGCAACATAATTATTGTTTGATTATTTAGCAATGCAAAATATATATTTTTGGTATCTGCTCTTTTAACTTTATACATAGCTGTCTGTTTGTCATAATTTCCCCCCAAAGATAATATAATAATTATACTATTAAAATGTTAGTCTAAATAAACATTTTACAAAATGAAATATAAATAACCATGAAAATAATTTTTTATATCATAAGACTTGAATCTTAAAACTTTAATAACTTAACAAAATATTATTTTCCTAGATGCTCTCATTTTTATAACACTTGTATATGAATATTCCAAACGTCTCATTTCTTATTACAACTAAATTTTAAAAAAACAAAAAAACTGAGAACTTTGCCACAACTGTTTCTACACTTTTCATAGATTACAACTATAATTTTGCATATTTTAAAAAAAAATTCTCTTAAATTTTAAAGAAAATATTCATCATAAAAAATGTTTATAATGTGATGCTGTTTACTTTGAGTAGGGAATGTTTTGTTTAAGTGTCACTAGTATTTGAATAAACCAATTTAAATTATCAAGTAACTATCTATTTTTGTTTTTAACAATCATTCATAATATTGCTTAACTATTTTAAAAGCATGATGCACCATGTTTGAATATAATGGCTGTACAAGAAAATATATCTTTCATTAAAACTCTTCATTCTAAATTGCTATATAATGAAAATAATTATTTCTGTATATACTACTTGTTCACCAAGTATAATCTTTCAAATATTTCCTTTTCTTCTTAGTTGATAATTATTAAAGAACAAGTTAAGAAACTCATGAATTTAAATTCAAAATTTAATTTGGTTAATTTAGTTGTTTTTTTTTTTTGTTTTTTTAATTTCATTCTACTTAATTTAATTTTTTACTTCCAAACACTTTGTATACAAACCAAAGAATCTATTTAAAAGTGTATTATTCAATTTATTATATTTAAGAAATTTCTTCATTCTGATGCAAAAATGTAATTCTTCTTTCAAGTTGGAATATTCATTAATTCCTATCATATTGTTTTCACTATTTTCTTTTTTATTTATCTAAATTACAATTTCAATTCATATGAATAATTGTTTTGAATATAAGAATTACATCTACAACAATGTGTTATAAAATAGCTTCTTTTTTTCTTTTCTTTTCCCCAAAGTTTAGAAAACTTGTTTTGAATCAGTTCCTTGCTTAAAAGAACCAATTTTATCTCAGATACCAAATAATTTTCACAAAAAATCAAATAACTGTCTTTCATTTAATGCTTAGCTAGTATAAATTAATATATTTAATTAAAACAAACCATAAAAATTATTATTAATGAAATAATAATACAAAGTGTTATTATTCATAGTATCTTATATCTTCATGTAGAATGGATGAAGATTCTGAAATAAAATTATTAAATGAGAGAAAGAAATCTCTAATGATGCAGTCTTTCACTGTTTTAGATTAAATACTGATATGTTTTTAAAGTTTCTTAAAAATATAAGAGACTAATAATAGGATTGGTGCTGCTCTGATCCAAGCTATGTTACTCAGATGGAAAGAACTGGTATTGAACCCAGACCCTTGTGGTTCCAAGACACATGTTTTATTAACTGAGCTAAACCAAAGCTCATTAGAATAGGCTCAAAGTTTTTTAAAAAAATTAAAAAATTAAAAAATGATGATATGATTTAATATTATATAGAGGTGACATTTCTTTAGCAATGATTTCATTTAGAGAAATTTGAAAATGAATTATTTATCCACTACAATTGGCATTTTGAATGTGCTGAAATAATTCCAAACTATTTTTTGTTCGCTTTCTCAGTATTCTTGTAAAGTATTATGCTTGTCACAATAACTCATTCTCTACCAGAAAAAAAGTTTACTGAATTATTAATTTGAAATACACATTAGCAGGTGTTAAATTTGAATCAAATGTTATTATTAATGATTTATTGGGTGTGGCAGAAATACCCCACCTCATTTTAAACTATCACCTGTGTAGTGCAAGTGAACTTAGGCAAGTGGTAATGGTAGCTACATCTAGCTAATGTCTTTTTTTTTTTTTTTTTTTTTTTTCAGATATGATCAGTTATGATAATGGCTTGGACCGGTGCATATTGTGTGTTTGCTGTTGAAACATTTTTTTAAGACTGGTGAATTTTTAATTGCTACACAGACCTTTTCATGCTCATTTTCATGTTACATCAAAATGATGCTGTTCCGGATAAAATTTTCAACCCATAACAATATCAATTTTCTATCTGTAACATCATTCCAATGTAATATGAAATAAGTATACAAAGCACTTTGGTGAATCTGTAATTGCTACAGTCTTAAAAAAGGTTTCAACAACAAACTCTTGTATCCACCAGTCCAAGCCATGATCATATATGGAAAAAAAAATAGCTAAGACATTAGGTAGATGGCGCTACCATTACAAAAAGTTTTTTTTTGTTTTTTTTTTTTTTTTTTTTTTTTTTGAAAAGTATAAAAAATCCTGAACATTATCCAAGGAAGAATGACTACTTTGTTTATATAGATTTGATAAGAAATGTTAGTAAAGTAGACGGAGTGGCTTATCAGCTGTACAGCAAGAGTCTATCCCCTTTTCAATAGCGCTAGATTAGGAAGATTGTTTTTGCATCTGAAGTGGAGTACTATACCTACCATCAGCTCCCCACATTACCACACAGATCAGATTACGCAAGCTGTGCTACTTATGCGCTGAGCCCAGAATCTTGGGAATGCTCTACCAACTGAACTAAACTGGCCCTAAAGTTGGCAGTGTGGCCTATTGTCAATATCAGCTGGACAGCAAGAGAGTCTATCCCCTTTTCACTAGTGCTAGACTAGGGAGATTGTTTTTGCTAATTTTACTTGCACCACATAGGTGACAGTTTAAAATGTGGGGGTAGGTATTTTTTCCACACCCTGTATAACCCCTACTTAAAGGTTTTGCATAATTGTGGTGTTGTGTTGGTCACCATCAAATTAATTACACAGAAAATGTTAATATCAGGGACATTTAAGACCTGCTTTAAAAACTTTACTCAGTTAAGATATTGATTAAGAAAGAGGGTAAAGGATTGTCATTTCAAACTGGTTTGACTTTGTAGGCCAGACTGAAAAATAAACTAGATCTCATAAAGTGGATAAGGACAATTATTTCTAAAAAACCCTATTCATAGGGTAGATCAAAGTAAATGGACAAAAGAGACAATATGCATAACAACAACTTTATTAAAAATAAAGAAATGAAAAAATGGGATATGTCAGCAAAGTTTGTGTGCAGAAATGTGGTGGGTGTGACTCCTTCACGTGTTTTGGTATGTGTATATGTTTGAGATATGCCTGTGCTACTAAACAGCACTGGATGGTGTTGTCAGTTATGTTGTTAATAACTGGTTCATTGGGGGGTTTTGGGTCTTTCAACATAATACCCCCCTCGCCAGTTAGACCCCACTAGAGATAATCAAACTCTAGTGTGCCACTCGTCTTGTTCAACACTAGCAGATAAACTGGCTTTAAATAGAGTTTTGCCAATGCAGACCTTGACTTTTTTACATCTGGTTGGCTAATGCTAAAGCCAATCAGCATTCAAAGTAGGTGTTAAAAATAATAATAGTAGTAGTAAAGTCTCTGGAATGATCTATTGTGAGTATCAGCTGAACAGCAAGGAGTCTATCTCCTTTTTGCTAACACTAGACTAGAGAGATTGTTTGGCTGAGGTGGAGTGCACACCTACCGTTAACTCCCAAAAGCTTTACTGCAGATTACCTAAGCTGTGCTACTTATGCACTGATTTGGCAGGGACCGGAATTGAACCTCGAACCTGCTATATTAATTGAGCTAAGCCGTCCAATTTTGTGGTTAAATATAGACTGTTTTATAGCCTCTATAAAGTATATATTTAACAGAATATTTAAAAAGAATTTTGAATTATAATTTTATTTAATAAGATGATCTTAGGGCCACACCCAGCCTACAGGCCATATGTTTCACAGGTCTGTTGTAAATCTTAATACAATACATGACTGTTTTATTATTTTCCACAAAAGACTCTTTGAATTTATTGTATATAGTCTTCATATTGATTCATTGTATATAATTGTAATGATAAACGATAACACTGATAGCCTTTAGAAAGCTTTATTCTACTTAGAATAATGGTACACTTTATTGAGAGCTTATATACTCTTGTAAACACCAGAAAGTTCTCCAAAGGGAGGTAATCATAGAATAGGGGAGGTAACTCTGAATTACTTATTACAATAGTCTAATACAATACAAGTAAAATTGTTAATTATTCTCTATACATAACATTGAATTCTATAATCATTAATCAACAAAACACACACACACACACACGTCAATTGTTCATTGCTCCCTTTTTAAACAATTGTTGAAAAATATAACATTCAAGAATAAAATCAAATTCATTTTTGTACTTACAAATTGTCAATAGTTTTACATTATATCTATTATCCTTTTATAAATAAGTATTCTTTTAAACAAATATATAATTGAATACAATTTGTATATATTACTAGAAAAGTATGAAATGGTGGCATTTTATAGATTACAAACTCTGTTTTAACCCAGGCGTCCCACAGGCCACATTCTGCCCTTCACCCAACTTTCAGAATGTTGGTGTGGTCTGTGAATAAGTACCATTACAATTACAGATGGAACTCATTGATTTTCAATGTTCAGATGATTTGTAGTCCCAAGTTTCTTTCTTGCCACATGATCAATTTCTATAAGAACCATATGCTTCCATCTGGATGATTCCCCAACCTTGCCACTCACCCCCCCCCCAACAAGTATCGAGCATATTTGGCACTAGATATTGCCACAAACTCTTTTTCTCCAAAAATGGATTATGCAAAGAATATGCTACATCCACAACTGTTAAATCCTCACTTGTCTAATATGATTTAACCTCTTCATTTAACTTTTTACATTTTTTATCATTGAAAACAACATCAGATGTCTCATTAATAGATTATGATTGTTACCGTAGCTGTATTTTTTTCTGTCCTTTTAATATTATATCCTGTGCTGTCCTGTGTTAAGCTTTGTGGCGCTCAGGCTGAAAAGGTTGGAGACCCCTGTTTTAGTCAATATATAAGTAAAAAGTAAAGTAAAGTCATTGGTGTGGTCTAAAATCGGTATCGACCAGACAGCGAGGGGGTCTATTCCCTTTTCACTAGCACTAGACCAAGGAGATTGTTTTTTTAGCATCTGAGGTAGAGCATCACACCTACCATCAGCTCCTCACTTTACCGCACAGATCCTTGTGCTACTTTTAGTGCTAAGTTTTAATCAAAATGATTTATATATATTGTCAAAAAAAATCGAATTCGGTGACCAAGTTAAATGAAGAGGTTGAAGCACATTAGACACATACACTGAGTTAGTGAAGGCCGTTATCGAACCAGAAACTATGTGGTTCCTAGTTGGACACTCTACCAACTGAGCTAAACCGGCCCTTATATAAAAGGACCAAACTGTAGCAAAGAAGTACCTTGCAACTATTTGCCAAGTATTTATTGTCAAACATTTATTCTCTTTATGTATAAGTGAATACTACCCTCTCCTTCTTTTTCAATTTTGATTTTGTATTATTCAAGTCTTCCTCTTAACAAAAACCTTTATAGATTTTTTAAAATCTTTGGTGTTTATTATATTGTTTTAATTATTTTACACTTCACAGAATTCAATTCATTAATGAAGTGTCCAACTCTTGTTTACCACCCTGTTGTCTGGGGCTGTAGAATATGCCGTCTGCATCTCTTCAGAGAGGTAAAGTCCCTCCCATGGGGCCACCTCTTGGCTGTGGGTGGTAACTAGTGAAGCGTAAGGACAGAATCCTGATGGCTGAGCAGTCCATGACATGCAACTCCTTGGCTAGACCAGCAGTCGGAAAGGGTCCCTGCAATCAATCAGCTGGTCATGTCAAGCCCTAGCACCTATATAACTGTCCTATTGCCCTTATGGCAAACCCCCAACCCTTTTTGTCATGTATGTTCTAGAAGACACTGGCTGATGGTCTTAGTGTCCTGGGTATGACGTTCAACTGCATCTAATGGTGTGGCTCCAATTCTGGAACTCTGGGGAGTATAAAGTACCCTTTCATTGCCATTACTCTCAGGTCCACTCTGATCCGGAATTGTAGTACCTGTTAGGATCCCATCTATGGGTTAAGAATGAATAAAACAAAACGTCTTCGGCACTCATGAGTTAACATGCCATAAAAGCCAACCAACTTTTGTTTATCAAATTATACTATGTTAAAATGAATGTGTTCACTTACCTTGTAGCTAAGTTACATTGTAAAAATCAGAAGACAGAAAAAAGAGAAATTACATTGTGTCATTTATAGAAGCATGGATTTTAGGACCCTCTCCGTTGTTAGCTATAAAAGACACCACCTGTTGACAATGGATTTCATGAAAATTGTGGAATATTTAAATGAGCAGGGTGAATCTACCCTATTGCTCCTGTTGGAACCCAGTTTTTTAGTAAACATTTAGGTTAACTGCGTTTTCTCGGCAATAAGCAGACTTTGTTGCAACACTATTATACCCACTGCTTTTAGTCACTATTGTTGGTCAACTGTGGATAATTACCCCTGTTACCAATAGTTGCATGAAATTGCAACAACTGTACCAAAAGAAAAATACAAGGCATTCTATAAAACACCAAAGTATTCTACTAAAAACTTAGGTAAAAAAAAAAAACATATTTAAGGCCAGAATGAAATCTGTTTATTTCATACTTTAATAAACAAAATGTAAAGCGTTCTATAGAATGCTTAGGTTACACTCTATGCACATTCTACATCTTTCAGATTATATTGTTAACTCATATTTATCACATTACTTCTATCCCATAATAGTTATTACATATATAAATCTGTTAGTGTATGAAACTTATATGCAAATTTAACAACTACTATGGGACAGTTTGTAGTAGTTGTAGAATTACTGACACTATCTCAGAATATAAACTTTATTTTTCAGCTCAATTCTCTGTCCAGTTTCTCCTTACTGTTTTTTTTTTTTTTGGGGGGGGGGGGTCTGTTTTTAACAGCAAAACCAAATTATGAAGTTTTATGAAAGGAATTTTCTCTATTATTTAAACCCATTTGACTTTAATTTTGTATTAGTTAAGTCTATAGATTATGAAATATTTACCAACTTCCTTCTTTGAATGCTGTCAAAGTGAATGAATATATTTATTTTTCATTAGGTAGATTAAATAGATTATAATGGGTGATTAAGATTATTTATTAAAAAAACCACACTAGTGACGTGTTGCAAATTTTAGCATATTTTAATCTGTTTATTCAGTTTGAAACCTTTTGGGTTGATATGCAAATCTTTAGGATTAATAGTTGTTGCTGGTGTATCAAATTATGTGCTTTAAGTGTATTGATTTTGTATTTCTCTATCTGAAGGTCTTTAACCTTCATGTCCTTTTTAGTTTTGTGACCTCTTGTGATGCTGATTTGCCATGTTATATTTCTTCTTGGGTCTTTGTTTATCCAAAGTGGCTGGAAAAAGAAATACAAACCCATTAAAATAATAGTTACTCAGTTTTAAAAGAAAAATTTCTAATTTAATTTTTTTTTTTTTTTACACCATATAAGAATTAACTTTTTATCACCCCCACCCCCAAATAAAGAGCTGAAAAAATATCATCCCATATCCTATATACAATGATACTCTTCTATAAGCCAATACTTAGTTTTGACTACTGTAGTCTAAATTCTTTTTCAGGAGTATTCCCTTTTGAAATGGGAGTACATCTTATAATCTCACATGTCCTCTCCGTCCTTTAATAAAACTATATTGTGTTCAGTTTGTCAGTATTAATTTTACAAACACTCAGACACACAAAATGAACTTTAAAATTAGAAGTATAAATTCTGGTTTCGTAATTATGAACAGGGCTGTGGAGTCAGTCGGAAGCAATTAAGGAGTCACAGGAGTTGGTAAATCTATACAGACTCCAGTTGAATTTACACTTTATATGGCTCTAGTTTAGTCTATAAAGTTTTACTCCTTATAAATAGATTATTAAAAAAATCGTGATTTTATATTTAGTTGTAGACCATAATCCTTTAATTACATAAAGAAGAGTCAGAGGTGCCAAAAAATAGAGGAGTTGGAGTCAAAGGTTTTGTGTTCCATCTCCATAGCCTTGGTTTATGAAATGGTGTTTTAACTTCATAATTCATTTTTACATTTTCCAGTAATCTTTGGATATAACTTTTTCTTTCACATTTTTTTTTATAAACCAAAAGTCAGATTTGAATGAGAATTCTTTTCTTTTTGTGACTGTTTATTATTGTTGTGCTTTGCATTAGAATTCAATAGTTTTGTCATAATGATGCTGGATGTATATGTAAGCATCTTTATGTTGGTAGAAGCTTTTGACATTGTTGTTGCAATAACAAGATATTCTCTTATAAAACTGATTATTCATATTTTCTTCAAAATTCTACACAATTCTGAGGAGTTTATTCTATAAAGCAGTTTTTAAATTGTCTTCTTGAATATTTCAAATTGTATATAAAATCAAACTGTATATATTCAGTAAATAATGTTTCTCAAAATAATAATAAAATGGCCTGTTTACTAAAAATTTTCCCATTCCCCAATGATACTTGCATTGGAAAAAAATGAGCTCTAAAAAAAATTGACTTCCATTAACTTTACCAAGGTTTTAACCTAGACTTTATATGAATAGCTGATGAGAATAACTGACATGTTATTCCAGAATTTTTTTTTTTTAAGTTGATGTAAAAGTTGAGAAGAAAATTCAAACTGTTTTCTTTAATACATTTTTTAAAAGTTAAAATTGAATTTAATGAGGTAGAAAACTAAAAATAGCTCTGAAAGATTGAAGAAAAAAAACCTGAAATGATATCTAACTTAAATGTCTTTTTTATGTTTAATTGTTCATTAATTTTTATGTTAAAACTTAAATTGATATATTTTCATTAAAATTGCTTAATTGTATATATCCCCATTTATTTAATGTATGGGAACAGAAAACTTTATGTGTACAGGTATGATTTTTTTCCCCAAGATAAAAGTATATTTAATTATTATAATGTCTGAATTTATTTTGGTTCCTTGATTAAAAACATTTTTTGATAGATGAAATTTAGTTTTGAATGTGAGTATTAATAAAACTGATATTATTTTAATTGTACAGGTTTATATATTTCCAATTTTTTCTTGATTTTTTTTATTTCTTTATTTTAAAATTTTGATTCAATATTTATTTCTGCTTTCAATGCTTTTTGCTTTATTCAAATGAAATCTAAGAATCATTATCTTTATGAGTATCGTCACTTATGTATCTCAAAACATGTTTGGTGTTTTGGTACATCCCCATTCATAAGTCAAATTATATAATGCCTCTGTTTTTCATTTTACTTGCATTTTAAGTAACATAATTCTTATTTTAAATCACCATAGTAAGTATAAGTTTTTTGTGGGTGTGTATCTTTAAATTAAAGATTAACTATAAAAGAACATTGAACCTCTCAGTGATTGATATATAACCTTTTTTTTTTTAAAGATATTTGATTTTACATTTACTTATTTGGGTCATTTTGAATTAAATCTACATAAAATATAAAGTGATTTTAATGTTATAATGCAAAATGAAGGTTTATTATCCTAATATTTTATTTAGTCTACACTTTGTACAAATATAAACTTTAAGATATAATACAAAAAAATCTTATTCGATATGTTCATTTGCATTTTTCTACTAGAAGTGAGCATGAAACTTAATAGAAATATTTATAAAAACAATTTGAACAAACAAAAGTAGAAATAAATTACCTACAAAATTCCTTATTTTTGCTCATAAACTTAACTTTCCCTTTATACATTTATATGATAAAGTTTTTATTCATACAATTTCATAGCACAACTGTGAATTTATGTACATAATATAAACAAAAACATTGATTAAAAAAACAATTTTAAATAAAAAGTACAAGATATTTCAAAGGTGTTTGCTATTATGTTTTGTCATGTTCAACATTTCTTTGTGCCCATAAATGGAAAAAAATACTTTGTAAGTTTTCTCAAAATTTTCATGTATATAAACTATTTCAATATCCTTTAGTTTATTGTTTTGCTGGGTTTTGGAGGGTTTTTTTCTCGACTGGAAATTTCACAAAGAATGAACATGTTACTTTGTACAAAATCTTTGACAAATAATTGAAATTTTTTTAATCCAATCAAATATGAATTGTTTTGATTTCTTTTCTGAAATATTTGTGACATATTAAGATGAAAATTATGCAAATGTTTTTGCTTTTGTTTGTTTTTTTTTAAATTTCCCAATGTTTATTCTCAAATGAAAAAAAAGGGTTGGTATTAAATGCTTTCCTTTTTATTAGTTTCTTTATAAATCTTCATTGGAAACAAAATGGTAAGTCAGTGGTCTTTGATTTCTTCCAGATTTTTATCACAGACAAAAATCTGTCTATTATTATTATTAGAAATTAATTCATTAAGCCATCTTATTGTTGTTTATAAGATGAATTATTGACATTTTAATAATACAAGTTTACCTTTATTATTTAATTGTTGCTGTTAATTTTATGCAAACTACAAAATGTTTATTTTTCTACAAACATTCTATTGAATTGCTTATCATAAAATAGTTTGTAGTCAAACCACCATAAGTATGTATAGTTAATAAAACCTTAGTTAAAATAGTTAATGATTAGTGAAAGATTGAATACATTTAATGATATAAAGAAAACTGTACATTTTAAAAATACCTCCATCTATTTTTTAAATACTTTTTCTATAGTCCAAAAATTAACTTATTCTTTATATTTCCTATGCTTAAAAAAGCAATTGAATAAAATGTATATTTGCTGTATGATGCAGATTTTTTTTAAATGCCTGATTCATTGTGTACTGTAATTTAAGCTGGGTTTCATTTTGTGAAAGATGTTAACTCTGTTGATCAGTTACAAAAGATTCAGTATGTAAAAAAAAAATCATTATTAGAATAAATTAAACTCTTCAATTATGTGTATTTTACATATGATATATCCATACCAACAATCTCTTATCTAGGTTTAAATTTTAAGATGGTTTTAAGTTTTCAAAATTAACATACAAAAATACATTTTCATAATGCAAGTTAAAGTCTTCTTGATTTTTAGGAATACCCTTTTTTGTAAATGAATAAATTCAAGACTTAATGTCTCTAAAAGGAATATATTTATATAAAGAAAAATGTCTATTGCAAATTCAGTGATTTTTTTTTTTAATATATTGATTATTGGTTATTGATTTTAGCATGAACAAATCTCTAAGTAGATTTAATTTAAATCAATTATTTTTTTCAAAATCACTTAGTTTTTTTTTTTTTTTTTCTTTTTCTTTTTTTTTTTTTTTTTCTTAATTTTTTTTTTACTCATTTTGAAATTGTCCTGTTTTGTTTTATACTCATAAAAATAATGATTCTTAGATTAATTCTTTAATTTTGATACTTTTTCATTTTTTTGAATTTCTGAGATGATGAATTATTAGTATACATTCATGTATTTAGACTAGTATCTTCATCTTGGGTATCATAGTCACACACACTGGCCTTCATGTTCTTCTGTTGTTGTTGACTATGAAGAAGTCCAGAGGGTATAATGGTTGAAACATTTTTGATTTTTGTTGACTATTCATCCTCTCCATTTTTTTAAAAGTATATTTCAAACAGTAAAATATTCTATCATCTTTAGATAACACTATGACTGCATAAATAAACATTATTTTCTGTTATCTTTCAATGATCTAATGTTTAAATTTTCATAAATGTGTTTTAATTGATAAATTGCCTTGTTATATCTGATTGAATTTAATGGATTAATATTACGAGAGATTTGGTTAATATTTGTGCATAGTTTCATATTGTCTATTATGACTATTTTGGAAAAATAATTAAGAATAATCAAGAAGTTTGACTTGCCTCTGATATATATATATATATATATATATATATATATATATATGTAGAAAAAAGTTTTTCTCTCTACCACGGCTTCAGTGTTCAAGGTACACCTTCCTCAGGAGAACTAAAAATTATAGGTAGCTACATTTTACATATACTTGTCTGGTTTGGAATTATTTTTCTTTGTCATTTTAATTAGTTTGTATGAATTTTAGTTTCTAAGTCTAGACTGTTTTCTTTTGAAATTAAATATTTGTTTTCTATAAACTTATGTCTCCTTTATTCAGACAAAAGTAATTCGTAATTCTATCTGTCATCTATCTTCAATTCCCTTGAACACCGAAACCGTGGTAGAGAAAAACTTTTTTCTACAACTATAAATGCTCTATATTTTACGAAATATATGGAGCACTTTTGGATTAACTACTAATGCTACTACAATGGAAATATTGTAGCAACTTTTGATGAATATATAATATATATAAACTAAAACAAAAATCAAAACCAAATTGTGTCTACTTGCCTCAGAATTGTTTTAAGCATTTAAAAAAAAAAAAGAAAAACATTTTGTTTCTGATTTTAAAATGATTCTTTTATCTTTTTATAATGTCTGTAATTTTTTTACATTTTTTTTTCTTTCTTACCCTATTTTCTTCAGGCCCATCATCTGCGTTGCCTAAATGATTTCATTGAAGCCCAGATGAATTATTATGCCCAATGTCACCAATACATGGTTGACCTGCGCAAACAAATGGGCAGGTAAGGTCCTTTTTGGATTTTTTTCTGATGTCCACAATCATTCATTAATATTAACTTGTTTTTGTTTTTTATGATTTGTTCAAAATTTGTTTTCTTTTTGTTTTCTTTTTGTTTCAATTAACTTTATACCAACCTCCTGATTTGCTCTTCAAACATAAAATTCTTTTAATAAGACAAAATACAACAAATACAAAAGACTTAGGTTTTTGTATTCATACTGCACACAGTTTTAAATTTTCATTTAAATGTGTTTTAATTGATAAATTGCCTTCTATGTTATATTTGATTAAATTTAATGGATCAATGTTATGGGAGATTTGGTTAATATTTGTGCACAGTTTCATATTCAGTGTATCTTGACTAACTATTTTTGAAAATAATTAAGAATAATCAACAAATTTCTCCAAATTGTTTGATTTGCCACTGATTATTCTTACAATTTTTTTTTAAATTCTTTCAAATGGTATGATTTGTTTGTTTTTCGGGGTTTTTTGGGTTTTTTTTAGATATAACTATTTGATAATTTTGGTTATTACTTTATATGGTGTTAAAATTAATTTGAAGATAGGGGTGAGCAGGTAGTGGCGTAGCTACCCTGTGCCAGTAGTGTACTCACTCTTCCTAGAACCCTCCTCTCCAGTAGGCATAAAAAGGAGATTTTTTTGCTGGGACGATGGGGGGTGGTTGTAACTCGTTACTACTGTGTAGTGAAATCTGTCTTGTTCAGGCTAACATTTCTTTTGCAAAAAGAGTTTGTAACTCATAACTACAGCTGTAGTAAAATTTTGTGTTTTGCTCAACTGTTGAGTGAGTTATTGCAAGAATTTGCAATAATATTTAAGTAAAGATATTTTGTCAACATTTCAAATATTAAAATTATTTCAATTCTTAGAAAGGATCCTTCACTTTCATGGACTTAAAATTTAGATTGTTTTGGGTGTTTTTTGGGGTTTTTTTAAAGTTAGACAGAGCAAAATGTATGAATGTTGTATCAGCCATATATTTTTCCTTATTATATCCATAAATTCTGTTGACTCAGGAAAAGTTAATATCTTAATTTCTCAGACTAAATTTCATCAGTTTAGCTAATTCTTATGATACCAAAATTTAGAACTGAAGGAAACTTGAATGCATATTCTACATTCTAAGAATAACGCTTTGGAGTTTACCAGTTGCTTTCTAAAATAGCAAACAGGAGAGTTGGTAAGCATTTTAAAATTTTGAATTTTATTGTTTTCACAATTACAATAACAAAGGCTGGAAGAAGTTATATTTTAAACATTTTTTTCCTGTCTATCATAAAACTAAATAACTCATTACATATTTATTTAACAGCATCTATTAATATGTATATGCTAAAATAATCATAACTAAACAAGATTTGTTTAAAACGACTTTCAAAAGATAATTTGCAATTTTAAATATTTGCAGAAAAAATCAGATGAATGACTCATTTCTTGACACTTAACTTTTAGAGAATATTTTTTAAATATATTAAAATTCCTAATAACATTTTTATTCATAATCTTAGTCTAAAATATTATTTTCAAAATAACCATCTCCAGTAAAATTAACTATAAATCAAATTTGTGTATCTAATTTTATAAAGAACTCAAATACTAATGGAACTTATGTTATTAATTCATTTTTAAGATAAAGACCATTCTCAACAATTACTTATCCTGCTAAATCTCTCAGAATAACCAAAATGTGTATAACAGAATAAATAACATCAAATAGATAAAATCTTTGTTTATCTAATATCTTGTCTACCATGTTGCATTGTTAATCTGTAATTATGTCCTCTTTCTCCAGCCTTTGTTTTGAGGTTTTTTGTTTGTTTGTTTTTTTTTTTTATTTCTATTCTTTTTTTTATTTATTTTTATTTGGCATGCAATATTACAATATTAGATTAACATATTCTTTCTATTTTTACTCTGTTCCTTCATTGATTAAAAATGATTTATTGTTGTTCATTCAAATATTTTCTTTTGGTTCATATTAATTTTCAAAATGAAAGGAGAGTTGCTTCAATATTGCACTTCATTTCTATAAAGTTTTCAAAATTGAAAATCCTTCAAGAGCATTTTCAAATTTTAGTACAACACGTATTTACTTTATAAGTAAATAATATTTTTTGATAATGGATTAAATTGAGATTACAAATTTTGTTTGTTTTAATAATATGTAAAAAGAAAGTAAAATTCACTGTGAATATTGAATTTCATTCATAAACCAGAACCTGAATTATTAGTTTCATCCACTTTTTCCAAATTAATTCATATAACATTATGATTAATATACAAATGGGTCAGAATGTTCAATTTTGTATTTTCTTTCAATTAAAACATCATAATTAGTTAAGAATGTAACTGATTAGGTATGGGCTTGAATTCTTTCTTTTTCTTTAAACCAAAGCAAAACAAAAAACATAAATTAATAAAACCATTTGATAATAGTTTTTTTTTTTTTTTTTAACATCAGAAAAAATAACTGTATTCTATTTACAAACTCTATCAAATTCTTTACATTCTTCAAGTTAAATTTAGACAGATATAAACTTAATTTTCACACTGTTAAAATCTAAGTATATGTATATTATATAGATCAAATTTACCTATGATGGTTGTTATACTGTTAACAAAACAAACTATAAGTCGCAAAATAAAAATCAATGAATATTTAAGAGCTGTTAATTTTTTTTTTTTTTTTTTTTTTTTTTTTTTTGTTTAAATCAAGTCCCCAGAAGTTTCTTTTGGAATTTAGAGAAGCAAAGACCCAAATGAGAATTCTAGAAGGTTTATATATGGAAAGGATCAATTAATTTTCAAATTTGATCTTGAAATAAATCCTATATTCATTTCAAGAGATTTCTAGTCAATTGATAATGATGTACATGAATTAAAACGTCATAACTAAGGGGAGACTACTCTTTACATTGACATTACATTTATCTTCCCTTCTTGTTTTTTTTTTTTTACTTTCCCACAATTGAAAATAGACCTAAATCATCACAGAATTCCAATAGTATACAAATATTTTTTAAAATATTGTTGAAATTGAGTTGTTTTTGTTTTTTTAAGTAAATATTTTGCTTCTAACATTGTACATTGGTAATATTCTGCAACTTATAGCCTGTGTATATATATATGTGAGAGAGTAAAATCAAATCTAAATCTGAAGAATAAGTTTCATGCAGAGGAACTGATTACTGAATATCTTTCATATTACACAATTATCAGAAAAAAATGTATTACCTTATACTACCATAGATATTAAAAGATACAGACGTTTTGTAATTAAAAATAAAATAAGATTTTTTTTTGTTTTGTTTTTTCAACTAGAGAATTTTAAGATGTCATATACTTATCTTATTGGCCAAATTCTTTTACTTTATTTTAGTTTAATTTTTTAATTTTTTTATTCAGTTTAAGAAAACCAATTGGAGTCTTTATTATGTTTTGTCCTCTATGGGTTTAATCAGATAATCATTTAGAAAATATTCTTATTTTAGGAAAGATATTGGCAACAATTGTCTATAAGGTTGTCACAGTAATGTAATTAGGAATGCCAATTGTGATGAAACTTTAGAAAGTGGGAAGGAAAAAAAAATGTTCATTAAATCGATTAATTAAAAAAATAAATAAATAATACAAGAAAAATGAGTTTATTTCCATTTGTTTTAACCATTTTCTGAAATAATAGAAATGCCAAGTCATATACAAAAGTAAATTGCCAATATTCATTTTTTATTTTTAATTTGATAAGATATTATTTTGTATTTTACATACCAATATTGCTTGATAATTCTCAATTATGTTTGATACACAGAAAGATTAGTTGTGTAGTATAAAAGCAACTCTCTATTTAATTTTATTCTGTTTACATACTCTTTGTTTTCTCTCTCTCTCTCATTGTTGTTAATTGTTATGAAATGAATGCTTGTTGCTGTCTCTTATCCTTCATTTCAATAACGTAGCTGTCCTTTAAATTGATTTTTTTTTTATTGAATCATCTTGTAACCAAAAATAACTGACAATTCATGATTGAATTAACTACACACATCAGTTATTTACATAAAATATTTTAGTGTTTTTTATAAGTATTTGATGAGTCTAAAACAATGGTTACCAACTTTTTTTTTCCTATGAACCTCTTTGATTCCTATTTTACTTTGGTGGACCTCCCATCCATAGCCATTTGATGTAGGTTTATTATATTTTTATAATTGAATATTTTTTGCTTGCTTGGACAAAAAAAAATGTTTTATGGTCCCCCAGGGGTCCATATGGATCCCGGTTGAGAACCACTGGTCTAAAAGATATAAAAGTTTCTTAAAATGATCTCTAACAGTAAAAAGATTATTCAACTAACTAAATGGTATTGAGATTATTCTCAGGAATTTATTTTCTCCTTTATGGAAAGCAAAGAAAATTTACATATATGTAAATTTCCTCTCTACTTTGGTTAGACTTTATAAATAATTAAAGGGCCAGTTTAGCTTAATCAGCATTCAACTAGGAATTGCAAGGTTCCAGGTTCAATACTGGCCCTCACCAACTCAGTGCACAGCTTGGGTAATCTGATTTGTGCAGTAAAATGGAGAGATAATGATAGGTGTGGCACTCCACCTCAGTAAAAACAATCTCCCAAGTCTAACGGTAGCAAATAAGGGATAGTCTCCCTCGCTATCTGGCTGATACTAATAATAGGCCATTCCACCAACTTTACTATATTTTTACTTATATGATTTTATAAATGGAGATATCTTATTTTCATTGATTTTTTTTCATACTATTAAAATGCAATTGTAAATTCCAGAAAGAAATACAAGTTAACTTTCATCTTTTTTCAATTTCTTATAGTCCAAATTAAAAGTGTTGTATGGGTAACCCAAGGCCAAACTTTTTAAACCTCACATTTTGGTGAATGAAAAAAGTTTTGCTAAACAGGCCAGGCTTTGTCCTGTTTACTAAAAATGTTCTTATTCCCCAATGATACCTACATCAGAAATATGGGGTCTAAAAATGTTTGGCTTCTAGTTACCAATACTGCACTTTTAACATGGACTATAAAGGCTTTCTTTCTTTTTTTTTTTTTTTTTTTTTTTTTTTTTTCTTTTTTTTATTATTTGTTTAGTTCATATCTCTTTGACATTTCAATCTATATTGTCTAATTGTATCAAATCTTCATTCATTTCATATCATTCAATCATTTGAAAAGAAATCTTGTGTAACAATTTAACTATTTGTAGTTTTATTCTATTTTAACTACAAATATTTACACATGAAATAGTTTAATTTTTATCATAAGACAAAATATTATTAATTTCAAGATTAGAAATTAGTTGTATTGTTCAATGATCACTGTCCCATAATAGTTGTCACATTTGTATATAAACTTCATACATTAAATGCAACAACTATAATGCAACAACTATAATGGAACAGAAGTACTTGAAGCTACAGTACTTCAGTTAGTTATACATGCATTTATAAGTAAAAATAATTGAAGACAGAAAATATTACTAAAATGATTTTTTTTAGATCTTTCTTTTTTATTCATTTTTTTTTTTTAATCAAATTTTTATAATTTGAGAAATTGTTTGTCTTTATTTTTTAAATTATAACTATTATCAATTATTGAAATGAGTCCTATTGAGTAAGCTATTTTAATATCAAAAAAACAAATATTAAAACTATAAAAAATCAAATTAATTGTAAAAGAGCAATAGATAAAACTTTAAAATTTAAAAAGAAAAAAAAAATTATTGCCAGGTTTTGTTGCCTTGGTAACAATCAAGACTATCAAACCATTACTGAACAAATTCATATATAATACATATAATTCTATAAAATTTTATACATAAATTTTTATCTCTGATTTAGTTTCTCAACAATAGTGTCTAAAAATTATAAAAACTGCTTTTCTTAACTCTTTGCCTACTTTAAACTGTTCACAGCAGCTCTCTCACCAATGCAGGCTTACCATAAGAAAAGTACAAAAACAGATTCATTATGATTGAGCAAAAGGACTCAGATTACAATAATAATGACTTTATTCAAATAGAATGAGTTCTGAGGTGAATAGATAGTAAACTTTGAAATATCCTATCATACAGATAAAAAAAAAAATACCAGAAAATTTGGTACAGCCGTGGGGGAAATTTGGTAGGCAATGAGTTAAATATAACAATCGACAGTGATTCATTGTTTTGGATAAAATAATAATTTATATTGTTTAAATGAATGTTGTAAAATGATCCAAAAATGATATCATAATGTTGGAAAAAATATTTTAAATATTTAAATGCATATCTGAATTTTATTGTATCTTTCACTATCATTACTGTTTATTATCATTATGATGTTTATTTTTCATGATTTGTCATTTGTGTATTGTTGACTTCTTATATATATGTTGTGTGCATCATTGTGTCAAATTGGATGCCAATAAGAAGATTTCATTGACTCCTGTTCCTGTTTCAGCATTCCCGCTGATAACTGATTCAGTGCTCATCCCTGTGTAAGATGTAGCCACCTCTTCCTATTCCTACTCCTACTTCCTCCTACTCCTCCTCCTCCTCAGTCACATTGGTATGCTATGTGTCCTTGTTGGTATATATTCTAGACAAAATCCTGCACCCAACTCAGCTTATATATATATATCTGGCTATCTATATTCTCTTATGTCTATCTAGAAAGCTAGCTAGCTAGCCAGCTACCTATCATGGTAGTTAGGATTTTTGCCCTGCATTTTTTGCTTTTATTAAACTATGCTTTTTTTTCATTTTTTCTTCTATTTTTTTTTTTTTTTAATTTTTTAAAGAAAATAAGTGTTTTTTATTTTATTTAGAATTTTTTTTTATTTAAAAATTTTTTTTTTACTTAAGATCATATTTTCTTTCTTCCCAACATTCTCAATTCTCACCCCAATATTTTTTATCATCTGATGTGAAAATTCTTTTCATCTCATTTTCAAACTCTTTTAATTTTGCATGCTTTTTTTAATCAAATTCCACTGGTCATTTCTTTTTGTTACCTTCTTCATATTGCCTTATTTAAAACTTTAACAACTTTAAATTTACACTAGACTTTTTTGTTAATGTATCAATTTAAAAGTGCGACATTAAAGTTATTTGATTAAATGAATAAAACACAAAAGGATTAAATTAGAACTTAATTTAGTAACAATTATAAACTACAAAATATCCCAGATTGTTTTTTAAGGTCACAGAAAACAAATATATTTATATATATTTATACTGGCAAATCTAAATAAAAGAAATTTAAAACTTGAACAAAAATTGTTGCTCTGTTTTGAGTTATATTAAATTTCTCTTTATTCATGCATTAAAGAGGAATTGGGATAAATCATTGATTTATAGAATCATTATAATTTTAAAAAATGAATAAGTATAATTTTGTTTTCTATGATTTCAATAAAATTATACTGTCAAGTTTTAAATATGGTGTATTTATAGTATGAGGCATGGTAAAAAAAATAAAAATGACTTTTTTTTTTCTAATAGATCCATCTGACATTCTAGGCAAGAGGAAGAATTTCTCTGTTTCCACAATAAGACTTCTTTTCTTTTTCTCATCATTATCTTTATCATTATTATTATTTACTCTTTGAGAATTTTTCATATCGGCATTAGCTGGTGGTCTTTCACTAGAGTCTGAGTTACAACTACTATCCTCAGGTCTCCAGGACTCTTCTGAGTATTCTAACCAATCTTAACAATGCTGTTGTTTGGATTGTCTCTATTCTTCCTCTGGTTTCCAATTAATCCAGACTCTTTTCCAAGCCCTTCGGGACAGTTCCAAGAGCACCAATTTTATCATTATAATTATTATTATTAAAAATATAACTTGATATCTACTCGGCAGTTTATTCTTCACCATTTTACTGACCAAAATTTGGTTGATATCATTTAATGTCAATTTTGATTACTCCTCCTCTTCCTCTCCTTTCCCTCTTCTTGCTATGAAAATGTCACCACTCAAGGTTGTTGTTTTTGTTGTTTTTTTTTTTGGATTTTCTTTTTTCTTTTACTTAGTGTGTAGTTTCTAGATATTCTAGTGAAAGCAATAGTGTGTATACAGTTACATTCATTAAATATAAAAATGTGAGGCTTGAACTCTGTTTTCCTTTTTAAACAGAAAGACAATGTTATTTCCTCTTGAATGTTTTTGTAATATTAAGATTATTCTTTTGTAATTTCCAAATAGTTTGAATTATTGTTGGAAAGTTTTATTCTCCTATGAGCATACCAGTGTGGGTCAGCCAGTAAAAACCTACATCAGTCAGCTCTGTACTGGATGGATACTGGATGTTGTGCAAGAGGACCTTCCATGAGTAATAAAAAATAGGGATGGGTAGTGAGAAAGAGTCATGGAGATCAATGTTGTCAGCACAACCTGATGATGACCTGTGAAATTCAATCAGTTCTTGTTTATTAAAAACTGCTCTACTTCTTGTCTGACTGATGTTCTATATTTTTAATATAAATCATTTCTATAATCACAAACGAAATTATAAGTCTAAATTGTTATAATATCAAGTGTGTGTGGTGTGTGTGTGTGTGTATGTATGTATATATATATATATATATATATATATATATGTTGTTGGCACCTTTCCGTCCACTAAGGATGATGGCATAATGTAAAAAAAAAAATGATCTGCGCAAGTGGCTGAGCATGCCAACCTTTGAGTTGCAGTCTTTGCTGCACTAAGTGCAAACAACAGTGATTCTTGCTGGGACTGTTATTTTCTCTCTTTCTTTCTGGCTCTCTTTGCTGTGGAGGCTACTCTCGTCTCTGCCTCACTCCTCTTCATGCCTTGTTTAACATTGATGCACCAGGCCACTCGATTTTCTTCATCTACCTCCCACATGCTTGTGTCAATGTGGCATATCCTCATGTCTCTTCCACAGACATACAAAAGGTCTTTGGCGATGTGGCCATTTTCCATCCTATTGACATGACCATATATATATATATATATATAATTTCAAATAATAAGTTACAAAGTTTTTTTATTAGTCTACATGTTTTTTGTTGCTCTTGTTTTTTTATGCTATATAATAAAATAGCCGGTTTAGTTCAGCCAATAGAGCTAGGAACTAGGAACCACAAGGTTCTGGGTTTGATACCAGTCCTCATCAACCCAGCCCATGAGTAACGCATCTTGGGTAATCTGGTCTGTGTGACAAATTAGGGAGATGACAGTAGGTGTGGTGCTCCACCACAGCCAAAAACAATCTCCCTGGTATAGCGCTTGGAAAAAGGAGATAGACTACCTTGCTGGATGAAGCTACAGTTCACATAGTGCTAATACCCTTGGGAAAGGTTTGCATCAATTATCTCCCTCCAGTTTGGGTAAATAGTAGGGCAGACTGGCTCTTTAACCTTGGTTAGGCAACCAGTTTTAGGAGAAGGAAACTCTGAATTCAAACTTGTTAACTCCACTTGGGGTAGTCACTACTAGAATAGGCTCAGTCCTAATTAGTGATTATTTCACCTACCAACTAATTGTCAAAATTAGCACTCAGCTTTGAACATAATGACTTAAGTAAACTTCCAACAATAATTCAATATCTAAATTTCATTATTAAAACTATGATTTAAAAGATTTTTGACTTCTATGTGATTTTTGAATAGTAAAATAAATGCCCTCCCTGTATACCTGCTGTTGTTGATGATGATATTTCAATTTTGTGATGTGGCCAGAATTGTTGCTGAATCTGAAAATGAGAAAAAGAAAATTTGTGAATTTAAAGTTTCCCTTTCAATTGCCAATGTTGCTTTCCAGCGGTAATGCATTCCTTCCATAAGAATTGATCATTTTTTTTTATATTTAAACAGAATCATTAAAACATTCAACTTGGTCTCTCTTCAAAAGTTACCTTACTGAATATATATATATATATATATATATATATATATATTTTTGTTTACATATTCTGGTTTCAAGTCACTGAATGGATGTTATAATATCAGCCAGAATTGGCTAATAAATTTGCCATAACTAATATGTTCCCAAGTACTTTTGGTCTCATCATGGGCCATCATCAGAGGATGTGCATATTGTAAAATGATACAATTTTGTAAGCATTCTATTTTACTGGTGTATTATATAATGTATTACCATTTGTTGTTTTTTATGTGGTTTATAGATAGGCAAGCAGCAGTAACTATGAGATGGACTGAAAGTATTTGAGAACATATTAAATTGGCAAATTTACAAGCCAATTCCAGCAAGATATATAACATCTATTTGGTGACTTGAAAGGTTGAAACAAAATATGTAGACAAAATGTTATACTATTTAACACGATCATACACACACCACACACACAGAGGTTTGATAAAAGCACAGAATATTTTTCTTGGTCATCTTTAAATGTATACATTCAAGCTGTGTAATTTTTTCTTAATTGGTGTCCAGATGGTAGAGAAGGTACCAAGCCTTTCAACACTGTCCATGGTCGTCTTTATGAGGATTATTAGTTGTAGTTGTTTTAAGAAAATGACAAGACATAAACGTATAAACTTAAAGATTATCAAGAATGAATATTTTTTGTGTTTTTAACAAAATCTGCTTAAATAACAACTACTGCACATATAATATAATGGAGAATGAATATGAAAAGTTTTAGTATATAAAATAGCAGAACAAATTTAAAATCATAAATAAATATTATGTATAGTTATGGAAAATTAATCCTGATATTTTTTTATGATTTTATATATATAAGATATTCTTATTTAAGAATTATTGTCAGAATTTCAAATTCTACTCTCTTTATTCAGTTGAATTTTGTAATCATGAACTTCTTTATCAAACACCTTTTCCTTATTTAAATTGATTTGGATTATATTTAATTCCATCTGTTATCTAAGACGAAATAATCAACTAATGAACACAATTGGGCTATTTTTTAATCATTATTTCAAGTGTAACTTTTTTCCTTTGGCTAAGTATAATACTGTCAAATCACAGAATATAGATATTACAATAGGACACAGTCTTTTGGTTAAATCAAATTTTGTGATAAAGAATGATTGAAATGATAATGCTAGTTTAAATGTTTAAGAATGCTTTTACCTTTGAAAGCTAAATGGTTTATGATTATCTCATTTTATTGCAAAATAGTAGGCATTTCATCTTTTGATTATTGGATTTTATCTTTTAATGAATATATTTTTACAAATGATTTATTTTGACAATAGAAGTGAGATAATCATAAACATTTAGCTTTCCAAATAAAAGCATTCTTAAACATTTAAACTTAGCATTATCATGTTTCAATCATTCTTATCACAATTTGATTTACCATAAGACTGTGTCCTACTGTATTTGTGATTTGACAGTATTATAGTCTTTACCTCACTTTGAAATATGATTAAAAAATAGCCTAATTGTGTCATAGTTTGATTATTTCGTTAGATCAAAGATGGAATTAAATATAATTCCAATCAATTAAGATAAGGAAAGGTGTTTGATAAGAAGTTCATGATTACAAAATTTTCAACTGAATAAGAAGCAAGTAGAATTTGTGAAATCTGACAATAATTCTTACAATAAGAATATTTATATATATAGAAATCATTAAAAAAATATCAGGGATAATTTTCTCATAACTATACATAGATAGTTTATTTTAGATTAAATTTGTTCTGTATTTATATACTTAAAACTTTTCATATTCATTCCCATTGTATTATATTATATTACACACACACATATACTCATGCAGCTAGTTGTTATTTAAGCAGATTGTTAAAAAACCACAAAATGATTCATTCTGAAATGTTTAAGTTTACGTTTACTGTCTTTTGTCATTTTTCTTAAACAACTACAACTATAATCCTCATAAAAGATCCACCATGGAAGTGTTTTGAAAGTGCTTTGGGGTACTTCTCTACCATCTGGACACCAATAGAAGAAAATTACACAGTCTTGAATGTATATCGATTTAAAGATGGACCAAGAATAAAATATTCTGTGCTTTTTATCAAAACCTCTGTGGTGTGTGTGCGTGTGTGTGTATGATTCGTGTTAAATAGTATAAACTTTTGTCTACATATTTGGTTTCAACCTTTCAAAGCCAAATAGATGTTATAATTCTTGCTGGAATTGGCTTGTAAATTTGCCATAATTAATATGTTCTCAATACTTTCAGTTCCATCTCATAGTTACTGCTGCTGCTATCTATAAAACACATAAAAAACAACAAATTGTAATCACATATTAATAACACAGTATAAATAGATGATTACAAATTGTATCATTTTTTTACAATATGCACATCCTCTGATGATGGCCGCCAGATTTGAGACCAAAAGTACTGGGAATATATTAGGTTATGGCAAATTTATTAGCCAATTCTGGCCTGATTATTATTAACATCCATTCAGTGACTTGAAACCAGAATATGTAAAACAAAAGATTATATATATATATATATATATATATATATATATATAGTATTAATGTCAGTAAGGTAACTTTTGAAGAGAGACAAGTTGAATGTTTTAATGATTCTGTTTAAACATAATAAAAAACAAATGATCAATTCTTATGGAAGTGAATTGCATACCGCTGGAAAGCAACATTGGCAATGAAAAGGAAACTTTAAATTCACAAGTTTCTTTTCTCATTTTCAGATTCAGCAACAATTCTGGCCACATCACAAACATTGAAATACATCATCAACAAACAGCAGGTATACAGGGAGACATTTATTTTACTATTCAAATCACATAGAAGTCAAAATCTTAAATCATAGTTTAATAATGAAATTTAGATATTGAATTATTGTTGGAAGTTTACTTAAGTCATTATGTTCAAAGCTGAGTGCTAATTTTGACAATTAGTTGGTAGGTGAAATAAATCACTAATTAGGACTGAGCCTGTTCTAGTAGTGACTACCCAAGTGGAGTTAACAAGTTTGAATTCAGAGTTTTCCTTCTCCTAAACTGGTTGCCTAACCAAGGTTAAAGAGCCCAGTTCTGCCCTACTATTTACCCATAATGGAGGGAGAATATTGGATGCAAACCTTTCCCAAGGGTATTAGCACTATGTGAACTGTAGCTTCATCCAGCAAGGTAGTCTATCTCCTTTTTCCAAGCGCTATTACCAGGGGATTGTTTTTTGGCTGTGGTGGAGCACCAACCTACTGTCATCTCCCTATTTGTCACACAGACCAGATTACTCAAGATTCGTACTCATGGCTGGGTTGATGAGATGGTATCAAACCCAGAACCTTGTGGTTCCTAGTTCCTAGCTCTATTGGCTGAACTAAACCGGCTATTTTATTATATAGCATGAAAAACAAGAGCAACAAAAAAATTAGACTAATAAAAAACTTTGTAATTATTATTTGAAATTATATATATATTATATATTATATGGTCATGTGAAAGGTGGAAATGGCCACATCGCCAAAGACCTTTTGTATGTCTTGGAAGAGACATGAGGATATGCCACATTGACACAGCAGCATGTGGAGTAGATAAGAAAATCGAGTGGCCTGGTGCATCAATGTTAAACAAGGCATTGAAGAGAGTGAGGCAGAGACGAGAGTAGCCTCCACAGCAAAGAGAGCGCAGAAAGAAAGAAGAGAAAATAACAGGTCCCAGCAAGAATCACTGTTGTTTGCACTTAGTGCAGCAAAGACTGCAACTCAAAGGTTGGCATGCTCAGCCCTGCGCAGATCATTTTTTTTTTTACATTACATCATCCTAGGGACCGGAAGGTCAACACATATTATATAATATATTATAATATACATACATACACACACCCCACACACACACACACCACACACACTTGATATATAACAATTTAGACGTTAAATTTCGTTTGTGATTATAGAAATGTTTATATTAAAAATATAGAACATCAAGTCAGACAAGAAGTAGAGCAGTTTTTAATAAACAAGAACTGATTGAATTTCACAGGTCATCATCAGGTTGTGCTGACACATTGATCTCCATGACTCTTTCTCACTACCCATCCCTATTTTTTATTACTCATGGAAGGTCCTCTTGCACAACATCAGTATCCATCCAGTACAGAGCTGACTGATGTAGGTTTTTTACTGGCTGACCCCAACTGGTATGCTCATAGGAGAATAAAACTTCCAACAATAATTCAAACTATTTGGAAATTACAAAAGAATAATCTTAATATTAAGAACCATTCAAGAGGAAATAACATTGTCTTTCTGTTAAAAGGAAAACAGAGTTCAACCTCACATTTTTATATTTAATGAATGTAACTGTATACACACTATTGCTTTCACAGAATATTCTAGAAACAACACTAATAAAAGAAAAAGAAAATCCAAAAAAAAAAACAACAAAAACAACAACCTTGAGTGGTGACATTTTCATAGCAAGAAGAGGGAAAGGAGGAGGAAGAGGAGGAGTAATCAAAAATTGACATTAAATGATATCAACCAAAATTTGGTCAGTAAAATGGTGAAGAATAAACTGCCGAGTAGATATCAAGTTATATTTAATAATAATAATTATAAGATAAAATTGTGCTCTGGAACTGTCCCGAAAGGGCTTGGAAAAGAGTCTGGATTAATTGGAAACCAGAGGAAGAATAGAGACAATCCAAACAACAGCATTGTTAAGATTGGTTAGAATACTCAGAAGAGTCCTGGAGACCTGAGGATAGTAGTTGTAACCAGACTCTAGGAAAGACCACCAGCTAATGCCGATATGAAAAATTCTCAAAGAGTAAATAATAATAATGATAAAGATAATGATGAGAAAAAGAAAAGAAGTCTTATTGTGGAAACAGAGAAATCTTCCTCTTGCCTAGAATGTCAGATGGATCTATTAGAAAAAAAAAGTCATTTTTATTTTTTTTACCATGCCTCATACTATAAATACACCATATTTAAAACTTGACAGTATAATTTTATTGAAATCATAGAAAACAAAATTATACTTATTCATTTTTTAAAATTTAATGATTCTATAAATCAATGATTTATCCAATTCCTCTTTAATGCATGAATAAAGAGAAATTTAATATAACTCAAAACAGAGCAACAATTTTTGTTCAAGTTTTAATTTCTTTTATTTAGATTTGCCAGTATATAATATATATAAAAATATTTGTTTTCTGTGACCTTAAAAAACAATCTGGGATATTTGTAGTTTATAATTGTTACTAAATTAAGTTCTAATTTAATCCTTTGTGTTTTATTCATTTAATCACAATAACTTTTAATGTCGCACTTTTAAATTGATACATTAACAAAAAGTCTAGTGTAAATTTAAAGTTGTTAAAGTTTTAAATAAGGCAATATGAAGAAGGTAACAAAAAGAAATGACCAGTGGAATTGATTAAAAAAAGCATGCAAATTAAAAGAGTTTGAAAATGAGATGAAAAGAATTTCACATCATGATAAAAAATATTGGGTGAGAATTGAGAATGTTGGGAAGAAAGAAAATATGATCTTAAGTAAAAAAAAAATTTTTTAAATAAAAAAAAATTCTAAATAAAATAAAAATGAACACTTATTTTTCTTTAAAAAATTAAAAAAAAAAAATAGAAGAAAAAATGAAGAAAAAAAAGCATAGTTTAATAAAAGCAAAAAATGCAGGGCAAAAATCCTAACTACCATGATAGGTAGCTGGCTAGCTAGCTAGCTTTCTAGATAGACATAAGAGAATATAGATAGCCAGATATATATATATAAGCTGAGTTGGGTGCAGGATTTTGTCTAGAATATATACCAACAAGGACACATAGCATACCAATGTGACTGAGGAGGAGGAGGAGTAGGAGGAAGTAGGAGTAGGAATAGGAAGAGGTGGCTACATCTTACACAGGGATGAGCACTGAATCAGTTATCAGCGGGAATGCTGAAACAGGAACAGGAGTCAATGAAATCTTCTTATTGGCATCCAATTTGACACAATGATGCACACAACATATATATAAGAAGTCAACAATACACAAATGACAAATCATGAAAAATAAACATCATAATGATAATAAACAGTAATGATAGTGAAAGATACAATAAAATTCAGATATGCATTTAAATATTTAAAATATTTTTTTCCAACATTATGATATCATTTTGGATCATTTTACAACATCATTTAAACAATATAAATTATTTATTTTATCCAAAACAATGAATCACTGTCGATTGTTATATTTAACTCATTGCCTACCAAATTTCCCCACGGGCTGTACCAAATTTTTCCTGGTATTTTTTTTTTTATCTGTTGATTAGGATATTTCAAAGTTTACTATCTATTCACCTCAGAACTCATTCTATTTGAATAAAGTCATTATTATTGTAATCTGAGTCCTTTTGCTCAATCATAATGAATCTGTTTTTGTACTTTTCTTATGGTAAGCCTGCATTGGTGAGAGAGCTGCTGTGAACAGTTTAAAGTAGGCAAAGAGTTAAGAAAAGCAGTTTTTATAATTTTTAAACACTATTGTTGAGAAACTAATCAGAGATTAAAATTTATGTATAAAATTTTATAGAATATATGTATTATATATGAATTTGTTCAGTATGGTTTGATAGTCTTGATTGTTACCAAGGCAACAAAACCTGGCAATAATTTTTTTTTTCTTTTTAAATTTTAAAGTTTTATCTATTGCTCTTTTACAATTAATTTGATTTTTTATAGTTTTTAATATTTGTTTTTTTTGATATTAAAATAGCTTACTCAATAGGACTCATTTCAATAATTGATAATAGTTTATAATTTTAAAAATAAAGACAAACAATTTCTCAAATTATAAATTTGATTAAAAAAAAAAAATGAATAAAAAAGAAAGATCTAAAAAAATCATTTTAGTAATATTTTCTGTCTTCAATTTTTTTTACTTATAAATGCATGTATAACTAACTGAAGTACTGTAGCTTCAAGTATTCTGTTCCATTATAGTTGTTTGCATTAATAGTTGTTGCATTTTAAATGTATGAAGTTTTATATACAAATGTGACAACTATTATGGGACAGTGATCATTGAACAATACAACTAATTTCTAATCTTGAAATTATAATTTTTGTCTTATGATAAAATTAAACTATTTCATGTGTAAATATTTGTTAAAATAGAATAAAACTACAAATAGTTAAATTGTTACACAGATTTCTTTTCAAATGATTGAATGATATGAAATGAATGAAGATTTGATACAATTAGACAAATATAGATTGAATGTCAAAGAGATATGAACTAAACAAATAATAAAAAAAAGAAAAAAAAAAAAAAAAAAAAAAAGAAAAGAAAGCCTTTATAGTCCATGTTAAAAGTGCAGTATTGGTAACTAGAAGCCAAACATTTTTAGACCCCATATTTCTGATGTAGGTATCATTGGGGAATAAGAACATTTTTAGTAAACAGGACAAAGCCTGGCCTGTTTAGCAAACTTTTTCATTCACCAAAATGTGAGGTTTAAAAAAAGTTTGGCCTTGGGTTACCCATACAACACTTTTAATTTGGACTATAAGAAATTGAAAAAAGATGAAAGTTAACTTGTATTTCTTTCTGGAATTTACAATTGCATTTTAATAGTATGAAAAAAAAAAAATCATGAAAATAAGATATCTCCATTTATAAAATCATATAAGTAAAAATATAGTAAAGTTGGTGGAATGGCCTATTATTAGTATCAGCCAGATAGCGAGGGAGACTATCCCTTATTTGCTACCGTTAGACTTGGGAGATGTTTTTACTGAGGTGGAGTGCCACACCTATCATTATCTCTCCATTTTACTGCACAAATCAGATTACCCAAGCTGTGCACTGAGTTGGTGAGGGCCAGTATTGAACCTGGAACCTTGCAATTCCTAGTTGAATGCTGATTAAGCTAACTGGCCCTTTAATTATTTATAAAGTCTAACCAAAGTAGAGAGGAAATTTACATATATGTAAATTTTCTTTGTTTTCCAATAAAGGAGAAAATAAATTCCTGAGAATAATCTCAATACCATTTAGTTAGTTGAATAATCTTTTTTACTGTTAAGATCATTTTAAGAAACTTTTATATCTTTTAGACGCAGTGGTTCTCAACCGGGATCCATATGGACCCCTGGGGGACATAAAACATTTTTTTTTGTCCAAGCAAGCAAAAAATATTCAATTATAAAAATATAATAAACCTACATCCAATGGCTATGGATGGAGGTCCACCCAAAGTAAAATAGGAATCAAAGAGGTTCATAGGAAAAAAAAAGTTGGTAACCATTGTTTTAGACTCATCAAATACTATAAAAAACACTAAAAATTTTTATGTAAATAACTGATGTGTGTAGTTATTCAATCATGATTGTCAGTTATTTTTGGTTACAAGATGATTCAATAAAAAAAAAAATCAATTTAAAGGACAGCTACGTTATTGAAATGAAGGATAAGAGACAGCAACAAGCATTCATTTCATAACAATTAACAACAATGAGAGAGAGAGAGAAAACAAAGAAGTATGAAACAGAAAAATTAAATAGAGAGTGCTTTTTATACTACACAACTAATCTTTCTGGTGTATCAACATAATGAGAATTATCAAGCAATATTGGTATGTAAATACAAAATAAATGATCTTATCAAATTAAAAATAAAAAATGAATATTGGCAATTTACTTTTGTATATGACTTGGCATTTCTATTATTTCAGAAAATGGTTAAAACAATGAAATAAACTCATTTTTCTTGTATTATTTATTTATTTTTTTAATTAATTCGATTTAATGAACATTTTTTTTCCTTCCACTTTCTAAAGTTTCATTCACAATTGGCATTCCTAATTACATTACTGTGACAACCTTATAGACAAATGTTGCAATATCTTTCCTAAAATAAGAATATTTTCTAAATGATTATCTGATTAAAACCCATAGAGGACAAACATAATAAAGACTCCAATTGGTTTCTTAAACTGAATTAAAAAATTAAAAAATTAAACTAAAATAAAGTAAAAGAATTTGGCCAATAAGATAAGTATATGACATCTTAAAATTCTCTAGTTGAAAAAACAAAAAACAAAAAAAAATCTTATTTAATTTTTAATTACAAAACGTCTGTATCTTTAATATCTATGGTAGTAATAAGGTAATACATTTTTTTCTGATAATTGTGTAATATGAAAGATATTCAGTAATCAGTCTCTGCATGAAACTTATTCTTCAGATTTAGATTTTGATTTTACTCTCTCACATATATTATATACACAGGCTATAAGTTGCAGAATATTACCAATGTACAATGTTAGAAGCAAAATATTACTTAAAAAAACAAAAACAACTCAATTTCAAACAATATTTTAAAAAATATTTGTATAGCTATGGAATTCTGTGATGATTTAGGTCTATTTTCATTGTGGGAAAGTAAAAAAAAAAAAAAACAAGAAGGGAAGATAAAATGTAATGTCAATGTAAAGAGTAGTCTCCCCTTAGTTATGAACGTTTTAATTCATGTACATCATGTATCAATTGACTAGAAATCTCTTGAAATAATATAGGATTTATTTCAAGATCAAATTTGAAAATTTTGATCCTTTCCATATATAAACCTTCTAGAATTCTCATTTGGGTCTTTGCTTCTCTAAATTCCAAAAGAAACTTCTGGGGACTTGATTTAAACAAAAAAAAAAAAAAAAAAAAAAAAAAAATTAACAGCTCTTAAATTATTGATTTTTATTTGTGCGACTTATAGTTTGTTTTGGTTAACAGTATAACAACCATCATAGGTAAATTTGATCTTATATAATATACATATACTTAGATTTTAAGTGTGAAAAATTAAGGTTATATCTGTCTAAATTTAACTTGAAGAATGTAAAGAATTTGATAGAGTTTGTAAATAGAATAATTTATTTTTTCTGATGTTAAAAAAAAAAAAAACTATTATCAAATGGTTTTTAATTAATTTATGTTTTTTGTTTTGGCTTTGGTTTAAAGAAAAGAAAGAATTCAAGCCCATACCTAATCAGTTACATTCTTATACTAATTATGATGTTTAATTGAAAGAAATACAAAAAATTGAACATTCTGACCCATTTGTATATTAATCATAATGTTATATGAATTAATTTGGAAAAAGTGGAGAAACTAATAATTCAGGTTCTGGTTTATGAATGAAATTCAATATTCACAGTGGATTTTACTTTCTTTTTACATATTATTAAAACAAACAAAATTTGTAAACTCAATTTAACATTATCAAAAAATATTATTTTACTTATAAAGTAAATACGTGTTGTACTAAATTTGAAAATGGCTTTGAAGGTTTTTCAATTTTGAAACTTTATAGAAATGAAGTGCAAATTGAAGCAACTCTCCTTTCATTTTGAAAAATTAATATGACAAAAGAAAATATTTGAATGAACACAGAATCATTTTTAATCAATGAAGGAACAGAGTAAAAAAAGAAAGAATATTGTTAATCTATATTGTAATATTGCATGCCAAATAAAATAAATAAAAAAGTAAGAATAAGAAATTAAAAAAAAAAAACAAACAACAACAAAAAACCTCAAACAAAGGCTGGAGAAGAGGACATAATTACAGATTAACAATGCAACATGGTAGACAAGATATTAGATAAACAAAGAGATTTTATCTATTTGATGTGTATTTTATTCTGTTATACAAACATTTTGGTTATTCTGGAGAGATTTAGCAGGATAAGTAATTGTTGAGAATGGTCTTTATCTTAAAAATGAATTAATAACATAAGTTCCATTAGTATTTGAGTTCTTTATAAAATTAGATACACAAATTTGATTTATAGTTAATTTTACTGGAGATGGTTTATTTTGAAAATATATATTTTAGACTAAGATTATGAATAAAAATGTTATTAGGAATTTTAATATATTTAAAAAATATTCTCTAAAAGTTAAGTGTCAAGAAATGAGTCCATTCATCTGATTTTTCTGCAAATATTTTAAAATTGCAAATTATCTTTGAAAGTCGTTTTAAAAACAAATCTTTTTAGTTATGATTATTTTAGCATATACATATTAATAGATTGCTGTTAAATAAATATGTAATGAGTTATTTAGTTTTATGATAGACAGGAAAAATGTTAAAATATAACTTCTTCCAGCCTTTGTATTGAATTGTGAAAACAATAAAATTCAAAATTTTAAAATGCTTACCAACTCTCCTGTTGTGCTATTTTAGAAAGAAACTGGGTAAACTCCAAAGCGTTATTCTTAGAATGTAGAATATGGCATTCAAAGTTTCCTTCAGTTCTAAAATTTTGGTATATAAGAATTAGCTAAACTGATGAATTAGTCGAGAAAATTAAGATATTAACTTTTCCTGAGTCAACAGAATTATGGATATAATAAAGGAAAAATATATGGCTGATACAACATTTCATACATTTTGCTCTGTCTAACTTTAAAAAACCCAAAAAACACCAAAACAATCTAATTTTAAGTCCATGAAAGTGAAGGATCCTTTCTAAGAATTGAAGATAATTTTAATATTTGAAATGTTGACAAAATTCTTTACTTAAATATTATTGCACAATTTCTTGCAATAACTCATCAACAGTTGAGCAAAACACAAACTTTTAACTGACAGAGCTGTAGTTATGAGTTACAAATCCTCTTTTTGCAAAAGAAATGTTAGCCTGAACAAGACAGATTTCACTACACAGTAGTAACTGAGTTAGCAACCACCCATCGGCCCAGCAAAAAAATCTCCTTATGCCTACTGGAGAGGAGGGTTCTAGGAAGAGGAGTACACACTGCGCACAGGGTAGCTACGCCACTACTGCTCACCCCTATCTTCAAATTAATTTTAACACCCCATATAAAGTAATAACCAAAATTATCAAATAGTTAATATCTAAAAAAAACCCAAAAAACCCCGAAAAACAAACAAATATACCATTTGAAGAATTTAAAAAAAAATGTGTAAGGAATAATCAGTGGCAAATCAAACAATTTGGAGAAATTTGTGATTATTTCTGTAATTATTTTCAAAAAAATAGTTAGTCAAGATACACTGAATATGAAACTGTGCACAAATATTCAACCAAATCTCCCATAACATTGATCCATTAAAATTTAATCAAAATAATATAGAAGGCAATTTAAATCTATTAAAAACATTTAATGAAATTTTTAAATGTGTGCAGTAAATACTAATAAACCTAATAGTCTTTGTGATTCTTGTTGTATTTTGTCTTATAAAAAATTTAATGTTGAAGAGCAAATCAGGAGGTTGGTATAAAGTCATTGAAACAAAAAGAAACAAAAAGAAAACAAGATTTGAACAAATCATAAAAACCAAAACAAGTTAATATTAATGAATGATGTGGACATATGAAAATCCAAAAAGGACTTCACCTGCCCCATTTGGTTTTTGCCGCAGGTCAACTCATGTATGTGTGACATTGGGCAAAGAATAATTCATCTGGCTTCATGAAATCATTTTAGGCAACGCAGATGATGGGCCTGAAGAAATAGGTAAGAAGAAAAAAAATGTAAAAAAATTACAGACATTAAAAGATAAAAGAATCATTTAAAATCAGAAGCAAATGTTTTCTTTTTTTTTTTTTAAATGCTTAAAACATTCTGAGCAAGTAGACACAATTTTGGTTGTTGATTTTGTTTAGTTAGTATATATGTATAATTCATTCAAAAGTTGCTACAATATCTTCCATTGTAGTAGCATTAGTAGTTAAGCCAAAGTGCTCATATATTTCGTAAATATAGAGCAATTTTATAGTTGTCAGAATAAAAGTTTTTTTCGTCTACACGGTTTTCGTGTTCAAGGGAAATTGAAGATAGATGACAAGATAGAATACGGAATTTAGCTTTTGTCTGAATAAAGAGACATAAGTTTTATAGAAAACAAATAGTTTAATTCAAAAGAGACAGTATGATCTTAGTAAATTTCATACATACTAATTAAAATACAACAGAAAAATAATTCCAAACCAGACAAGGGTAATTAAAATCGTAGCTACCTATAATTTTTAGTTCTCCTGAGGAAGGTGTAACGCTGAAACATCTGAAGCCGTGGTAGAGGAAAAACCTTTTTTCTACATATGAGTATATATATATATAATATAGTTAATATATAATAAGTCAGAGGCAAGTCAAAGTCCTTGATTATTCTGTAATTATTTTTCCAAAATAGTCAAATGACAATATGAAACTATGCACAAATATTAGCCAAAGTCTTCTCGAATATTTAATCATTAATTCAACAGATATAACAAGGCATTGATATCAATTAAATACATCATGTTATGAAATATTTAAACATTAGACCAATTCGAACGCACAAACAGAAAATAATGTGTTATACAGTCAATTAGTGGTGTTATCTAAAGATGAAACATATTTGTACTGGTTTGAAAATATATTTTAAAAAAATGGAGAGGATGAAGTCCAACAAAAGATCAAAAATGTTTCAACCATTATGTACCCTCTGAGACTTTTCTTCATAGTCCAATCCAACAACAGAAGAACATGAAGGCCAGTGTGTTGTTGTTGACTAATAACCAAGATGAGAGATACTAGTCTAAGAGATACATGAATGTATATACTAATAATTCATCATCTCAAAATTCAAAAAAAAAAGAATAAGTGATCAAAATTACAAGAATTATCTAAGAATCATTTAGTTACTGTTAAGGAACAAACAGCGACAATTTAAAGAGTAAAAAAAAAAATTTAAGAAAAAAAAAAAAAAAGAAAAAGAA